>CM023608.1:6789159-7219159 GCA_013358685.1 Antennarius maculatus | reverse complement strand
GCGGCTCTAACCCTGTGGAGCAGAGCTCAGATCCATCGGCCGGTAAACAGGACGCTGCCTCTCAGCTACCTGGAGACGGCCTTCGGTACCACTGCCAGCCCACCGTCCATCCACAGAGAGCTGAGGAATGGAATGATGAGCACAGAGGAGAGGGTCCGTCTGAAAAGGTGAGGCTTCACTGAGAATATGCAAGAACACAGAGGACTTGCTTCATTATTTTCAATTATCTATTTATATTGCTGCCACACCAGAAATAGAAATATGGATCAAGATCATACCATTAAGTGAAAGGTTGGACAGACCTTTTTGCAACGGCATCTGATCCAAAAATATTCTAATGGAAGCCATGATGCTATCGAGTTGTACAGCGCTTTGGATTGTCTTCTGATATGATTCAGCGCTATATAAATAAAAGTTGATTGATTGATTGATTGTCAACAATCAGATCTTTTAGGTTAGTCAAGAAATGTTGGAATACTGTGAGAGTTCACTTTAATATGAGTTGCGGTTTTTCTTAAGACATGACGAAGTACATAAGTACAAGATATTTATTTGTCAATTGAAATCATACATAGTTTGAGGAGAAGTCCAACATTATCATCAGTGATGAAAACAGATAGACAAGTTCAACAAATACTTGTCTAATCATAACGAGATCTCTGGTCACATCACTACAGCAGGACGTAGACCTTTCTTTTTTCTTAACTGATCTCTTCATGGTCTTTATAGCCAAGCTCTGCTGTGTGTGTGCAGACCTGAATGGGCGGTTTCTGGAAGAACTGGAAATTGACTTTATGTCAAACTGACCATATGTCGAACTGACCCCAATAGGTCATTTTTGCAAGACCCGTGATGTAATATGGATCATACCACCTTCACGCCCCCAGAACTGCCTACAGCAATCTGACAACCCAGGTCTTAGGTCCTATGACATAACTATTATTTTATTATTTTATTTTAAACATTCCACCACATTTCCCCCTTGCATGGCTTTATAGCCATGGACCAAAACTGGGAAATTTAATAAAATACAACAATGCAATTTTTAACAAAGGTGGCTCTGATCTATGGCTACTGTCTCACTAATCTTCACTGCAGACTGAGACGAAAACCCCCAATGATGGCATTATGGGGTAAAATACCTCCGTGACCCTCACTGAGCAATCGCTTTCTTAGCTTGCAGAGAAGACAGTCAACAAGAAAAATTAGCAGCCTCCAAAGAATTTGAACATGTACATATCACTTACGGAATGATCAACCATTAAATACACTTCTAATATGAATATGAAACTATGACATTATGACTGTAAGTTTGCAGCGTCTTCTTTAGTACAGCACTTGCATCGAATGTAGTTTCCAATACTGCTGTTATGTTATTATTATTGAAAGATTACTGAAAAAATTTAAAATATGTAGTAATGATTTTATGAAAACTGAAAAACTTGTTAGTGACACAAGGTTACCAGCACTACACAGTCTTCTTGTCCTGTACTTGGCTGCAAGGCCACATGTTGGCAATAAGGACATTCCCCCCAGATCTCTACCTCTAAAAGGTGTGAGGATCTCCCTGCTTCACTGACGTTGAGACGAGTGGAATCTGTGCATCCACTACCCTTTGTAGTCAGACCTCCCCGCAACACCAATGTGTGGGTGAGTCTGGCAGGAGTCTCTACTGTGGCTGTGCGTGTTGGAGAGGGACGCCTTACCCATTTCCGTCATCTTCATCACTGGAAGGCTCACCTTTTACTTCTCCTATGTTCTCCCAGTCGGGCGCTGGATACAGGTCTGGGATGTGTGGAGGTTCCCTGCCCAGCACTAACATCTGCTTCTCTACTCTCCGTATCAACACTGACCTCATCACCGGGATGCAACAACAGAACACAAAACCTAGTATCACTACACATACTAAAACCACCATTCCTATCTTAAACAATCCCTGTTTCCATCCTCCCAACATATTATCAAACCAACCTACAAAACCTGATGCAACATCTCGTCCTGCATTCTCCTTTACTTCAATCCTGAGATTCTTAATCCTCTTCATAGCCTTGGTAAAGGAACCATTTGGAGCCGTGTTACCTGGAAGATACAGTATGTACAACAGTACTCACCGATGCACAAACCACCACTGGGGGGCGGCAGTGGCTCAGTGGTAGAGCAGGTCGTCCAATGATTCAAGATCGGTGGTTTGAGTCCCGCTCCCGCCGAGTCATTTGTCGTGGTGTCCTTGGGCAAGACACTTTACCCTCCTTGCCTCCAGTGGGGCACTCGCTGGTGTGTGAATGTGTGTGATTGTTCCGGTGGTGGTCGTAGGGGCCGTAGGCACAGATTGGTAGCCATCAGTCTGCCCCATGGCAGCTGTGGCTACACACGTATCTACCATCACCAAGTATGAATGAGGAGTGAATGAATAACTGATCCGATGTAAAAGCGACTTTGAGAAAAGCGCTATATAAATCTAATCCATTGTTATTATTATTAATGACCAGTCCAAAACTTGTTTATTCTGCCAGGCCACAGCACTGGTAGCATCCACCTGCTCACCAAGAAAAATCCAAGCATCATCAGTGTAATTAATAAAACGCTGTTGATTATAATAGATATAACCAAGGCAGTCACAGACTGCAACATCCCACGACAACCTTGAATTCAAAATTTTACCCTGACCTACATGCAGCACAATAAGCGGGCTTTGGTTTCATTGTTTATCAAAAGTCAGAGCGGAGGTTAGATTTAGCTACTCCCCTCCTCAAAAATGGCTAAAAGGAAGGTGGATGCTAAGAGCAGGGGGTTTCAAGCCAGGTGGGAGTCATAGTACGTGTTAAAAGAGGTAATGGGTAAATAGGTAATAGTGTCTTCTGCTAAGTTTGCATGTTTCATCCCCGACACAGTGCCCCAGCTGCGCATCCAGCTCGAACAAAAAAGTCTGTTCTTCTTCTTTTCCTCTTTTCTCCATCAGTTTCTTGGGGTCCATTGTGAATACTCGAAAAGTTAACATATTTACGAAAAACTATCAGAACACCGCATGGGTCGAGGGCCGAATGAGGAGGACGCTGCATAGACACCTATCTAGCTCCATATAGAGGTCCCTCTTAGCCAATGGGATGCCAAGAAGATGCTAGGTAATAGCCAATGGCAGAGCAGCTGTAAGAATGTTGCATTCAGGGAACTTTCAGAGCTGCGAGTAGCAGCCCATACTGTATTTTTACCTTTCGTTTCCTGAAATTTCTTTCATAACAAGAGGCAATATTTTCCTGTTAAAGTGTTTCGTAACTTGAAAATTTCATATGAAGAGAAGTTCGTAAGGAGAGGTACCACTGTACTTATTTCTATTTGCTTTTGACACTGGCAAAATTGGTGTGTTGCTGCAGCACTCCAGCTTTCAACAGACCTTGAATAATTCCTTCAATGCCCGCTTCAGCTTCAGGCTTTAGCGGATATTGAGGTGTCCAAGGTGGTCTACACACAAGTTGTGCTGACTTGACTAACCCTACATCAGTGTCATGTTTTGACCACAAGTCAGCTGGCACAGTAGCCATCATTTCATTTCTCAGGTCTGAATGCTGAACACAGCATTCCAGTTGACATGGAAGCCTGATTACCTGTGGCAGAGCCCAGCGCAATGCAGAAATAAATATTTTAGCAAAGGATTGATCTTTGCTAATCCAAATATTTTTGTATCCGCTATAGAGGGTCACGGGGAGCTGGAGCCTATCCCAGCTGGCATAGGGCGTGAGGCGGGGGACACTTCGGGCACGATGACAGTGCACCTCAGAGCGCTTCAAAAATCATAGGTCCTAAATGTTTAGGCTCATGGCCTGGACTTAACAGTAATGTTACATGTGGAAGGCTATTTTTAATTTTAAATTCATCCTTTTTCCGTATTTGTTTGGCAAAGTTTTCATTTATTTTTAATGCTCATAATATTAATGGAGAAAAGCAGAAGATCCACCAGAAGCTGGGCAGAGTTTTTTGTAGTGTTTTACAAACTAAATCACACTTAATTGATCAATTTATGTTTGTGACAGCTTAATAGGTTTCAGCAATACTAAAGAAAAGTATATCCTCATCTTTAATCTCTTTGTAAACTGAGACAAAAAAAAAAAAAATCATGAATGTACTTCACTGCCCTGATATAAAGTAGATCGTGTTGTGACAGCCGTGAGTCCAGGGTTTAATGATGGAGTCATTCTCTATCAAACAATCCAGTTAATTGTGTGGCTACACAAAAATAAATACTTTAAATCAAAGAGCCAGAAGTTGCCATTGTTACCCTATTTTTTTCTATTTTTATTTGAATGAGTGCAAGCTTCCATTAATTACTCATTTTTAATTTAAAGTGAACATATTTTTACCATTAGCCACAGGAAATTCAGGTTTTGCCTTTTTAATTTATGTTCTCAGCCATCGGAAGGAAGAGGCAATAATAAGAATGAGGATGAAAATGAGTGGGAGAAGTCCCCCCTTAAGGCAAATTAGAATGTCAAACTATAATAATCAGTTATTTTATGATTAAATCGGCTATAAAAGATTATAGAAGCATCAGAGGTGGACGATCTAGATGATGGGTGCATTTAAAGACAAAGTTAGTATCTGAATGATCATTATTTTCTAAACAACAACTAGAATCCACTGAACCACACCAGAACAATAAACCTACTGTGAGTTTGCTGATGCTTATTTTTGACTCGTCTATTTTCCCATTGCAGCAGAAAAAAACAGTGAAATGTGTTTGTGAAGGAAAAAAATGTGCCATGAAAAAGATAGTGAGTCATGTTTAATCACCTTCATCCAAGTTTGAAGTCAGACATTTCCTAAAAATAAAAACTCAATCAGATAATACTTGCTATTTGCAGTATTATGAAACATTGCAGTGTATGAAACATCTCTGGAAGGGTTCACAAAACAAGTTGGAATTCAATAAAAAAACATCTTGACTCTGACTATAGGCTGTATGTCAATATGTCAGATCAATTAAATACGACCAGTGTAAAATGTTTAGCCATGATGCAGTCCTCTTTTTTCTGATGATGGCTGAGATTATTTGGTGGATAAATCTAATTTAATGGCATCATTATGAAAAGAACAAACTGCTGTTTTTATTGTTTATTAGTCTGAGAGGGTAAACATGACTTTAAGATACAGATATACATACAAAAACAATGTCTCCAATCTCTCTGCCTTTGTTTCATGCAGTCCTTCCTCGCTCTGCCACACGGAGGCAGAGGTCAATAAGGAGCCGGATGAGTATCATCTGATGAATGCAAAGGAAGCCTTCCTTTCTGCTCCACACTGTCACAGTGAGTTTAACAAGCCTCTTTCCTTTTGTGTTTATGTTTGGATCCAGACAATTTTAGAATGGTACCACATGTAATTCATTGGCAGAAATCCCGTATGGGTTAAAAACAAATACTTTGACTTACAGTCTAACTTTTTAACAAATTATAAATTTTTTACAGACTGTCATTGTAAGAATGAGCAGTGCAAGGTAGATGGTGTCCTATGTAGGACAGCTATTAATGAATATTCATTACAAAAAATCTAGATGCTGAACTCATATCTTTTCTGAACTTCCATTACTCCTTTTTGGGTTTGTTTTTAGAAAATAATTTACGCCACAAAAACTTTACAACAGAAATTAAAATAATAAAAACTAGTGAAATAACTGCCAGCAGAAATGCAACTACGTCAATTGAGTAGTATTGTATCCTTGACATTTTGTAAGACTCTGTCCTCAGATGCTTCGCTCCTTTGTGCCTCATGACAAACTCAATCCAGAAAATGGCACGGTCCAGTGGTTTCATGGGCTGATCTTTGTGCAGGGTAGAAAGTGTAGTCATCTTCTCCTTGTAGGTCGGTTCATAGAGGACCTCCTTCACAGCCTCCAGGAAGTTGTCCTTGTTCACAGTTGCAATGTCCAGGACTTTTGCCACACCTTTTACTTTCATTCTGAAGAAGTTGTCCTCCTGGTCAAACATGAGGGGCAGGCCAACAAGAGGGACGCCATGGTGAATGGCCTCCTGGAGTCCATTGGTGCCTCCATGGGCCACAAACAATTTAGTCTTGGGGTGACCCAAAAGGTCGTTTTGAGGCAACCAGTCCAAGAGTAGGGTGTTGTTGCCAAGGGTGAAGGGTTTTTTGCCTTTGTACCTCCAGATCACCTTCTGAGGAAGTTCGGCAAAAGCAGCAGCAATGTCCTCAGTAACTTCCTCCGGGAGGCTTGACACTAGGGTTCCCAATGTCATAACAATGATGCCATGTTCACCAGAGCTCTGAACAAAGTCTTCTAGTTCTCTAGACAGGGGCTTGGACGGTTTGCACTGAAATCCTGACATGTAGACGACGTTTGGCATTGTTGGTCGTGGGAACTCAAAAACAAAATCATTCCTCATAAGCCAAATGTCTGCCGCCTGAAACAGCTCCATATAATTTACTTCATTTCCAAAGTAACGATGGACAAAAGGTATGTAGTTTGGGTCTGTTACATACCAAATTTGCAAACGAGTGAAGAAATAGAACATAATATTCTTTACCCGTTGTAAAAATGTCATTTTATCAGTCAGCTCTCCCCCTGGTATTGGGATATAAGAGAGAGGTGAGGGTGCAATTGCAAAATGGCCCTCCCCCTGAATAGTCCACCGCACATTTAGGACAAGTGGAAGACCCAGACGGTGGGCGAGAAGCACTCCTGCACCAACCGCAGGGTCCGTCAGAAACAAATCATATTTGGCATCGCTGAGGCTCTGCATAAATTTGGCATCTTCAAATATCTCTTCCATCATTTTAACAATTTGCTTATTCATCTCATAGAACACTTGAAGAATTTCATACTCCAGAGCGAAACGTCTCCAAATGGAAGCATCTCCTCGCCGTGTGTTTATCATTTTACTTGCAAAGAATCCAAAACTTTCCTCGTCAAAACCAGAAGAGGAATTTATAGCAATAGAGTTGTAGTGTGGTGAGTCCGGCTTGATGTACCAGCTGTCTGCTGGTCGCAACACCGTGATGTTGTGGCCCCTGGAGGAAAGCTCCTCTATGAGGACCATCATATTGATCCAGTGGCTTCCATCCAAAGGATACACCAAGATTTTCCCTCCTTTTACCACAGATGAATAAAGGAGCAGCACTGCAACTGCCATCAAAGTGGGCCGGTGCATCTCTGAAATAGATTCTAACAAGAGATGTGAAGATATTAGATGTCTCAATGTTTTACAGGTTTTGACTACAAGGGCATGCTAGTTAAGCACAAGCATGATTTAAAGTTTCAGCGAGGTGTTGTCTCAATAAACCTCATGCTTGTCTTTGCACACAAAGTTGTTGTTTTGCTCTCAAACCAAGGCTTCTCTCTACATAACTGAATAATACATCGGAATAACAGTTTCCTGATTACACAACCGCAGTGGGAGTTTTCTGTGTCTGAATGTGTGCCAGTCGGTAATGACAAGCAGGTGTTGACCTTTGACGGTATTTTAAAGCAACTAAGTACTTTAACATCCTGTATGTGGCCATAACAATCATAGAGAGGTTCAGCTCTAGCTTCAAGAAGTTATTAATTAACTACATGTAATTAGACCGCTACTACAACCGCTGTTAGGTATACTACTACTATTAAGTGTAGTAACATTAATTTTAGAGCACTTTGGGAGGTCTTGTATAGAAGCTATGACAAAAGTAGTACTATTAAAAAAAACTATAATAATAATTAAGACCTAAAAATTAAATGCTGTATCACAAGCATTGACAAATGCTATTAAATTTGATTTCTCTGAGGAATGAAAGGGTTCTGACATTTTATG
The DNA here is from genome assembly GCA_013358685.1 of Antennarius maculatus. NCBI lineage: Eukaryota > Metazoa > Chordata > Actinopteri > Lophiiformes > Antennariidae > Antennarius > Antennarius maculatus. The sequence goes on along the minus strand of CM023608.1, from coordinate 7,211,363 downwards.
AATGGGGCTAATTGGTTGGTTTTAAGCAAATGTTTCCAAAATAATTACTAAATATTATTGCTTTAACGACGCTGACTTTTTTTAAAAAAAAATCTGTGCATCATTATACTTTCGATAATGATGTCAAAATACCTATGGCTGTGAACATCCATAGGTATACATTTGCCTTTTTCAGTTCATTCACATAATCCTGCTACTGAGTCTGTCAAAGCAAAATATCTGGAAGTCACTATCTGGTTCATTGAAAGTTTGAGAATTTAACATTTGTGAAAGCACATGCTGTATGGTCAGTTTACATCAGCATCACAGCAATAGTTGTTCAACCTAAAAAGAACACAACAACACTGAAATATCGGCAATAAGATACTTAGCTTTGTACCAAGACTCTACTTAAGCTTCTAAATCTCTTTCACCAGTATGAGTTGTAGTCTAGATACTCACGGGCAGCGTTCTGGGGAGCAGGTTTCACCTGACAACACAAGGTTGTTGTTCGTACCTCAAGCCTCCCTCACAGCAAACACAGCTGAGTGACTGAGTTTCATCCAATTCTAACGGTCAGTGTAAGTCAGAGGACATTAGCAGTGAAGTAATAGGATGAAGGTTCAGAGTGGGTGTAACATTCCACAGCACCAACAACACTTTGGTTATGTAAAGTAGAGCTGGATAAAAGAGAGACTCACATGGCAAAGTTTTCATTTACAGGTAGTATGAGATAAGAGTTATCTGCAGGTGTACAATGATGTGGAGTAGAGGTAAACTCAGAAAACCACTTTCTGCCCCATCTAAGTACATTGCAATATGAATGGTTGATTTGAAGTTTACAGTTCTTCATGGAACACTCCCATTAAAAAAATTATATTGAAGAAGTGGATGCTTTTCTTATTCATTAAAAATAGTGGAATTCCAGATTAAGAGCCTCCAAGGAGCTTTTATTTTGGAGAAAACTGGATGGTATTTGTGGTGTATCAGGATTAAACAAGCAAAAAAATAAAATAAAAATTCAAGTTCACCTGAGTAAAAGAACATCAAGATTAAAAGTACTAACTGGCTGGGTGGGAGGGCCGTTTTGAGTCCTTGGGCCCCCCATTCATACCTCTCTACAAGCCTTGGTGACCTTGCTCAGGCTTGTGGCATTAATGAGGAATATTTTTATGTGTATGTGTATGTGCTCATACAGCTGCATTTGGACCACATGACCTTGTCCACTAACCTTCAAACAATCAATAAGACCCCCAGGAGATAACTTAATTACTTATTAAAACAAATACTTTTCACACACACACAGGTAGGGTATTTTGAATAAACATTTAAGTAAATGAGATATTGCAAATTATGGAAAGTCCTTTATATTTAACAAAAGCAGGTTGTACTATGCTTGATCCTCTTAATTGTGATCAGTTTACTGACGAGAAGTGTAGGTCTGACTCACATGTAGCTGCAGGCCTGAACTCACCCTCTGAGGCTGGTGGATGGAAAACTTCCAAAATGTTAGAGTCCAAATCATCAGATTAAAGTCTTTGTAGGTTAACTCCATCATTACTGTTGGTATATTAATTTGTGTCCAAGTACAGTTGATAGTTAAACTGTCCCAAATACCTTGATCTGTGCTACTCAAAGGCTCAACTACCCACAAAATATTTTATGTGATTCACACAACATCCCCATTTAGAGGATAACTATACAGATTTTCTATTTTTCTTATTATTTACCGTAAATCCCTTAAAAAATCTCACAAAAAAACGGTTTGTTCCAACTATTGTGAATAAAGGTCTGATATATTTTAACCCTGTGGGTCATAGACTGAATTGTTGTCCAAATTTAAATGTGTGCTACTCTGAATACTCATGAGACACCAACTGTCTAGTCTCTGTGCACTATTTCTTCATGTTCACGGAGCTTGATATGATTATTTAAAAAATGAAGCTGCTCCTAAAAGGATTTTGAAAAAGTGATTCTTTTCTTCAGCTCCACAATCCAGAAGCCCCAGCATGAGCCGAGTAGCCAGCGTGCCACCATCACCATCGCTCACCTTGTGCTCAGATACCACCCAAACCCTGCCCTCCCCAAGCAGCACCCTCCACCGACAGTGCAATGACAGAGCCCAGACTCATATGAACAAGGAGTGCCCATCATCTGATGCAGGTGGGAGCTGCTACACAGAGCTGTACCCCTGTCCTCAGAGCTACGTGGAAAGGCTGCAGGCAGAGGAGGATTCAGTGGGCACAGATCCACTGAGAGTGGAGGACACCAACGTGTACTTCTCCCCGGTGTTGGAAACAGTCTCTTGTTTCAAACCAAGCAAGTACCAGTCACCACTGATGCCCCAGGAGAACAAGCCTTTAGAGGTGGGCATCCTGCGGAAGGTGAAGGAGCTTCTGGCTGAGGTTGACCCCAAAACGGCAGCAACACATATCACCAAGGCTGACTGCATGGTAGGGTACTGTTTTAAGATGCCAGAAGCCGTATTCCAATCTGACTATTCACATCCACATCATGAGCATGAATTGGATTGTATCTAAGACCGCATATAAAAGTCACTCAAATCTGTCTCTGAAATATCTGATTTTAGTGTTCACTTTCATACCACATTAAGGTAAAAACAATTAAATTAACTAAAATGAGAACTAAGCTCAAATGTCTTTGGACAAGAGACTGAAGACCAAATTCTCCTGAGAAACCCAACCACCGTTCTGATTCAAATGATGTCATATAGGTACAATCAGTTAGTTATAGTCTGTTTATAAATCTACAAATGATGTCCCCAGACAGACTTTATCACCATCCAAATAACAGGAAAAGTGGAAGGAGCCCAGTAATTATCTTGATCTTTCATGTTTTCTAGGTTGCCAGAATTGTGGAGGTGACTCCAGAAATGCAAAGGATGATGGGAGTTAGTTCTGGTATGGAGTTGCTCACGTTACCCCATGGCAAACAGTTCAGACTGGACCTGCTGGAGAGGTGAGGAGGGATTTATAAATTTTTGACCACACCATCTTGTAACCAGGGCTTCTGCAGGATGATTCAGTAGCCTGCAGAATGATGCCTCGTATCACAAACTATCTTAGGGTCAGAAGGATCGACTCATACTTAGTGTAACCAAGATGAACTGCTTAGCTTGTCAGCACAGAAAATAGACCCTTTGGTTTAGGTGACATGACAGACTCAAAATGCACAGAACATTTTATTAGCAGTGCGGATGTAAAGTTATTTACTTTGTGTTGTGAGTTGATCTTTTATCTGCACAATCAACTAAACTCAACTCATCTTCTGAATGGATGCTGCTTAAGAATGAGTTCATGCAAATTTACTGAATTTAGTTTCATCAAATACTGTGAGTGGCATAACCAGCATACACTCCTATTGAACTGTCCGTCCATCCATCCATCCATCCATCCATCCATCCATCCATCCATCCATCCATCCATCCATCCATTTTTTTGTAAACGAGACAGTCTCAATTGTCTTGTCTTCAACCACCTAGCACCTTGTGGGTCACATGTCTGCTGGAACCCATTTATGGCCAAGAGGTGGGGTACACCCGGATGAGATCCCAGCTCATCGCGGGGCCACACGAAAGACAAGACATACTGACAAATTCACTGCATGTTTCTTCAGTTCATCAATCAATCAAGTTTTATTTATATAGCGCTTAATCATGGCAACAGACATTTTAAAGCGCTTTAATAGACAGAAAAACCCAACTGAACCATCCAGAGCAAGCATAAGCAACAGAGGTGGGGAAAAACTCCCTCGTTGAGGAAGAAACTCCAGTCAGGACCCAGACTCTTTTGGCGGCCATCCGCCTTGTTGGGTGGAAAAGAAATAAAAGGAAGATAAGGACAGGGTAAGAGAAAGAGACAGAGGGAGAGTGACAGTTAGGCCAGATAGAGTCAGTGTCAATATGGTTATAGTTAGACAATTGGAGTTGTTGCCTTCAATACATGTTTCCCATCATGTAGTTGGTAAATTCAAGGCACACTTACAGCTGCGTGGATAACTGTAAGACGGCAAAGAGGAAGAAAGGAAGCAGGACCCCAGTCGATGGATAGATGAGGGGTGGTACTGGTGTGCTTGGAGGAGAAGGTCCACAGCAAATGGGTGGATGGGGGTGAGGGGTGACATGGAAGACCTGGGGAGAACCCACGCAGACACGGGGAGAACATAAATAAAACTTTCCACAGAAAGGAATCGAGCCTGAAACCTTCATGCTCTGAGGCTGCAGCGATACCCACTGCACCACCGTGTTGCCCCTAATGAACAACAGAATCACAGTTCAAGGGCTATCAAATTAATGTTGTGGATGGACTATGACCTTTAATGTATTAAAGGTAATGACCTTTAATACATAGATATAATGGTAGTTATTAATGGATGTGAGACTGAAAACTGAGTAGGAAGACGTATAAAAGAAAAGCTTTCCTCCTAATCGGTATTTGCTTTCGTGGTAATGTGATTGTGACATAAGGCAACCATTAAGGGCCGTAACGCTTCCTACAGGTTCCATACTATGGCCACCATGCTGGCTCTGGAGGTTCTGGGCTGCACAGGGACAACGGAAGAGAGGGCTGGTCTGCTGCATAAGATCATTCAAATTGCTGCTGAGCTCAAGAGCACAATGGGCAACATGTTTGGCTTTGCTGCTGTAATGAGAGCCTTGGAGCTCCCGCAGGTAAGCAACCATAACCTAGAATGGATGTCCGACTGGATAAATACTTTTAAGGTTTATAGTTTGGAGAATAATTCTTGGCTTTATCAAAACTGTAGATAGAGGATAATAGGAGAGAGCTGGGAATGACAGAGTGATATTAAACTAATTATTATTAGTCAGAATTAATCTGTAAAAGCTCCAGTAACTTCTGTCTCTCTAAACATAAAACAATTTGCACTGTTATAATTTAATAAACATGCAACATGATCCATCTTTAATGGGTGAAATAAAACTACGCAAAGGCGCCTGTGTCCTTGGTTCAGAGAATAACCGGACATATTAGATAGACTTTATCTTTATAACTGTAGGTGAACGGTCCCTGATTGTCTCCTTTCTCAGTTCCAGTTCAGTAGGAAGTATAAAATTGTAACTTTCAGAGGAATATCTTCAAATCTGGGAATTAAACTAGAACACACTTTCAAAAGCATACAAGGCCAATCTTTTTAAAATAATTGAAAGTGAAATGTGAGTTTCAAGTCCAGTCTCCCGGCAGAATTACGTTTGCACTTTTGTCACTTCTTACATTCAGTTTTATTCTTAGATAAATGACAAATTAACAACTAGATCTATTGTAATATGAGAGAATATTAACACATAGGTGCCATTTGTGACTCCAACCACCCTATACTCACAGACTGAATATGAAACCACAAGTACAAAAAACCCATCCCAGATGGGAACAGTACACCCAGACTAAAAGATGGACATGTTATTGAGGGAACGACCTGACATCTGGAAACCGTTACAGCCTTGTTTTAATGGGGATGTTTTTCCACTTTTCAGGTATCCCGTCTGGAACAGACCTGGACGGCTTTACGGCAGAGACACACCGAGGGTGCCATTCTGTACGAGAAAACTCTGAGGCCATTTCTCAAGGCTCTCAACGACGGTAGAGGTAGAGCTTTGGCCACACTGTACACCACATGTTATAAAGTTTAAACACAGATGGTCCGGATGGTCCAATGAAACCACGGGCTCTGTCCTACAGAAAGCTGTCCACTGTCCAACACCACCTTCCCCCACATCGTACCCCTCCTGTCCCTGCTGGAAAAGAGCGTGGCTGTGGGTGACGAGACAGAGCCGTGGGAGACGGTGGAAGCCGGGGTAGATGTGGTCATGTTCCACCTGGGGGCAGCAAGAACCATTGCTCAGCTGGGGGGAATCTACCGTTCCAACGTTGAAAGCAAACTCCAAAGTAAGAGAGCAGATAGAAAACTGTTGTCTGTGATTGATTTTGTTTTCACAATCTTTAACTTCATTTTAAAATCACAGTATATTATTAGAAATAAAAACACAATTCATTTTTTTACTATTGTAGATTTATGATTAAATGCTGGTTACAGTTCAGTTATTAATTCTTGTTTGTTTATGTTAATTGTATTTTTACTTGTATCTGCATTATGTATGTTGTATTTAGTCATAATTGTAAAATACTATTACAACACTACTTCTAAAATAATGATTGGAGTTACCACCTCTCTTGTCTGACTGACCACTTAGTCACACTACACAAATTAGCATTGACTCATTAGCGCACAGATGCTAACATGCAAGCCGTACCTGCTCACCGGGAGAGCTGATCATTAAATCATTCTGATCACAGTAAATCTCCGGAGCCACGCCCACCACTAAAAACAACAAACACTAATATTAATAATAACATTTATCATTCATTCATTTATCTTATTGAAGATGAGATGATTATAGAATATAATTACAGTGCGCCCTCGTGCAGTTGCGGATCAACGATTGCGACTCCACCTCATCGTAGATTTTTAGTCTGCGATGAGTGATACCGTATGCGCATTCTATTGGCTGACGGAATCCGGAATGCGCTCTGTTCTGTCAGTCTCGGACTTTCGTGAGACACAAAAGTGTTTTAAACAGTCGATAAAAGTGTGGGGAAAGGTAATACACATAAAAGGTGGTTTAATATCAGTATGGGGAGGGTTCATAAACGTTTAAATTACCGTAAATAATAAGATGAATAGATTGCAATCTCGATCATGGATTCCTCAATCGCTTATGGTTCCTGGAACGCATTGACCACAAAGAACGAGTGTACACTATATTTCAAGACTCATTTTAATGATAATTTTTTATCAAATGTGTATCCTGTAATTGTGTCTAAGAGTGAGTTTCTTTTCCTTATGTTTTGCTTTTGGAGTTGTTGTAATTGAAGAAGGAAAAGGTCAGAAAATAAATCAGCAGAGGCTGACATGTTGAAAATAAATCTAAATCTTCACTGTGCATTCATTGATAAGGTGTTGTAATATTGATCCTGCAGGTTTCCAGGAGCAATCGGAGGTCCTGGAGCTTTTCCTGACTGACTTCCAGATGCGGCTGCTGTGGGGGAGCAGGGGAGCTGAGGAGAGACAGGCTCTGAGATACGCCAAGTTTGACCAGGTGCTGACCGCCTTGTCCAACAAGCTGGAGCTGCTTGTCAGACTGCGTTGACCCAAGACCTGTACTTGATAGTTTGCTTTAGTGTTCTCAAACCTGTAAACACATGCTGCTGGACAGTGAGCAATTTTCCCAGGCATTGAAGTTCCTTAAACAAAGGAAGACCACAGTGTTGAAACGGGAAACCTCCAGCTCCACACACATTCTGAGCCTCTCCAGATTGCATACGTGTAAACCTGGCCACACGTGAGAGACTGTGACAAGGAAGATGATAAACTACTCACGTGGTTCTCTGGAGGACACTGGAATTCAGATTCTTTTTGAAGAGCACATTAACAGGATGTTAATAATTCAGGAATGTTCTCATGTGAAAATGGTTCACTACTCATGCTAATATTTTTGTTACCGTTAATGCTGGGGTCGACTGACGAAGCAAGGCTGGTTGACAACAGAAGCACTGGAGGGGACTCCATCATGTAGCAGAAAATACAGAGTAAAAAAAAGCCCAAGAACCTGAAGAATTTACTGTCCCATGGATTTACAACTGCCTCATTTAGCAGTTATATATTTCTAGGTGAAAATTTGTACCAATGTGTCATTGCTTGGGTACAAATCAACATTATTCAGACCACAAAGTTTATGTAACTTGTTGAATTACCTTATTAGATAACTTCATCTGTTCATTAATTTACTAAAATGCGAAGATGTCTCTGTAAATTTGTGATACTGTGGTAGTTTCGGTCACTGAAATGAGGCTGTGCCTCAGTTGGTTCTGTTCATGAGTGGAAATATATTTGTCTGTGCAAAGGCTGGACCTTCCATGGATCTACAGCCCAGTGAACTGTGCAGTATGTGATATCATACAACTCAGTAACAGAATAACGTTCTATCCAGATGTGCATTTTTTGTACTGTGTTTATCATGTGTCATTAAAACTTTTCTAATTAGACGTCAACATTTAATGAGATTACAGGAGATGTGATCAGTTCTAGTGTCAGTTTACTTTTTACTTTACGTTTTGGTTAAATTTCAACCTGTTAAGTAAAGGAAGAGAGTGAACTGAAAGTGAGGTAACCTAAACCAGAAGTGTTACTCACAGGTACAGAACATTTCTATTGCCTTAATAAAGGTGGAATGTGGCAATGTAGTATTTATCCGAAATGTAAAATGTAAATAAAGATATTACCTCACCATCAAGCCAAATTATTGAATAAAAAAGAATTGTGAAACATCAAACAATGTGCATTTGAATACGTCCAGTCAGATATTCTATATCTCTGTCATTGACTCCTTACATCTTTATAACTGCTCCAGTCAAGACCACACCTTGTAATTATTAGTTACTAAGTGCAGCAAATATTTGTTCATCTGCTATCCCAGTCAGAACAGCACATAACACTTCATCCACAAACTGATTTATGCACATGTTTCAAACTATAAGCACAAAGTCAAACACGAGCTTTTCAGCTTTCTTTAGTCTCAGACTAGTTCACACACACACACACACACACACACACACACACACGATAACTCTAAAATCTAGACTCTCGTGACGCGCGCACGCACGCACACACACACGAAACCCTGTTATGACGAACTGTTTCCCTGAACTACATTAACAGAAATGATTCATGAAAGAGGTCGTTTTATGCATATACATCCATTTGATTTAATTTAAAAACTCATTTTTTACATTGATACATTAAAATTTATTAAAACCAACCTTGCTACCATCCGAGAACCGACCCACTTTTCTCCAGATTGTCGCTACGTTTCTCCATTTTCTGTTATCTCTTCTCTTATTTGCTTCTCTTTTCTTTCTTACCGCTATTTTTATTTTTCTTCTTCGTGACAGGAGTTCGCTTTGGTCTGGGGAATTAAGTTCAGCATTCGCTTTAAAGATATCTGGCGCCATCTAGTGTTGTGAATGGGTATAATGTCTAGACCCCGAATGGAAGACGACCCCCACTTTTTCAGTCTTATTTCAATGCAAAAAACACCGACTTATATTCGGGCCAATACGGGTATATTTTTATATATTACATGCATATTAATATGCATGATTTAATAAATTCGAAAATATATTACCCTTGTATTAGTTAAGACTAACGTGGTTTAAGTTATGAAACGTGAAATGACCGGAAACAAAATTCTGCACTTCCGTTTGAAGATAGCGTTCAAGCCCAGTTATGTTTTATCGGTAGCCTATGTGATAAGTAATCCGAGGTATGTCTAATTACTCTCAAATGTCCTAAACGCACACTTTAAATCATATCACATTAATATCAATTCACAATTATGATCAAATCTATGTACGTACCTCGAGATTATTAAAGGGACAGTAAAGTCAAAATGAACCATGTCTGTAGTTGAAGTACATAAGTACTTCAAATACAGTACTTATGTACTATTGGTGGCATTTTTATTTATTTTTATGAGCAATGGGGACTTAGAAAAATGAAATTAATCGTAAATTACAGAGCTTGCCATGACAGCAGAAGTGATGCAATCGAAGATATCACGGTGAATCCATATCAATGCCGATAAAGCAAGTGACAACGTAAGGAGCAGACAGTATCACATTTATTTATCGGGATGTCACCTAAAATCATGTCATTATCATCAGATACTGAGGAATGTAGCCACAAGAGGACACAAGCCAGTGTCTTACTGTGCCGGTCCCAAGCCCGGATAAATACAGAGGGTTGCGTCAGGAAGGGCATCCGGCGTAAAACTTTTGCCAAATCAAAGATGCGAATCAAACCTATGACTTCCATACCGGATCGGTCGAGGCCCGGGTTAACAACGACCGCCATCGGCGCTGTTGACCTACAGAGCGCTGGTGGAAATTGGATTACTGTTGGTCGAAGAAGGAGAGGAGGAAAGTGCGTTCACACGAAGAAAGAGAAGTGGAGTACCAAGAGTGTAGGACTGAGAGTAGGGACGTTGAATGTTGGAATTATGACAGGAAAAGGTAGAGAGTTGGTTGACATGATGCAGAGGAGGAAGGTAGACATACTGTGTGTCCAGGAGACCAGGTGGAAAGGTAGCAAGGCTAGAATTTTAGGAGCAGGGTTCAAGTTGTTCTATCATGGTGTAGATAGGAAGAGAAATGGAGTAGGAGTTATCTTGAAGGAGGAGTTTGTTAGGAATGTCCTGGAGGTAAAAAGAGTGTCGGATAGAGTGATGAGTCTGAAGCTAGAAATAGAAGGTGTGATGGTCAATGTTGTTAGTGAGTATGCCCCACAGGTAGGATGTGAGCTGGAGGAGAAGGAGAAATTCTGGTTGGACTTTGATGAAGTGATGCAGAGCATGCCTAGAAGTGAGAGAGTTGTCATTGGTGCAGACTTCAATGGACATGTTGGTGCAGGTAACAGAGGTGATGAGGAAGTGATGAGCAGGTTTGGTATCCAGGAGAGGAACTCAGAAGGACAGATGATAGTTGACTTTGCAAAAAGGATGGAAATGGCTATAGTGAATACTTTCTTCCAGAAGAGGCAGGAACATAGGGTGACCTATAAGAGTGGTGGTAGGAGCACACAGGTAGACTACATCTTGTGTAGACGGTGTAACCTGAAGGAGATCAGTGACTGTAAAGTAGTGGTAGGTGAGAGTGTAGCCAAACAGCATAGGATGGTGGTGTGTAGGATGACTCTGGTGGTGAGGAAGATGAAGAGGGCAAAGGCAGAGCAGAAGATGAAATGGTGGAAGCTAAAAAAGGAAGAGTGTTACATGACTTTTAGGAAGGAGTTAAGACAGGCTCTGGGTGGTTGGGAGGTGCTTCCAGATGACTGGACAACTACAGCTAATGTGATCAGGGAGACAGGTAGGAGAGTACTTGGTGTGTCATCTGGAAGGAAAGTAGATAAGGAGACTTGGTGGTGGAATGAGGAGGTACAGGAGTGTATACAGAGAAAGAGGTTAGCTAAGAAGAAGTGGGACACTGAGAGGACTGAGGAGAGTAGACAGGAGTACAGGGAGATGCAGCGTAAGGTGAAGGCAGAGGTAGCAAAGGCCAAACAAGAAGCTTATGATGACTTGTATGCTAGGTTGGACAGTAAGGAGGGAGAGACTGATCTATACCGGTTGGCAAGACAGAGAGACAGAGATGGGAAGGACGTGCAGCAGGTTAGGGTGATTAAGGATAGGGATGGAAGTCTTTTGACAGGTGCCAGTAGTGTGATGGGAAGATGGAAAGAATACTTTGAAGAGTTGATGAATGTGGAAAATGAGAGAGAACCAAGACTAGAAGAGGTGACTGTTGTGGACCAGGAAGTAGCAAAGATTAGTCAGGATGAAGTGAGGAGGGCACTGAAGAGGATGAAGAGTGGAAAGGCAGTCGGTCCTGATGATATACCTGTAGAGGTTTGGAAGTGTCTAAGAGAGGTGGCAGTAGAGTTTCTGACTGGGTTGTTCAACAGGATCTTAGATAGTGAGAAGATGCCTGAGGAGTGGAGGAGAACTGTGCTGGTGCCCATTTTTAAGAACAAGGGAGATGTGCAGAGTTGCGGCAACTACAGAGGAATAAAGCTGATGAGCCATACAATGAAGTTATGGGAAAGAGTAGTGGAAGCTAGACTAAGGGCAGAAGTGAACATATGTGAGCAGCAGTATGGTTTCATGCGAAAAAAGAGTACTACAGATACAGTATTTGCTTTGAGGATGTTGATAGAGAAGTACAGAGAAGGCCAGAGGGAGCTGCATTGTGTTTTTGTAGATTTGGAGAAAGCTTATGACAGGGCGCCCAGAGAGGAACTGTGGTATTGTATGAGGACGTCTGGAGTGCCAGAGAAGTATGTTAGAGTGGTGCAGGACATGTATGAGGACTGTAAGACAGTGGTGAGGTGTGCTGTAGGTGTGACAGAGGAGTTCAAGGTGGAGGTGGAACTGCATCAGGGATGAGCTCTGAGTCCCTTCTTGTTCGCTATGGTGATGGACAGGCTGACAGACGAGGTTAGACAGGAATCTCCATGGACTATGATGTTTGCAGATGACATTGTGATCTGCAGTGAGAGTAGGGAAGAGGTGGAGGAGAAGCTAGAGAGGTGGAGGTTTGTCCTGGAAAGGAGAGGAATGAAGGTTAGCCACAGTAAGACAGAGTACGTGTGTGAATGAGAGGTACCCAAGTGGAAGAGTGAGTTTACAGGGAGAAGAGATCAAGAAGGTGGAGGATTTTAAGTACTTAGGGTCAACAGTCCAGAGCAATGGAGAGTGTGGAAAAGAGGTGAAGAAGCGTGTCCAGGCAGGATGGAACGGGTGGAGGAAAGTGTCAGGCCTGATGTGTGATAGAAGAGTTTCAGCTAAAATGAAAGGAAAGGTGTACAAAACTGTGGTGAGACCAGCGATGTTGTTTGGTCTAGAGACAGTGTCACTGAGGAAAAGACAGGAGGCAGAGCTGGAGGTAGCAGAGATGAAGATGCTGAGGTTCTCTTTGGGAGTGACCAGGAAGGATAGGATCAGGAATGAGTACATCAGAGGGACAGCACATGTTAGAGGTTTTGGAGATAAAGTCAGAGAGGCCAGACTGAGATGGTTTGTCCAGAGGAGAGATAGTGAATATATTGGTAGAAGGATGCTGAATTTTGAACTGCCAGGCAGGAGGCCTAGAGGAAGACCAAAGAGGAGGTTTATGGATGTAGTGAAAGAGGACATGAAGGTAGTTGGTGTGAGAGAAGAGGATGCGAAGGACAGGACTTGATGGAGGCAATTGATTCGCTGTGGCGACCCCTGAAGGGAAAAGCCGAAAGGAAAAGAAGAAGATCATCAGATACTGAGGACGAGTTCCCTGTGAACCCACCTGGGGGTGTAATTATCCCGGATAATTACCACCAGATGTCTGCGGAGAATGAGAGTTTGGACATCTAGCGACTCATCCCAGGTTGCTTCATCTGAATCACATTCTGACAGAGATATCCAACTAGTTATAATGTCCCGTTTCGCTTTACTGTGTATATGGAAAATTTAATTGTGCTACCGATGCTAACGCGCTAGCCAGTCAATGGGATTTTTCATGTTAGCATTGAGCTAGCCGCCAGTCGTTACTATTGGACTGTGTGGAGTTAATAGCAACTCTAGTTTACATTAATATGTCTTGTATTTACGAATGTATAAGGATCAGGGTCTGACATGCTGTTTTTGTGTGTTTTATTTCAGTGTCACAGATATTCTTAGTAAAATGACCTTGTCTATCACTTTTGATATTGTTTACTTTTCGCGAGTGCCATAATTGCGTGATAATCTGGTCATAAATCTGGTCACTTTTCCTTCTTTATCTTTCTATGCTCCTAGAAGTTATTACTACTGTCAAATCACACTCTTTATCTGCACGATACTGCCGCTGTCTTTGTGCCTCTGTTCCACAGGTGGAGAACGCGGATGGAAGACAAGATATCCAAAGGCCTGGAAATCCCGCCCCAAATTCAGCGACAGCGCACTATGGACATTAAACTCAAACTGGCCTATCTGCCACTCTCTCACTCTCTCTCTCTCCCTCCCTCCCTCTGTCTCTTTTACTTGACCTATCTCTATCCCAGTGACGTGTGGTGAGGTTCATGGCTGGTGAGGCACCGATGTCGTCATGATCACGTGATCAGATTTACAAAAATATGAACCGACAATGTAGCTTATTCACCATTTAATTAGCAACAGTGAGTGGGTTATGTTAAAGTCTCATTGCAGAATTATTTACACATACAAACTGTAACACACAAATAAGCATATTTGATTAAAAAACGTAATGTTGTTACCTACCTGTTAATATGTCAGGTTTACTTTTAAATTAAGTCCTTGGGTATTTTTGTGCCTCACCCAGTGCCTTTTCACAGCGGTTTCAGGACCGCTCAAAGAAAGACGTTACACACATGCATCTGTTGACAAAAAAACACTGTACATTATATACATTAGCTAAATTACGGGAATTTAGTTTATAGAGCAAACGTGTTTGAACATTTTAATAGCGACATATAGAGAGATAGCATTACGGTCTCACTGTATAGCTACCAGTACAGCCATCTGAGCTATTGCACAATCCATGGTGAGGCACGGCTGGCTGGTGCCTCACTGCAGGTCTCTGCTCCGTATTTCAGCGGTAAGTGTGAAAATTCAGCGATTTTGAGTAAAGATAACCTAAAATTGGTGACGTTAAACGGAAAATAAGTTCATAATACACATCCCTGAATAAATATTAGCATTTAATGCATTTATTCCATTTTCCATTTTTTTCTCTCATGATGGCAGGTGAGGCCGTGCCTCACCTACCTCCCCTGACCGCATGTCACTGCTCTATCCCCAGTGTATTTCTCTTTCCCAACCAATAGGTCTAGGCGGATGACCGCCTTCCAGAGCCTGGGTCCTGCCCGGAGTTTCTTCCTGAATGAGGGAATTTTTCCCCGCCACCGTTGCTTATGCTTGCTCTGGAGAGCATTGCTGGCTTTCTATCTGTAAAGCGCTTTGAAATGATTAAGCGCTATATAAATAAAAGTTGAATGAGTTGATTGATAAAAACATTTATACAATACCTCCAGTACCTCCAGACATGAATTAATTATCCACTAAACCTTGCGAACTCTGAATAAATACTATGGGTTGTCCAAAAATGATCTTACGTTCATATCTCTTTGGAAATCATTCGGGTTAAAGTGCTCATGACAGATCCTTTGATCTTTGGTCATTTTGACCCAGTTTATTCGTGCTCTCCATGTCCTTCCTAGCTTTCCAGAAGGTAGTCTAAAGAAGGATAGGTCCTTGTCTTTGTGTTTATGTCCTGTTGTGTTAGCGCAACCGTTCACCTCACAGGTAACCATGTTGTTTACCGGGTTTATGGCTTCGGTGATCACACTGTGTTCTAATGGCTGCCCTGACAGATGAAGCAAAGTATGTCGCAAATGACGTATGACCCCACGTGACCACTGGATGCGGAAGCTGCTGCAGCGCAGATTTTAAGGTTTTCTGACTAAAATATATTTCTTCTTCTATTTTTTATAATGATGAACAACATATATGTCACTTAAAAATGAGTTTACTGTCCCTTTAAAGCAGTGTATCTTGGTCACGTTGTGTGATACACATGCTATTCCTGCGCCCATTAGCATCATAGGTAACAAGCTAGTTTGGCTAGTTTGGAAATACAGTTTAATAATGAATTAAATACATTTTTGGCCAAACTCCGCGTTTTGAATGCAAAACATGGAATTTCTGTGAGTCGTGCAAATCTGCAGCTAAACATTTTTGGAGGGAGGGAGAGTTAATCTGCTTCGCGAGCTTGGTCATGAATACTAATCACTTTGTCGTAGTGTTTTCCAAACGCGTTTTTATCGACGCCTAAGTCTCTTTTTCTGCCGTTTTTTCGTGATGCCGTTTTTTCGTACTTCAGTCGTACTTTCGTACTTCAGTCAGTGTTCAGTCTAGTTCAGATGAGGGGCCCACATTTACTGTAGGCAAAGATGGTAGTCTATCAGATACAGATACAGGCAATGATATTGATCATTCAGAGGACCTTTCCAAAGTTGTAGGAAAAAAGCTTGGCTCTGTTCTATTGAAGTTGGAAAACAACAAACAAGTGACTTTCAGAGTTCTCTTTGGAGGGGAAGACAATACAAGAAAACTCACGATTGAATCTGGACTACCAAACACCGTGGAGGAATTTACTCTTCAAATTAAGACTTTCTTCCACATGACTGAGCCATTCAGACTGCAGTACGCAGAAAGAGAAATGAATGATCAGTTCATAAACCTCTCATCAACTAAGATAAAGCTACTGTGAAAGTTGTGCACATGCCTATTGAGACAACTAGCTCTAGTCCACTCACAAGACATGCCAGCACAACAATCCCAAATTCTCTTTCAAATGCCGGCACCACAATCCCAGGCACTCCTTCAATGTCAGCCCCTCATCATGTGGCAAATGATTCAGACTCCTATAGCAGCAAAGATATCATCATCTTGTTGTCGCAAGAGACCCGGTCCTGTTCTTAACCCAAAATCTTTGTTGTTCCTCGCTTCTTGTACTTTGTCGAGATAATGCTCCACACCAGAAATAATAAGTTCAGTGCACATGGTTTAATCTTAATTTAATATTTGTTGTTAATAAAGGTGTTGAATCAACAAGGTGGTCTGGTCATTCGTATGCATCATGCATAAGAGAATGCCTATGCATTGTGTGCACTGTATGGAAAATAATTACGTAAATGGGTTTTTAATTGGGCTTTTACGTATCTTCTTTTCCTTTCTGCTTTTCCCTTCAGGGGTCGCCACAGCAAATCAATTGCATCCATCTAATCCTGTCTTCTGCATCCTCTTCTCTCACGCCAACTACCTACACGTGCTCTTTCACTACTTCCATATACCTCCTCTTTGGTCTTCCTCTAGGCTTCCTGCCTGGCAGTTCAAAACTCAGCATCCTTCTACCAATATATTTACTTTCTCTCCGCTGGACATGTCCAAGCCATCTCAGTCTGGTCTCTCTGACTTTATTTCCAAAACCTCTAACATGTGCTGTCCCTCTGATGTACTCATTCCTGATCCTATCCATCCTGGTCACTCCCAAAGAGAACCTCAGCATCTTCATCAATGCTACCTCCAGCTCTGTCTCCTGTCTTTTCCTCAGCAACAGTTTCTATTTTTTTTTGTTTTTGTTTTCATGTATTCTCATAGTTTAACCCCATAAAACGTGGTAAACTTTTTATGAGATCAGGGCTTATTTTAGTCTTGCAGCTAAATCTTTTATATATTTTAATGTGTGCATGTGACCATCACCAGTCTTCCCTGGGAACTAAATTGTCAGTCTTTATTAGAATTTCCTATTGTGAGCCAGAGAGGTAAGTGCTGCACCTCTGTGAGTTAAGGGGGAAAGCAAAAGGAGACAGGGAGAGAAAACACAAACAAGTTAGTGGATAGACAGGCAGTGCTGTTGGAGTGAAAAAGGTTTAGGCTGTTTTATTATATCTTAGAACTGATACCTCAATACCAATGTTATAAAACACCAGATTAGTGGAGGTCCTGACAGTATAGAATAGGCCACCAGAAGAAAACAGTGTAGGAGGAAGATAGGGGCATAAGATTTTGATGTCTGAAGTGAGACTCGTCATGTTCTGATGGGACCCAATGGTACTCAATAATTGGACTCGACAGGAGCTGGTAAGCCCTGAACCAACATCCGTGTGTGATGGAAACCAACGCCCAGATAGGCTACTAGAACCCAACAGGGCCATGCTAGATGAGTGCCCCCAACCTTGCCAGCCAGGAGCAGAGGAGGCAGCAGTTGCCACCACCAGGGCGCACGGGACAGGCCCAAGGGGGAATGGGGCAAGGAGGCCCCCCCGCAACCGCCCAGCAACCATCCTGCCCCCAAATGCAGCGATGACTCCGCACCACCCAACACCCTCCCCCACCCCCACCCCCCCACCCCCCGCACTCCCGAGCCAGCCCCCTGTAGCCCAACCCCCGGGCCAGACCAGGCGGCCCATAAACCGCCCCATCCCCACAGCAGCGCCACACCCCCAGTCACCATCACCCCGGGGTGAATCAATGGCCACGACCGACAACCAGCAATCCCCAAACGGTAGTCGCTGATAACCATCTACCACCACAAAACGCCTGCAAGTCCAATTCCCCAATAGCCCAAGCTCAAGCCGAGCTGTAGGCCCAGGCCAAGCAGCCCGTCCCCAGCCATAGGCCCCAGAGGGCCGTACCGCAACAAAAGTGCCATTTCATGTGGAGTCACCACTACCCTCCCTGTTAATATGCTTCCCCGATCCCTGACGAGGAAGCAATCTCCCGACCCTGTGCTACTGTGCTACCTTGTGTGGAATGTGGTGCATTAAAAGTCTGAAGGGAAGCCCAGCGCTGTCCAGACGTCTCCAAACGTGACACTGTCTCTAGACCAAACAAAATCGCTGGTCTCACCAGTTTTTCTCAATTTTCCTTTCATCTTAGCTGGAACTCTTCTATCACACATCAGGCCTGACACTTTTCACCGTCTGTTCCATGCTGCCTGTACATGCTTCTTCACCTCTTTTCCACACTCTCCATTGCTCTGAACTGTCCTGTAGACCCTAAGTCCTTAAAATCCTCCACCTTCTTGATCTCTTCTCCCTGTAAACTCACTCTTCCACTTGGGTCCCTCTCATTCGCACACATGTACTCCGTCTTACTGCGGCTAACCTTCATTCCTCTCCTTTCCAGAACAAACCTCCACCTCTCTAGCTTCTCCTCCACCTGTTCCCTGCTCTCACTACAGATCACAATGTCATCTGCAAACATCATAGTCCATGGAGATTCCTGTCTAACCTCGTCTGTCAGCCTTTCCATCACCATAGTAAACAAGAAGGGGCTAGGAGTTGATCCCTGATGCAGTTCCACCTCCACCTTGAACTCCTCTGTCACACCTACAGCACACCTCACCACTGTCTTACAGTCCTCATACATGTCCTGCACTGCTCTAACATACTTCTCTGCCATTCCAGACTTCCTCACACAATACCACAGTTCCTCTCTGGGAACCCTGTCATAAGCTTTCTCCAGTTCTACAAAAACACAGTGCAGCTCCCATTGGCCTTCTCTGTACTTCTCTATCAACATCCTAAAGCAAATACTGCATCTGTAGTACTCTATTTTGGCAGGAAACCATACTGCTGCTCACAAATGCTCACTTTAGCCCTTAGTCTAGCTTCAATTAGTCTTTCTCATAACTTCATTGTAGAGCTCATCAGCTTTATTCCTCTGTAGTTGCCACAACTCTGAACATCTCACACTTCTCCTCCATTCCTCAGGCATCTTCTCATTATCTAAGGTCCTGTTGAACAACCCAGTCAGAAACTCTACTGCCACCTCTCTTAGACACTTCCACACCTCCAGGTATATCATCAGGACCGACTGCCTTTCCACTCTTCATCCTCTTCAATGCCCTCCTCACTTAAGTATTGATGTTCTTTTGTACAGTTCCAAATTAAATCAGTTCAGGGATTATTGTGTGGCTGGGCAAGACAGAGTTTTTAAGCACTGTCTGTCAAATCTCTGAAAGAAACAAGTTTTCTAGTATTGATCTGTTGTTTATATATGATAAACTATATGCGACAGTGAAACAATGATCACTTTTGTTCTTTGTTATGTTATTGTTACTCTGCATGATGGCTGTGTGTAAGTAGGGAATACATTTTTGGATTAAACTCATCTACTTCAGTCCTTCTACTTTTCTTCAATTCTCTTTGACAATTCCTAGAAATAATTTGTACTTTGATTTTTTTTCTATTCTATGTACATTATACAGTATTTGTGTTCGGTTTTAGTGTAGTCATTAAAAAATATTGGATGAAGTGGTATTGTATTGGGTTGGAGTGGTAACAACTAATTTCGTCTTTTGGCAGTATGTTACAGCTTATAACAACCTATTCTACAACCTGTTATACACTCGTCTTTTTTACATAATTTTGAAACTGGATCATAGTTGTTACATGCCCCAGGGATGTGGCTAGTAAGCAGATTATATTTTAAACTGCTCTGACAGGTAGACCTGAATAAACAGGGAAAAACACGAGACAGAGTCAGTTTCAGTGTTCGTTGTTCTCTCTTCCTTGATCATCTGAATTTATTAACAATCATGTATCTTAAATCACTTTACATTTCTTTCTTTGTTTTAAAGAGGTTCAATCATTTCAATCATTAATCATGTTCACAAAATATCAATGACACATATTTTCTCCATACAGTTCCCAAATTCCCATATGTTTTCATTACTCAGCATCCATATACTGTAATAATGTTTGATTTTTACCAATCATGTTGCTTACTGCATAGAATTAGTCCATTCTGTTTTCGTATCATCACATCCCTAATGACTGTATTGTTTTTAATCATCACATCACTATTAACGTATTTATAGAATCATGTAATCATTTCTATCATCATGTAACCATGTAAATCAAGAAATAATCATGTACCAAACACAACATCACTTCTGTTCTGATAACAGACTAACACTGTATCAGCATAATTTAGTGGTTAAAGACAACTAGATGCACTTCAAGGCAAAACTGGAGAGAATTAACAATATATGTGTAAACAATAAATCACACATCTAAAACACAAAACAGGAGCTTGCAAGACTAAAGCAGCAACAAAAATAATACTATCAGTGAAAACCACCCACATGTCACGAGGTGGACGGCCGTAATGGCTGCTGCCATGAAACTTAGTGTAGAATCCTAGATTCCACTACATACATCAAACTACTGCAAAGTAACGTCATTTCTGGCATAAAACCAAGTCAAGTTTTGTTTTATAGTACAAAGTGCTCATAGTAAACGTGTTTCATGTGCCAACGTTATACCTACCTGAATAAACAGGGAAAAACACGAGACAGAGTCAGTTTCAGTGTTCGTTGTTCTCTCTTCCTTGATCATCTGAAGAAGAATGTCACGTAGGCACCTATCTAACCTGTCTCTGGAAACGTAGTGGCCACCTGGTGGCCACCTGGTGGCGGAATGCGGAATAGGTGTATTCCTAGGATAGAGATCCCTATTCATTCTTAATGCACATAAAGGCGATTCAAAGTACAAGAAAAGTATATAACAAAAATGTGACTACACTTTTGTGTATGTCACACGCTCCCTGACAAAATAAGAAATGGCTCTTCTTAGAAAATCAAAACAAAACTTCATCTACTCAATAAAGTGTGGATATAATGCATGTGTAGGGTGTATGGAAGTATGGCATGTATGGTGGAAACAGGAAAGATGGTGGAATATGGTAAGGTGAGTAGGTTGGTATGTATGGCGTGGTGTATGCATGGACTGTGTTGACATTGGAATGTGGTTGTAGTGAAGGTTCACTAAGTGTCTGGTAGGTAAGCATCTTTCTTGGTCTCCTTTCTCTTGTGGACCGCCTGATCCCATCAGGTGTGTCAAAAGCAGGGGGGGGTGTGACGATTTCTCCTTCTACAGGAATAACATCTTCATCGTCTTCACTTCCAGGTTCAAGTAACACTGGATCAGGGTCAGACAGGTATAATGTGCTTGGTTGTGTTTCCACTTGAATTTGTTCTTGACTTTGTTCTCCCCTTGTGAGTATTTCATCATTTCTTTCTCTCCTCATGGGTACTGTAACTTGTCTCTTTTCCCTTACAGGTACTCGACGTGGACTGTTGACTTCTCCAGGGACTGGATGCCTCTGGATCAAGGTAGGTGTGGTATGGTGAGTATTCTCTTCTTTCTGTTCTCTTCCTCTTACAGGAATCCTCAACCAGTAGCCTCCATAATCTCCGTCTAAATCAGAATCACTTGAGTCACTCTGGTGCTCGCTCACATTGGCATGACTTGGTTGGCTGTGTCTCTGTTTGGGTTGTCTCTTAGGTGTGGTTTCAACTGGATGCGATGGGGCTTCCACAGGTAAGTCGTTAACGAGCAACAACAGGTTCCGGTGGAGAACTCTGGTTCACTGTTCATCACCGCCCTCAGGGTTGACCGCATACATTGGGTTGTCTGCTACTTGCTCCGTGACAATGTAGATCTTCTTTTCCCAGTAAGATCGGAGCTTTCCTGGGCTGCCACGCTCATTGAGATTCCTTACTAGGAATATCTCCAGGACGTAGAACTACACCTCTCAGTTTCTTGTCGTAGTAGGACTTGCCACGTGCACTTGTCTACTGTTCTCGCTGGCGATCTTCTACGCTTCAGACATCTTTCTTGCCCACTTTTCTGCATAACTCTTGTGTGGCACTGTGTCTTTCTTTTCCATCAGACCAAACAACAAGTCTATAGGGAGACGGGGATGTCGCCCATACAGGAGATAGTAGGGTGAATATCCAGTAAACTCGTGACACGTACAGTTATAGGCGTGTACGGTATGTTGGAGGTGGTCTTTCCATCGTTCCTCCTTTGCACCGAGTGTCCTCAAAATCTGCAAGAGTGTTCGGTTAAACCTCTCTGCTGGGTGGCATTGAGGGTGGTACGGTGTCATTCTTGAATGTCCAACTCCAGACTTCTGGCGGAGGGTCTTAAAGAGCTCATTTTCAAACTCACGCCCCTGGTCGTGGTGTAGGCGGCCAGGGTATCCGAAGCGTTGGATGACACCATCAAAGATGCGCTCAGCTGCTGTCCGTCTGGACTTGTTCTTTGTCGGATAAGCTTGCGCGAATCTTGTGAAATGGTCCACAACGACCAGGATGTACTCATGCCCGCCTCGGCTGGTCTCCAGGTGCAGATAGTCAATACATACAAGGTCTAACGGTGAGTTTGATGTGATTGTCCCCATAGAAGCATGGACATGGTTGACTGGCTTTTTCTCTTTTATACAGGGACATTTCCTCGTGACATACTCGACCACTTCCTTCTTCATAAATGTCCAGTAAAAGCGTTCTCTTGCCAAGGACAGTACTTGTTCTGTTCGTATGTGCCCCATATCGTCATGAAGGTGCTTCAGAACCATAGACTTGTATTTGGCAGGGAGAACCAGCTGTTTCCTTTCACAAGTCTGTCTGAAAAGAAGTCCACTCTTCAGGTGCAGTTTGTTCCATTCACGGAGGAGCTTGCTTGCTGCACTACTTGTGGTCTGTCTTGTGTCGTTGTTCAACACTGCGTTGGTCTCGTTCAGCTTGATAACCTCTCCTACCACTGTGTCTTCCCTTTGAGCTTTGATCAGCTCATCCCGACGTATGTTTGGGATGACTGAGGGCTCCGGCGTAGTGTCTGTGGTGAGTGTGAGGGCTGCGATCCAGGCTACATCCTGCTTCTGGGTTGCCATGCTTCCATCCCAAGTTGCACACACAACTTCCTGTGACAGCTCCTCACTGCACTCAGCTACATACTTGTCCATGTCAAGGGGTAGACGTGACAGGGTGTCCGCTACATTCACCTTTCCAGATCTGTACTTGATCTCGAACCGGAAGTCAGACAACTCCCCGACCGAACGGTGTCCAACGGCGTTGAGATTTGCCGTGCTCATAACGTACGTTAGGGGGTTGTTATCTGTGTAAATGGTGAAGTGTGGAGCGTAATACAGATAATCTCTAAATTTATCGCACACTTCCCATTTTAGTGCCAAGAATTCCAGCTTCCCACTGTGCAGACGATACTTCTACTCTGCCTGGGACAACAGTCGGGAGCCATAACCTAGTACTCTCAACTTGCCTTCCTGCCGTTGGTAGAGTACAGCACCAAGACCCTGCTCTGAGGCGTCAGTGTGCAATGAGAATGGCAGTCTGGCAGTCACATACCGGACTTGTCTTCGAAACAGTTTGCACTTTTCTCGCACTAGTTCGCACTAGTTTGCACTAGTCTCAGCTTCACGCCATGTTCTTGGAGTGCTTTCAGGACTTTGCGGACTCCTTCTCCAATGCTCCTCGAACGTTTTTGCGTAGCACAGAATGTCATTCAGATACGGTATACAGGATTCATCTCTGAGGGAGCACAACATCTCTTCCATGTTCCTCTGGAAGGCTGCGGGTGCGTTTGACAGGCCAAATGGTATCCTCACCCACTCGAATAACCCCCAGGGCGTTATGAATGCGGTGAGGTGTCTTGAACCTTCGTCAATGAAACCTTGATGGTACGCCTTGCCCTGATCAAGGATGTTGAACCATGAATGACCACCCAGGGTGTCGGTCAGATCTTGGATCCGAAGTAACGGGTGTCTGTCAGGAACAGTTTTCTGGTTCAGAAGTCTATAATCGATGCAAAGACAAAGCGAGCCATCCTTTTTGCAGACGCACATGACAGGAGCTGAATAAGGAGACTTCGATTTGACAATCCATCCCTTTGCAAGAAGATCTTGGATATACTCCTTCACTTCGGCAAACAAGGGCTTTGGTATTGACGAGTATGCCCTTTGCACAGGGATGTTGTCTTTCAGATTTATCGCCATCTGTAGACTTGGGATGCACCTGATATCATTGGCGTCCCTGGCAAACACTGCTGATTCCTCATACAGCATCTTCCTTGCAACCCTTTGCTGTTCTTCATCGAGGTGACTTATGTCGACTGGCGGCTCCCATTGTGGCGGTGACGGACTTGCATCAGGTAGTGACACTGTGGACTCTTGTGTCCTTTCCAGGTGAGTCAGTGTCAATTATCTTCTTAATTGGCTGGACACTACCCATGGCTGATTTGTGTGGCAAGGTTATGTCATGTTTCATGTGGTTTCCCACAGGAACAGCTACATATTGGCTTTTCTCGTTCTGGATTTCAGCAGACCCTCACCGACATCAAGCTGCTGCAACTGAAAATTACTCTCATCAGGCTCAAATAACACCAGAGCATCAGACGGGTCAAGGTTAGGTGGGAGTCTGCACTTTACCCAGGCGACACTGCCAACGGGGATGACTTTGTCCTGCTGCCCTGCCCTCAGACGTCCCTGATGCACATTGGGTTTCTTTGCCTGGACAAAGTGCACAATGGTCTCAGCAGTGTCATTGGAGATTGACATAGCTCCCATGAGTAGCCGGGTTAACACTGGGAATAGTCTGTCTGGCTTCCCATTTATCAATTCTTCCACCACGTTGAACCCAATCAGTGGTGTTTCCAAGGGCAAGTGGCCTAAGAGGAATGGCACTTTCATTGTCAAGTCGGGGTCTTGGTTTTCTGGCAGGTTTACAGTTATATGGACCCAACCATCAAAAGGAATAAGGTCTCCGGTTAACGTATATATGCGGTTAACGGAGGTTAACCGCATATATACGTTAACTGTTGTAGCTGATGTTAGATGAATGATCACCAATCTGGCCCCCTTGCACTTTAAATTTGTGGCGGTGAAGATAGGGCAGGTCTTTCAGGGACACCATCTTCTCATGTCTGTGGAATGAGTGAGTTGTGTTTGACTGATGGACTGACGGTGTGGTGTGTCATGGTTTTGTGGAGGAGGGTGTACAGGTGTGGGTCCAGGTGTGATTTGTGTAGTAGGGTGTGAGGTGGACATGCTCAAATTGTATGTGTTATTGCTTTGGGTTGTAGAGTGTACAGATGTGGGGTGCTGTGTAGAATGTGAAATGGCCACATCCATGTGTGTTGTGTTATTGTTCTGTAAAGCAGGCTGTACGGTTGTGGTTTGTGAGGTAGGCTGGGTTGTAAGGGCTGGTCATGAACTGATGTAGTTTCTTACCCAAATCCTCTTTGGGTAATCCTCTTGAACTTTCAAGCATTTTCTTAACATCATCTGGTATAACCAGGGCTTTGAACCAGAATTATTTGCCAATCGGTTCGTTCCGAACAGAAACGGAATTATAACGTTTCCGGTTTTGCGTTCCACCCATAAACTGAGCTTTCCTGAACCGGTTAGAACAACAAAATAAAGTTCCTGAACCGGTTAATAACGTACCTTGTAAATATAAATATTAGGGTTGAGCTGGATACTGGTTTCATACGAGTATCCGGTATGGATAATGCATTTTGACGAGTACGAGTACGAATACGAATAAACCCCGTTAATACTCGTGATCGGACTGAAGGAAAATCAGCCGGACTGTTGTCACGCTCTGTGATTGGCTCTCCCTACAGACTGCAGTTAGAGCGGAGTTTCCCTGTCTCACTCTCTGTCTCCGGTACACTCAGTTACTGATCTCTCTGTTCGTGGCTTCACTGTTGCTCACGTCCTTATTAGATTTTCTTCAGCTTGCTTCTATTTTGGTGTTTGGTTATGTGATGAACTTTGGGTTTTTTTGTTTTTTTGTTGCACGTACGTGTGCATTTAACCACTGCCTCGGTGGTTTAAGTTTTTTTTTACCTGTTCTAAACTCTGTTCAAATTAACAATGTTTATACTTAATATTTTGCGCACACACACACACACACACACACACACACACACACACACACACACACACCATAATCAATATTGTTTAACTTTATGTGAAAAAAATGGCAATAGCATTTGGTACTAAAAATAAATAATTGAAAAAAAAGTACTAGAAAAAAATTTAAATGAAAAAGAAGAAAAAAAATTAAAAAGTTTTGTTGAGTATGACAATTCTTGTTCATGAATACTTTGTAGTTAATTACTTTTTTTATTGCATGCACTTCATTAATGCACTATGTGTTTACTCGTTCTATATATAGTTCCTTTACTATTGTGATCAAAAAGCGTTGAATCTCAATTCTGAGGCTCTTCGGTAAATATTCATTCATAGAGTTAAGAATATTCATGTTCTGACTCAGTTCCATAAAAAACTTGTTCTGTAAATAGTTCGTACTTTTGTGATCGAAAACATTTATTTGAATTTCAATTTTGAGGCTGTTCTGTAATAGTTTTAAAATAAGCAAAAATACAGCAACTTGTGATCAATCCATATCAATTTTAGACTTAAAACAATGTGGTGATTTAAGCCCCACCCATGTCCGGTCAAACCACACCCACTTCCGGTTTAAGCCCCGCCCATTCCGAATACAGATACGGATACAGATAATCTAGTTGGTTGAACAGATTCAGATACAAATACAGATAGTGGTGTACTCGCTCATCCCTAATATGTAGCTGCCGTATTTTGTGCACCATAAGACGTTATTAAAAGCCTTAAAATTTCTCAAAAATCAATGCTGCACCTTTTAACATTAAGCGTCTTATGTGTACACTGAGTTCCAAAATTTGTAAAAATGTTTTTGTGTGATTTTATTCAGCGATCTTCCAGATCGGCCATTGTCCACCGACATAGGATGTATTACGTCACTACGTACGCCGGCAGCGATAGACCAATCAGAGAACATGACTCGAGGCTACGTCCGGCACACCTCCGGTAGGTACCGGTATAGGGTATGTGCCGGTACTGTACCGCAGGTATGCTGTTAACCACATTTGTTTGGCTAATGAAGGAGATGGACCTTGTCCAGCTGGACAATCGACCTCGAAGTCCCTCCTCGTGTTCGTTTTCTCTTGACTTGGACAATGGCAGGATCGTTGGTTAAATAAACAGAACACTTGATATTCCTCAAATCTTCGAAGTTTTATTGAAACAGAATATTCATGGGTACTTTGGCTTACAGAAGAATGCTCCCCGCAAAGTACAACAATGCAAAGCAACACATAAGCTTTTATATTTCATGGGCGTACACAACTACCTGATTCAGACAGCTGCTGTTTGCTGAGAAGTTTCAGTCTATCTTGTCTCCCATACGATGCTCTTTTCTCATCCTTGAGCAGACCCAGATGCACAGTCATAATATAAACTGTTTTCTGTTATCCTTGAACGCACCACTCAGCCCCCACCACACAGAAAAGTCACCCCATGCCCACAATGAACTTTATTACAGTACATACTTCTAACATTCCCCCTTTTGGACTCGAAAGAGTCCAACACTAAACAAAAGTACCTGCAGGGTCCTCCAGGTCAACACTTGGATAGCTGCAAAATCAGGAACCACTTGAACAAAGGTGTCGCTCTGGCCGTTGATGGTGTATAGTTCAGTGATGTATATGTGAAACATGGGACACCAGAGGGAGGTCTTCACCTTTTCCCCTGGAACACACTGGCTCGTCCGGACACTGGTTTGAGAGCGATGCTCGGGAACGCTGCACCGTGACCGCTGGGGTCTCTTCGAGAGCTTAGGTCAATCGCTAAACGCAACAGCCCGCCCTCGGGTCGTTAGTGACTTTACGCCACGTAGAACAACCACTCACATGTTGTCCTCGATCTTCCTCTTTGGGGCCGATGCCCTGGTGGTCGTCACCACCTTTAGCAGTTGTTAGGTTGAGGGAGAGCGACTCCCGCTGGGGTCTTTGCAGGCCTGGTGGACGTCAGATGATATCACGTGTCCCCTTTTCCTTGCAACCGGACTGCAGTTCCGGTTCTTTCGGTGACCTTGAAGGGACCAATCCACCTAGGTTCAGAGCATTTTCGTTTGATTACTCTCAGCCATACCCATTCACACACATTCACACATCTTGGAGGTTTCTCATGAGGATCTGTCAAATGGGAAAAATTGATTGTTATTTCTCGAAGGCCTTCTGGGCCTTGGATCCTTGGATCTGGTTCCAGTGGAGCTGTGGGAGCTGGAAAGGGTCTGTTAGTGTGAGCCTCGAACAGGGTCCAACCTGTGGAGGAGTTTAGTGACATTCGGACATTCATAAGGGCCACAGGGACAGAGGCTGACGTCTCAGCTCTGCAGGGATATGCCTCTGGCCACCCTGAAAATGAATCAACAATAACCAACAGATATCTGTACCCATTTACTGTCACATTCATGTCAGTGAAATCCATGGAGATCACCTGACCTGGTCCAGTGACCTCCTGATCCTGGATTCCTGGGGGTGTCTTGGTGGTTGGAAGAGGGTTATGTCGATTGCAAACACTGCAGTCCTGCAGTTCACTTTTAACAATTGTTCTCATGAATGGATGCCACCAGGTGCAGAGTCGTCTCAGTGTTTCATCTGCACCTACATGGCATGGTCCATGGGCTTCTTGAGTCAACTTTTTGAGCTCATTTTGAGGTGGTATAGGTTTTCCATCATTTTTCCCAGATGCCTTGGTCATTCTTCACACCCCCTTTTACCTTCCACATACTCCTCTCCTCTGGGCATTGTCGAGATCGTTAGCTCATCCTTTGTTGATTCTTCCTTACTTAGTATGAGTTGGAGAGATGCAGCGTACCCCGCCGACCCTTTGCTGCAGCATCCGCTGCGGAGTTTCCCTTGGAAATCAAATCATTCTTTTAGAGTGTCCTTGACACTTCACCACTGCTACTGCTTATGGCAGCATCAGTGCACGACGGAGGCGTTTAACGTCCTCCAAATGTTTTACTGGTTGCCCAGTTGCGGTGAGGAATCCGTTACGTTCCCACTCACCTAGGGCACAATGTACAACTACATAAGCGTAAGCTGAATCAGTGAAAATATTTACATTCTTACCTTCCGCCCACTCCAGAGCTGCCATCACCGCCACGATCTCTGCCCGCTGAGCTGATTGTGATCCGCTTAGTTTATCAGCACAAACTATGTCGAATGTTTCCAGGTTCTGCTGAATTACAGCATAACCTGATTGTAGTCCGTCAGTTCCCTTGAAACAACAACCGTCCGTAAACAGTGTCATGTCAGGGTCTGTCAGTGGTTGTTCATGTAGGTCAGTTCTCAACTGTTTGTCTTGTCTGACTTTTTCTGTACAAAAAAGTGGTTCCCCTTCTATCAGTCCTTCTGCCATATTAGCACCGTCATGGATGAATGTGATATGTGGTTGAGTCAGTGCGGCTTCAATACGTCTCTGCCGGCCCCCGTCATGGTAAAGAATTGGCTTGTGACTGTGGTTGGTTCTGATGGTCAGTGGGTGATGTAAGACTACGTGTGCTGTCTTCTGGATTAATCTAGCTAGCGCCGAGGCAAATTTGGAGCATGCAGCTTGTCGTTTCTCATAGTTGTCTAATGGTGTTGATACATACATGCATACATTCCGTTCTCCAATATCCCCCTTCTGAAAAAGCATAGCTGACAAGCTGGTCGCTTTTTCAGCCACATCAAGGAAGAACCGATTGCTGCAATACGATTCAAAAGACTGTGTGTAGCAGCAAGGCAAGACTGCTCGGAGGGAGCAGCCAGCAACAAATCATCAACATACTGGACCAGGAGAACATCGTTGGGCAGACACAGTGGTGTCAACAATTCTCGTGGATGGGCATTAAACAGGCCAGGAGAGATGACAAAACCTTGGGGTAAACGGTCATCAGAATATCGTTTGCCGTTCCATGTGAATGCAAAGTAGGGACGCATATCAGAATGGAGAGGGATACTAAAGAATGCGTTAGCCAAATCAATCACAGTAAAATGAGTGTGCGATGTGTTCAGGAGTGACAGGGCAGCATGTGGGTTCGGAACAGGAAGAGTTGGTGTGGTCACAGCGGCATTTATAGCTCGCAGATCATGTACCATGCGGTATTTTCCGGTACCTTTCTTTTCCACTGGCAAAATGGGTGTATTGTATGGAGAGGAGTCAATAGGAATAATGACCCCTGCCTGTGAAAGACCTTCCAATGTGGCAGTTACGCCCAACCGGCCTTCTTCCTTTACTGGATATTGTGGAATCCAAATAGGGCCTGGCATCATATCAAAACGAAAAGGCGTGACGTCGCATTGCCCAGCATCCGTGGGATCTTGGGACCATAGGGATGTGGGGAGAGATTCCAACAATTGAGGAGCCAAATCACTATCTGTGGTCTCACGACCATGGTGTCTGTCCAAGAGGCGATGCTCCAGAGTCAAGGGGCAAGAAAGGTGTGGTGAAAGAACACAGTACGAATCCAATGTATTTGAATACAAAAGGTTTGGGTGGAGAGTGGAAATCCAATCGTCGGTTTTGACGCACGCGAGAACAAAGGGGCCAAGATCTTTTTGCGTGTGTTTTGGAGACACAGCCAAGGAGACATGAGGAAAGCACGGAGGCATGGACGGGTCCGGAGGGTTATCCATCCTATACCACTCCTGCTGTTCCTTCGTCAGGGAGAAAGCCCAGGCAACACCCTGGGGTCCCACATAAAGATCAGAAATTGAAAGATCCCAGGGACAGCCCTCCACCTCCTGGAAAGCTTCCCGGAATACAGCATCATCCAAGCGGTCATAATACAAGGTGCAGTGCAAGTCATCAGAAACCAAGTCATATGGGCGCAGGTGTCGAATCCAAACGGACCAGTTGGTCCAAGTCTTTTCAGCCTCTTTCCAACAAGAGGAATCAGTGTCCATGTGAGCCCAGTAGACGTCAGCAGAAGCACACATAATAGCATCAGGCAAAAAGATAGCATCCTGAGGTGGCAATGATACTTCAGCCTGGAGGACACACTTTCGTGTGGCCATCTGGAAAAGTCAGAAAAAGTCCATCTGGGAAGCATTTTATAAGAGGGCACAGTCTGCACATCAAATCTCGGTCCAGTAGGTTTGCTGGACTGGTTGGAGCCAAGATGTAAGAATATTCCAGTCTTTGATCATTTAGAGTCATTTAGAGTTTAGAGTCATGATGGGAGTGGTCTTATGCAGGGAAATCACTTCACCCTTGAACCCAACCAAAGGTATAGCGTCGTCTGTAACACAGGCGCCGGGAGGGAGCTGCTGAATGGTGGAATATCGTGCACCGGTATCAACCATGAAAGGAATCGGAACACCTCCCACGGTCAAGGTGACCATAGGCTCCTGCCGGACTATGCTATTGGGCTCAGGGCATCTTCATTGTGGGTACTGGCCACCAGGGGGCAGGTACTGCGGATTGAGTACTCCACCACGACTGTCAGGGCGGCGCTGTGGTCCTTGTATCGGAGGTGCCGGAAATGGACGCCGACCGAGATTTCCTTGTGGCCGGAACCTCCCCCTTTGACTCATCCGTGGGCGGAGCAGACAATCCTTAGCCCAATGTCCGAGCTCTCCGCAGCAAAAGCAAGTGTCCTGTTGTGGGCGGACACCACCCCAAAATGACACAGGTGTCTGGTAAAGCACTGCCCCCGACTCAACCGGAGGAGGATGTGACACAGGGGAGGAGACAATGTCCTCCTTTTTCTTTAAGTCCTGTATCTGCATGTTAGTCAATTGGGATACAGCAGTTTTATGTTTGTCTACTTTTGATTCTTTGTCATGGGGTGTCCATTTGTGGAAGCGCACGCTGCTTTTGAAGCTCAAGAGTACACCATGTAATGTGGTGTTTTCAGAATGTGTTCAAATTCTTCTTGTAATTCTTTATTAGCTCTGTCACACGTAGCACCTAGTGCTCTAGCTGCTTCAGAAATTGGTTTGATCCTACCTTGGTCACCCATGTTTGGCGTGGTTTGCTCCATTGTTAACGTTCCTTCCTGCACTCTGTAGACCGGGGCCTGGAGAAATGGCTTCTCCGGTTGTGTGTATGTGTGTGTGGTCTGGAGAAATGGTCCGTTGGGCTCAGCATGGGCAGCTCGTGGGGTGGCAGTCAGCATCTGGCGGAGCTCTGCATATGGACTCGAAAGAAAAGGGTTTGTTTTAGACAGCGGTGGATCACACGCATTATTTTTCAGATAGGGTGGCGGATCGGGATTACTCACTCTCTCCAACAATTTTACCTCCTTATGACTGGCTTTTACCGTTCCTCCCATAGCCAGCAATCGGGCATTTGTCTTCACTGTCTCCACTTTTTCCCGGGCCTCTCTGGCTTTTCTTCCTGGAATACTTATTCTATTGGTAGTAGAGATTTTAGTATCCAATTTAGCTTGTTTTTTCATGCATACTTTTTCAACGGCTTTCATTAAGCCAACCAATGATTTTTTAGAGTGTCTTGGAGGAAACCATCCCTTTTACAGGAATCCTCAACCCAATCTTTCAGTTCAGATTCCGTCTTACTGCGGGTCTTAGTGGGCAAACCCTCGGATGCCGCTATAATTGCCAATTTTAATTGGTCTTCGAGTGGTGCACCATTAGGTTCGTCAGGAATGTCATCCCAATCGAACCACTCCTTCTCACGATCGAATTCGCCTTCCATTTCGAATTCTTTCAGGCCTTTTAATTTATCAGAATGCGGTGTCCCAGACAACCACATTCCCAGACCGTTTCACTAATATTCCCAGACAAAAATCAAGCTCGAGCGCGCAGGTCGGTCCCAGACACAACCTCTCAGTTAACTGTTTAAACGGAAGAATTTATCAGACGTTTTGCCAATAGATCGCTCCTCACTGAATGAATACACAAACTCTTAGAGTAACCGTTAGTTAAAAAACATATTTAAAAAATAATGTAGGTGTATTTTTTTAAATTTAAATACGTAGTACAACACAGTTCAACCAGTCACCTTTTTGCAAGCATGCACCGAACAATAAGGTGCGCCTTGTATCCGGTTAAAGTACAGAAATAAACTCCGTTATTTAGACTGCGCCTCTTTATGCAATGAGCCGAATGGTGCGCATGTTTTCATTACTCAGCATCCATATACTGTAATAATGTAATAATTTAATAATTTGATTTTTACCAATCATGTTGCTTACTGCATAGAATTAGTCCATTCTGTTTTCGTATCGTCACATCCTAATGACTGTATTGTTTTTAATCATCACATCACTATTAACGTATTTATAGAATCATGTAATCATTTCTATCATCATGTAACCATGTAAATCAAGAAATAATCATGAACCAAACACAACATCATTTCTGTTCTGATAACAGACTAGCATTGTATCAGCATAATATAGTGTATAAAGACAACTAGATGCACTTCAAGGCAAAACTGGAGAGAATTAACAATATATAAAAAAATGGAAATGTACTGTTTCAATGTAAACAATAAATCACACATCTAAAACACAAAACAGGAGCTTGCAAGACTAAAGGAGCAACAAAAATAATACTATCAGTGCTGGGCTTGCACTAGGAGGTAGTATGACTAAGCCACTGTGGCTCAGTGTAAAAGAATTGAGTAAGCCACAAAAAGCCACATTCTGTGTCCAAGACAGTGGCTTGCTATAATAGCAAGTAAAACTTACAAGTAAACATTGAGTAATGCCAAGAATCAAATTTATTAAAATCAAAGTGTCTAAGTCCAAGTTAAAATGTCTTGTAGTCCAAGTAAAACTTACTAGTAAACATTGGGTAATATTTTGTATGACTGTATCTTCATATAGTGAATGCAAGTTTTTAATTGTTGGGGGGTGTAAAACCATGCTCGTCATGGTTTTAGAAAATTGTTTTAGGGAATTAGAAAATGGTTTTAGGGAAATTTTTTAGAAAACGGGGTTGTTTTCCTGCATTCTGGTGCATTCTGAGGTCAAAATCTTCTGTTCAGTTTACCTACAAAAATACACTAAAGTCATCAATTCAAGCTTAACTATCTTTATTTCTATTCTACTTTACACAGGTATAAATGTGATATTCAAAAATTGAAAACTTGCATTCACTATGTGAAGATAGTCATACAAAATATTACTCAACGTTTACTTGTAAGTTTTACTTGGACTAGAATACACTTTAACTTTGACTTAGACAACACCATTGGTATGCCATAGTTTAGTTGTTTATTTTAAATTCGATAATGTGATTTTTCATTTCAATTTAAAAAGGCATATAAAATAGCAAGCGAGGTGAATACACATTTACATGCATCACTGGTTATTCTTGCCGGTCATAGAGATCAAAAGTATAAGGCTACAAAAAAGTATTGATAATATCTTTGCGTTACCTTCTGATCGGTCTGTCACCACTCCTACGCCCTCTCAGCATTCACCATTTGTTGTTCAATTAAAATTTTAACGCAAAATCTATTATAAAACACTCTATTCTCATTTTCTTTCAATCGATCGTCCTCGCCTTGTCGTACACCAATTCGCGGGTTTAGCTTGTAAAAAAAGAATCTTTTTGTTTTTCATTGGACGAGAGGAGGTCATGACCCGAGTGCATATTTAATGATCGGGAGTGTTCGGGTCACTTCGGCTATTTCCGTCGGCATGCTTCGGCTAAATTCCGTCAGCATGCGGAAATAGTGGCGCTGGCGAGCGGCGCTGGCGAGCAAGAAAGTATTAAGTTTTAGCCTTTTTTCTGTAAAAATAAGAACGCCACTGTGGCTACACAGTCTAAAAAACCTTGTAGCCAATCTGGAATTCATTTCGCCTATGGCGAAGTGGCGAATGGCTAGCGCAAGCCCAGCAGTGAAAACCACCCACATGTCAGGTAGTGGACAGCCATAATGGCTGCTGCCATGAAACTTATTGTAGAATCCTAGATTCCACTACGTACATCAAACTACTGCAAAGTAACGTCATTTCTGGCATAAAACCAAGTTTTGTTTTATAGTACAAAGTGCTCATAGTAAACGTGTTTCATGTGCCAACGTTATACCTACCTGAATAAACAGGGAAAAACACGAGACAGAGTCAGTTTCAGTGCTCGTTGTTCTCTCTTCCTTGATCATCTGAAGAAGAACGCACGTAGGCACCTATCTCTGTACCTGTACCTGTCTCTGGAGACGTAGTGGCCACCTGGTGGCGGAATGTGGAACAGGTGTATTCCTAGAATATACTGTAGATCCCTATTCATTATCAATGCACATAAAGGCTATTCAAAGTACAAGAAAAGTATATAATGTAACAAAAATGTGACTACACTTTTGTGTATGTCAATAGTCTTGTATCGTTGTGTCAATAATATCTTAGAAATACTTTCAGTGACCTATACTCTTCAACCAGCATGCTCATAATTTGCAGAATTTGTGACCTAATTATTTTTTATATATCTTAGAGGGAAAGTACTTCACAAAGGTGCATAATTTTTGTCTTCAATATGTTTTATCAATTGGTAAAAGTTGAACTCGTAGCACCAAATTTGAAAAAGTGATCTTGTTATACACATTCCGGACGGTGAATGGCGGTATAGACACGTAGGAGCTCGTATTGTGTATTACTGCGATAAACACAAAGAAGAAGAAACAGCAGCCATATATCGTGGTTGTTGTGTGGACTCCTGATCTTCCAACGTGTAGGAACACCTGTACTATACTCTGACAGATTAGTATGCCTCTCAGAACACTAATATTTCTGGGAAATGTTGTCCCTTTCTTAAACTAGAAAAAACTACAAACTGACCGGTTAACCTCAGGTTAGACGTATCTGTCCAAGATGTTGGCCGTCCTGTTAGCGCTGTTTTTACACCTTTATAACCCTGTTTATGGCGTCTTTCAGAAACTTTACTGCACGATTTCAGACAGTTGTGACTGCGATTTTAAGCCAGCTCTCAGAGGTAAGAGGATTCTGTTGTAGCTAGCTACATTTACTGACTTCTTCACATGCTAACAAGACAGTCAAGTGGACTGCATTGGTTAGTTTGACCACTAAAGGTTCACATAAACCATGTTTGTTAGTGTTTAGAAGTTGGTGGATAACTAAAGTTTTAGCTGGTTGAGGTGAAGACAAGTTAATATTGTTACTGCTAATGGCTGCTTGGCTAGCTGTCTGTTATGCTAGCCAACAAAATAGGAAGTCCTCTGCTGCTGAAAATTGAAGGAGCTGTTTAAGAGGTCGGAAAAAGTCCTTGTTTGCCAATTACATGCTCTAAAGCCTTTGAATGTTGTGTTGACATTTGAGAATAGATTTGAAGTTAAAGTAAGTGTTGTGGGACTTTAACATAAGTAGTTGTATCTCCTGATCTCAGTTTATTAAACACATTGACCTTCAACCGAGCGGGTTTGATTATTTTTGATAAAATTAACATTAAAGTTTATCTTTATTTCTTGACAAGAACTGGAATGGGACCTCTATAAAAATCTGTATGGACAACATCTGGCCCAGGACATCATTTCAGAGGAAGTGGGAAGGTTCCTTCAAAATAAAAGTCCTGAGCAGCCCCTAGTCTTGTCCTTCCATGGCTCCTCTGGTACAGGAAAGACGATGGTCAGCTCCATGCTGGGAAATCATCTGTACGGCTCAGCGATGAGCAGCCCCTACATCCACCAGTTTGTTCCTACGCTGCACTTCCCCTTGCCTGACCGGGTGGAGGAGTACAGGGTATAAAATTCATACAATTCAAGGATGTCATATCTTTGAGAAATATTTTCAACATATTTGTTTCTTCTTCATTTGAACATGAAGTATAATATTTTTTTTGGTACTGTTCTGCCCTTAAAAACGGGTCAGTTTCTCATGCATACATGTCTAGCTGTGTGAACACACTTGAAACTCTGTGTAACATACTGATTGAAAATAAACATTCTGGATCAGGTGAGGCATCAAGTCAACATGAGTTAAGATCCCTGGTTAAGAAAAATATTATTTTGTTGATGTTTTAAACACTAAATTATTTGTTTCTCTAAAAAAGGTTGTAGATTAAAATCAGATATGTGATTTATTTTTTTTTTTCACTGTCACTAAAAGTTGAAGAAGGGAGAAAATTATACTCAATTTTTTTTTTTTTTTTTTGGAGCTTCTATGAGGACTGAATTTCTCTTTTTCCTTCCCAGGAAGATCTGAAGAACTGGGTCCAGGGTAACCTGACCAAATGTGCTCGCTCCATTTTCATGTTTGATGAGATGGAGAAAATGGCCCCAGGAATCATAGATGTTCTGGAGCCCTTCCTGGGTCCCTCCCATGTTGTGTTTCGTACCAACTATCGCAAGGCCATCTACGTCTTTATTAGGTACACACACACAAGCACACAAATATGATAATATTCACAAAGAGATGTGGTCAATGCAAGACTAACTTCTTCACCATGCAACACATTCATATTTTATCATCTTAAATATATTATTAAAATTCTTCTAAGCTCAACTTGGAGTTAATAAATGTTTGGGTAACAAATATCATTTAATAAAAAATTGCAGGGTGAAGTCAATATTTTAAAGGGGGCCGCACACCTGCTCACACTAGAGGTTATAAAGGCCAATTATCAATTAAAAACTTTTAACCTATGTTTAAATGTATTTTCCCTTCTGTGAGAGAGATTATATGTGTATCAGTTTTTAAAGTGGTTTGTTTTTTTGTCTCTCTTAATAATTTGTGTAAATGCTATTTGAGCTGAACAAAAAACTGAGGAAATCTAACTGTTATGAATAATTGTTTTGTAATATAATAACCAGTTGGCTGCAGAAACTACACTGTAATTTGAGTCACCTTAAATAACTAAAATTTTTAAGTCACTTTTTAAGTTAAGTCACTTTTAAAATGTTTGTTTAATGTTAAAATTAGCAATTGGCTCAATATGTGTAATAGTTGTTGATGTCTAAGTAGCCTCCAGCGGGTGTTCAGTGAGGTTGGGGATGTCCTACATTGAGCGGACAAGCTACCTTACCTCACTCATGGTGTATAAATGATTATGAAGTTATTATTACTGTATTTGTCCTGCAGCACCACAGGAGCAAAGGTGATTAACAAACTAGCACTGGACAACCGGTTGGCGGGACGGGACAGGGAGGAGATCAAGATGACTGACTTGCAGGAAGCAATTGCACAAACCGTATACAACAGCAACACAAGTAAGAGTGTCTTCCAATTTAAATGTACAGCAACTAGCCATTACTGTGGAAAATATAGAGATTTGCCACACCATTTTTTTTTCTTTTTCGACTGGACCTCGAAAAACTGGATCAATCCTGTTTGGCACAGCAACACCGTCTCACCGATGGTGGTCAATTCTCCACCCTTTAAACAAATGTGTGTTACGAGATTTAGCTAGTGTCCAGGATGCTAGAGAGGATGATGTTCATGAAAGTGTGTGTAAATGAACCAAAAACGCAAATTCATCTTTCGCTTGTCTTTCTGTGAGCCCCACCTCAGTCTCGTCTTCTGGAAGGTTGTGAAGGACAGTGGGCTGTAAAAATCACTTTCTACTTAGCTTGTTGCAGGAAGCATGAACAGCTGAAGATCTATTTCATAGAGGATTCAGCCCCTGAATGAGGAATCAATGAGGAGAGCATAGGCACAACAATGCAGTTCAAAATGAATTGTAGTTATGCAGAGAAAGTTTGTGCATTGAATCTCAAACCAAACAAATGTCATTTTTCAAATATTCATGAGTTTCAAAGGTCTGTGTAGGTTCTCAGTCATCCAGGTCATGGTTATCCAAAAGCTGTTTAAGTCAATCTATTGGACGTTAAAGTTCTTGAAGAACTTTAAGATGTTTCGTCTCTCATCCAAGAACTGAAGAAGTCTCGTGGATGAGAGACGAAACGTCTTCAAGAACTTTCTTAACGTCCAGTGGATTGACTTAAACAGCTTTTGGAGAGTTTCAAAGGAGTTGAGGACTCTCCCAGTGTGAGGATAAGAGCTTCTCTGTATTCAGGTGGCAGTAGGTAAGTTGGGGTCTTTTACCAGATGAGCATGCTGTGGCTTGGTGGCATCTTTAAGAGGCAACTGCTCTCTTTTAATAGTTTGACAGGCGTATTTTTCAGAATATGACTGTGCAGGCACAGCTGCCGTTACTTTTCTCCACAGTTCAAGGACGCTGAAGTGTTTTTCTCTCCCCAGGCGGCTTCTTCAACTCCAGCATCATCCAACAGAAGCTCATCACTAGGTACGTTCCCTTCCTGCCGCTGAGCCGACGCCACGTGGAACGATG
This sequence comes from Antennarius maculatus, assembly GCA_013358685.1. Lineage (NCBI taxonomy): Eukaryota > Metazoa > Chordata > Actinopteri > Lophiiformes > Antennariidae > Antennarius > Antennarius maculatus. The sequence goes on along the minus strand of CM023608.1, from coordinate 7,172,306 downwards.
CGTCCAATCACAGCTCTGCCTGCAAGGCAGCTGCTCCCGTAGCGACGTGGTGGAGGCAGTAGTGGACGACATGATCTACACTCCTGATCAGGGACAGTACTTTTCCACGACTGGCTGTAAGACCGTCCCTGCTAAAATCAACCTTTTCCTGTGAGGTGAGGGCAGCTGTCTGTTGCTTTGAAGAACAAGAGGGAAACTCTTTGACTCTGAAGTGAGTCAGTGAAAAGAGAGTTCTCTGAGCCTCTCGGCTGTTGAAGTAAGAACAGCAGCAATGGAGAATGCAGAGTTTCAGAGGTGAGGACACATCCTCCTCAATTCAAAGGGGAACTGAAGTCAAAGCAGTTCTACGCTGTCAGCGTTGAGTTCCCCAGGGAGCATTGCTGTTGGAACAACCGATACAAATCCAGGAGTCAAGCCATTCCCTACCTCAAACCCAACTCTGCCTTTAATTTATGAACTTTAAGTTGGTATATTGTGGCTTTAGATATTAGGTATGGTTATTGAACTCAAAAATTGTTGATTTTAAATTGTATTTATCCAATATTTATTTCCCACCATGGCTGTCAATCATATGATCGTACTGTCAACTGCAGAATGCTTCACAGTTAGTCCACAGAGGAAAGCAGGGAGGAGGTCAGCCTCATTTCTTATTCATGCACCTTTGTAATGGGACTTGCAGCAATTTTAAAGTCAGGTTTTTTATTCATTTGGATTGTTTTTGTGGAAACAAATCTACAGTCAATGTAATGTTGCAGATTTCCTTCTGCAACCATTCTAAAAATGTGTTTTAACTCACCTCTAATGCATTTTCAGCTTTAGTCGCTTTATTTTTTAAGACAAGTGAGAAAGTGACCTCATGAAGTCATTCACTCTCACCAGAAAAAAAATACATGGCTTTCACTTTGCCAACAGTCAAAAATTGTAGTAGATGTGAGATTGAGAAATTGACCAAAATGTTAAGCAAAAATGACAGATATATCAGCATATAGCACCATTTGTTTGAAACAAAGTTAACCAATGTAATTTAACAATGGGAAATAATTTTAATTATATCTGCCAGTAAAGTCCTTAGATAGGAATTGAAATAAATTTGAAATGTGAGCCCGCTAAAAAATATTTTTACTCTGTAATTTACCTCTTCTTCCAAATGATCAGTATAACGGTGCTATGCTAAACCTCAAATAGTGTTTATTGAAAATGCAAAATGCCGTTCAAGTATTTTCTTGAAGGCAGTCTTGTGACAATCGGTAATGAAATCCTGTCTGTTTAGCGGGGCTGATGTGCTTTTTTAGCACATTATCAGTTGTGCCGTTAGGGGGCGGTAGAGACTTCATTTGGCTTTGAGGGGAAGAAGGGAAGCAGTTCTCTCTGCTGGGTCTGTAAAAACTGCTCTTTTGCCTCTTGAATAAATTGGTTTGCTTTTGTGTCTTTTAACACACTCAAACTGCACTTTATCTCACGACTGATAAATGGACATGAGGTATTTACAAGGGAAGAGAAGTTTATCTTTGTGAAGGTAAACTGTGATGAGAAGTCACTATGACTAACAAAATGACTTAATGCCACAAGTTTGAAACAAGTTTTAAATTGTTTGTAACTATGTCGATGATTGTAACCTGTTAGTTATTTGTTGCATTGAAGACCCCAGACGGCAATTTAGAACAGTTAAAATGTCATGAAAATCTAGGGTTGCAATTAAGTTGATTGAGGTGCTATTTCCCTTTGGAGCAGAGACACATGGACATGATACCAAATGTAATAGTTTCACATGATGTGTTTATTTATTGTTGATCTGTAACAAACAGCTCCTGTGTTCTGTCGTCAATGTTGTCAGCATTGTGTCACCATATTCAAAGGCTTTTACTTTATCATCTGTGGAAATGAGAATTATTACAATGGCATAGTAAATCTAAACTAAACTTTCAGGTTGGGCCAGTGAAATGCCTGGATGTTGGTGACTGAGAAAACTCTAAAACTGGATTCAACTTTCATAATTTGTTAAAAGTGACATCACATAATGTTTCTGTGTTTGAAGTTAGACACTGATACTGATGGGGTAGTGCTGTGCAGTTTCTCCATCCTGTCCTTGTATGCAGAATTTTTTTTTAATATGTCATCACTTGAATCCGTTTTAAAGATTTAAAACTGTTTTTTCATGAACTAAAGTTTTTATTTACAACTACAGTGATTCAATCAGGTTGTCATACAATGGTTGTCTCATCTCTCACTTAAATGATGTGACTACTCCTTGGGGACTTAATTCATTAATCCATCAGTTAATGATGACAGTAATAAAAAAATCATGAGCCGTGTCCCCTTCGACCTCAGAAGTGCTCTAAAAGTATTTGATGCAACAGCTGAGGAAGCGTTTTGTTAATTTGAGTCACTACATCCAGTTCAGAGGTTGTGCTCACCTGTAAAAGCTTTGTTAATGGTTCAGCAGGCATCTATTTATGTCACTGATGAGATTTAGGTAATGTTTCTGCAGCTTTCCTGATCTCTTAATAGGCTTTGGTAATGTAGCCCACTGTGTATCACAGCTGTGCTGACAGCTTTGCTCTCAGTCACCAGTGAGAGGCCAAGTGCAGGATCTGCCAACCATTTTTTTTTAACGTTTTTTGCATTGTAATCTGATTTCTATTGTGCGCTGGCCAAATTAGACTCAAATTATTGTATTGTCATTATTTACTAAATTAAATACAGACAGACTCAGAAACATCCCGGTCTTTTCCTCATGCAGACTTCAAGTTCAGTTAGATACTGAAGCAAGGGACTATATAATTATGAATTACCTGATTTAAAATTGTCATATTTTTTTTGCTGGAGGAGTAAAGTAAGAAATATTAAGTCAAATAGAAGTAGTCTAACTTCAGCATGCTTACATAAACACAACTCTTAATGCCAGTCAGATCAGATCTTCTTTGTTTTCCCTGAAAGAAAATATTCAGAGGCCTCTTACCTGGGGTTGGGAAACTTTTCTACAGTGCGGCTAAAATATTTGGGAAAAACATGCTGATTAATGATTGATTCCTTCCATCAATACATAGCAGTACAAAGTTTTTCCATTGATTTGACTTTTGGTACTTGATCAGTTCTCAAATTGTATATTGATACATGTAGACTGGATCAGTAGCAGGATTTATTTTCCCCACTTGTTGCTGATGGAGTTTAGACTGTCTCCTCTGAGCTCTGAACAGGAAGCACATGACCTGCTCTGGTGACAGAGTTCCACAGGTTTCTAGTTATTAGAAGTGAACTTGAGAAATTGGGGGAATATAAAAAGAAAGTAGAGACGAACAGAAAGCAGTTATTTGCAAATGAACTGTGTGTAACAGCAGCAGTCATATGAAGTGTTCCATAGCCCATATTTAAATATCCTCCATACAAGCATGTTTTAAAAGTGATGAAACTACCACAGCTTCACCAACGAGCAGCAAATTCTTTCCAGAATTAGAGTTTTTTCATTTAGATTCACTCACTGAACCCCTCTGCTTTAATGCAAACCAAAATTCCAAATGCTGCAGAGAGGCAACCAGGAAATGAATCCTTAATGGTGAACAGGTTCATCCAAATTCAAAAGGCTCCTAATATTAAACCTGCAGGTCTCCAAAGGGTCAAGGTTCGGCTTCTAGAATGTGGGTTTGTGTGAAGGAGTGACTGGTAGCTCTTGCTGTAAAGCACCAGGACACGAGATATCACTGAATAAACGTAAATATAGCATCAAGCTAGTGACAACACCGGTTTTGTCACACAAACCTACGACCAGCTGCTGTTTCTCAGCTCCAACGTCACCAAATCGACCAAATGTTGACTCGCTCCTGCTGGATGTGGCCAACCCACCAACATTTTGGAAACATCCCCTTATCCTCTGAAGGCACCCTGGTGCCTCCTATTTATGCCACATCTCTCTCTGATCCTGCCGTGATGACTCCATTAACACCATACACACATACACACACACACACACACGCTCCAACCCACCCACCATTACACAGGAGGTGGTGAGGAAGAGGAAAGTTTGAAGGTCAGTTAAGAGGCTTCATCGGCACAGCTGCCGTATCGTCATCTCCATGCTTCTGGACAAAGAGGGCCGCATGCATATTTAATGCCATGATGACCAACACACACACCTCCTGTGACCTCTGCGCCTGTTTTCACACGCCCCCTGCAGAACAGCTGGACCCGTCTCCATTCCGAGCGAGGACGTATCAAAGTATAGGAGGAAAGTTTAGTAAAGACAACAGAAAGAGAAGGAGCTCGTGCTATCTACCCTATCTGCTATTATTGTTGTTGTTTTCCTTCTCTCTGTTTTCTTCTTCTACACCATTACTTTCACTGCCTCCCCATCATATCTCCCCCCCCCCCCCTCCCCCATCACAAATCGAATGTTAAAAGCCACTTTCACCTCCTACTTTACCTCCTCACCCCTTCCCACCCCTCCCTTCTTACTCCCCTCCATCAGGGGTGGAGGGCAACAATGGGACGCTGCTCCTTCTCACCCTCCCTCCCCACCCACCTCCACATCTGTGAGTGCCCCTCTGTCTCTTCATTCTTCTCCCTAACCGCTCCATTATTTGGCCTCTTTCACTTGTAAATGTGGCCAGCGATACTTCTGATGGGTCTTTTATGCACGCGGCCAGGGTCAGGAGAAAGGTAGGGGCAGTAGAGGAGGGTGGGTGTATACAATGAGGGGGTGGGTTGGGGTTGAGGGTAGTACGGGGAGGGGTGTAGTTGGTTTAGGGACTCTTGTGCTGTTTTTTTTTTTTTTTTCTTGCAGGCCAGAGTGTGAGGAGACAATTGTGACAAAGAGTTAAATCCTTTCTTGTGGGTGCAGTCACTCGGGACGGTTGGAACGGGCCCAGCTCTCGCCTCACATTCCTGCAGTCCCCCCACCCCACCCCGCCACCCCAGTAGGATAGAGGGAACAGCCCGGGACTGAGACGGAGGGATGACCGGAGAGAGAGAGAGAGAGATCACCAGTCAGAAGTAGCAAACACACCCCAAAATGAGGATGAGTCATATTTTAAACAAATTAGTGTGTGTAGGCTCTGAGCGTAGCATGATAAAGCATGGTAATCCATAGCATGCAACAGTGTGGCCCCAGTTTAGCAGGTGCTAGCAATGTGTTGATGTGTTTTTATGTCAATGTTAGAATTTCACATGAAATTCAGTCTTCTGCTTCTTCTATCCTATTCCATAGCAGGATGATACCAGAGTAGGGTGGCTGTAGCTCTGGAGGTGGAATGGGCATCCAGTGAAGATGGTCGGTGGTTTGTTTCCTCTTCCTTGCAGCCTACATGCCAAAGTACCATTGAGCAAGATACCGAAACCCAGTTTGGTCCCTAATTTGAACCAGTATGATGAAGTGTAAAAGTGACGGTAAGTGAAAAGCATGGTGTCCACTAAAGTCAGTATGAATGAATTGCAGAAGAGCTGCTGAACACGAATGAAGAATAAACGATGGAAATAACTTCCAATAGTGGAATAACTGAGAAGGAGTGAACCAACAACCAACATGGCCAACTTTCTGAAGTAATAGTGTGAATTATCAACAACATTTAATTTAATACAAAGTGTAAAATTAAACGTCCCCCTAATTGGTGTCATTGCTACCATGAGGTTGAAGATTGTATATTTATTCATGGTATTTGTTAATATATTTTTTAAATAATCCTTCTGGCACTGTAGCTATATGAAAATGAATGGTCTAAATGTAGTAAGTTTTTAAACACGTTTAAACGAGTTTAAATTCTGCTGCTGTGCAGAACAGACCAGGAGAGAATGCAGCTCTCAACGCTACATAAAGAGACATGAGGAAGATTAAACATCTTAGGTAACAATCATTCTGATGAGCCTCTCCAATAGAGTAACTCCTGGCAAAAATGACAGACATCCCCAGACATAAACAGATGAAAGCACAACGGATTAACACAGAATTAGAAAAGTTATCATTTCAACTAAAACATGGTCTGATTCTAATCAAACATCCCAAGACATTTCCTGTCGTACGGTAACCTAAACAGGGCATCATGTGGTCTGTCAGTCGACTTTAACTACAAATATTGTAGAGACTACAGAAGAGCATGAACATATGCAAAATAATATACAGTATTAAGGATATATGGTAATAATATATAGCAATTACAATATATTGCATTAAGAATACATAAAACTAAGCAAAAGGCATTTTCAAGTACAGCAGAAAGTCTTGGCGTGCAGCAGCCTGATAGTAATATACTGTATCAGTAAGTAGAAATAGGTTTTAAACTTTTTAAAATAAAAACAAGTGAACTTCCTTTAACTTTATTTTAAATTATGAGTGAACTTCATTTATCTATGGGTAGTGTTTTCTGGAGTTTTGGGCTGTAATTTACAAAAGGGGAAAACTTTCCATAAACCTCCAGCTGCTGATTGCGGTTCTTGACACTATATCGTGAAGTAAGGAGTCAATGCTGTAGCTTGGTTTCAGCCCAATATGGATGTTTTGTGTAGGGAGAAAGTCCTTCAAGTCAATTGTAGATGTAATCAGGAGCAAAGGTGAGACAGCTAAAGATGGACTAATGTTCTCCATCTTCTTGGTTCTGCTTAGAAATTCATTTTATGTAAACTTCCAAAGACTTCTGTGACAAGTGGACAATGAGGGGTACCAGAGTCTAGTCTAACAATTTTACAGCAGCTGTTATGATTGTAGTGAGACAAAGTTACCATTACTACATAGTTTGCAGCAGTGACGTGAAGTGAGGTTCATGCTGGTGAGGCACTGACTGTATCATAATCAGATTTCCAAACATATGAACCTACAGTGTAGCTTATTCACCATTTATTTAGCAACAGTGAGTGGGTTATGTTTCAAGTTTCATGGCAGAATTATTTACACGTACAATCTGTAACACACAAATAAGCACATTTGATTAAAAAAACATTATGTTGTTAACTAAAAGTTTATGTGTTATGTTTACTTATAAATGATGTCCATGTGCCACTCCTTCTGAACAAAAGCATCAAAAAAATTTTGAGTTGAGATATGTCTTCTTTTCATTTTGGCTTTTCCCTTCAGGGGTCGCCACAGCGAATCAGTAGCCTCCATCTAACTCTGTCTTCTGCATCCTCTTCTCTCACACCAACTACCTTTATGTCCTCTTTCACTACATCCATAAATCTCCTCTTTTTATTTATTTATTTATTCAGTTTATTTTTCTTCTTTCCAGACATGTTATGACAACATTTTTCACTTTCATCAGTGTTGGAACATCAGCAACAACATCCGAAAAGAAAAAAAAAAGGGTTGACGGGTAGAAGCCATTGGCTTGTAAGGTTCCCGTCCCCTAAATCATCAAAACATCTCTCTCATTAGAGCACTTTGTCAACCAAATTCATACATTGCACATCACAATTCAATATCAATTATATTATTTTGGTGCATTGTTGTTTTAAATGGTCCATTCAGTCCAATAGGCGTGCATCTTTGCACACGTCTTGGTCAGATTTTGAGAAGAATCCAGTTATTTTAATGTTCTTTTTGTAGCAGTGATAACATCTTGCATGTGCTCTTTGGTCCTCCTCTAGGCCTCCTGCCTGGCAGTTCAAAACTCAGCATCCTTCTACCAATATATTCACTATCTCTCCTCTGGACATGTCCAAACCATCTCAGTCTGGCCTCTCTGACTTTATCTCCAAAACCTCTAACATGTGCTGTCCCTCTGATGTACTCATTCCTGATCCTATCCTTCCTGGTCACTCCCAGAGAGAACCTCAGCATCTTCATCTCTGCTACCTCCAGCTCTGCCTCCTGGCTCTTCCTCAGTGACACTGTCTCTAGACCAAACAACATTGCTGGTCTCACCACAGTTTTGTACACCTTTCCTTTCATTTCAGCTGAAACTCTTCTAACACACATCACACCTGACACTTTCCTCCACCCGTTCCTTCCTGCCTGTACACGCTTCTTCACCTCTTTTCCACACTCTCCATTGCTCTGGACTGTTAACCCTAAGTACTTAAAATCCTCCACCTTCTTGATCTCTTCTCCCTGTAACCTCACTCTTCCACTTGGGTCTCTCTCATTCACACACATGTACTCTGTCTTGCTGCGGCTAACCTTCGTACCTCTCCTTTCCAGGACAAACCTCCACCCCTCTAGCTTCTCCTCCACTTGTTCCCTGCTCTCACTGCAGATCACAATGTCATCTGCAAACATCATTGTCCACAGAGGTTCCTGTCTAACCTCGTCTGTCAGCCTGCCCATCACCATAGCGAACAAGAAGGGGCTCAGAGCTGATTCCTGATGCAGTCCCACCTCCACCTTGAACTCCTCTGTCACACCTACAGCACACCTCACCACTGTCTTACAGTCCTTTTACATGTCCTGCACCGCTCTAACATACTTCTCTGCCACTCCAGACTTCCTCAGACAATACCACAGTTCCACCCTGTCATAAGCTTTCTCCAGATCTACAAAAACACAATGCAGCTCCGTCTGGCCTTCTCTGTACTTCTCTATCAACATCCTCAAAGCAAATACTGCATCTGTAGTGCTCTTTTTTGGCATGAAACCATACCGCTGCTCACAAATGTTCACTTGCGCCCTTAGTCTAGCTTCAAGTACTATTTCCCATAACTTCATTGTATGGCTCATCAGCTTTATTCCTCTGTAGTTGCCACAACTCTGCACGTCTCCCGTGTTCTTAAAAATGGGCACCAGCACACTTCTCCTCCATTCCTCAGGCATCTTCTCACTATCTAAGATCCTGTTGAACAACCCAGTCAGAAACTCTACTGCCACCTCTCCTAGACACTTCCAAACCTCTACAGGTATATCATCAGGACCAACTGCCTTTCCACTCTTCACCCTCTTCAATGCCCTCCTCACTTCACCATGACTAATCTTTGCTACTTCCTGGTCTACAACAGTCACCTCTTCTAGTCTTTGCTCTCTCTCATTTTCCACGTTCATCAACTCTTCAAAGTATTCTTTCCATCTTCCCATCACACTGCTGGCACCTGTCAATAGACTTCCGTTCCTATCCTTAATCACCCTAACTTGCTGCACGTCCTTCCCATCTCTGTCTCTCTGTCTTGCCAACCTGTATAGATCGGTCTCTCCCTCCTTACTGTCCAACCTAGCATACAAGTCATCATAAGGTTCTTGTTTGGCCTTTGCTACCTCTACCTTCACCTTATGCTGCATCTCCCTGTACTCATGTCTACTCTCCTCAGTCCTCTCAGTGTCCCACTTCTTCTTTGCTAACCTCTTTCTCTGAATACACTCCTGTACCTCCTCATTCCATCACCAATCTACTTTCCTTCCAGATGACACACCAAGTACTCTCCTACCTGTCTCCATGATCACATTAGCTGTAGTTTTCCAGTCATCTGGAAGCACCTCCTGGCCTCCCAGAGCCTGTGTTAACTCCTTCCTAAAGGCCGTGCAACACTCTTCCTTTTTTAGCTTCCACCATTTCATCTTCTGCTCTGCCTTTGCCCTCTTCATCTTCCTCACCACCAGAGTCATCATACACACCACCATCCTATGCTGTTTGGCTACACTCTCGCCTACCACTGCTTTGCAGTCACTGATCTCCTTCAGGTTACACCGTCTACACAAGATGTAATCTACCTGTGTGCTCCTACCACCACTCTTATAGGTCACCCTATGTTCCTGCCTCTTCTGGAAGAAAGTATTCACTATAGCCATTTCCATCCTTTTTGCAAAGTCAACTACCATCTGTCCTTCTGCATTCCTCTCCTGGATACCAAACCTGCCCATCACCTCCTCATCACCTCTGTTACCTGCATCAACATGTCCATTGAAGTCTGCACCAATGACAACTCTCTCACTTCTAGGTATGCTCTGCATCACTTCATCAAAGTCCAACCAGAATTTCTCCTTCTACTCCAGCTCACATCCTACCTGTGGAGCATACCCACTAACAACATTAAACATCACACCTTCTATTTCTAGCTTCAGACTCATCACTCTATCCGACACTCTTTTTACCTCCAAGACATTCCTAAAAAACTCCTCCTTCAAGATAACTCCTACTCCATTTCTCTTCCCATCTATACCATGATAGAACAACTTGAACCCTGCTCCTAAACTTCTAACCTTGCTACCTTTCCACCTGGTCTCCTGGACACACAGTATGTCTACCTTCCTCCTCTGCATCATGTCAACCAACTCTCTACCTTTTCCTGTCATAGTTCCAACATTCAACGTCCCTACTCTCAGTCCTATACTCTTGGCGTTCCTCTTCTCTCTCTTCGTGCGAACACACTTTCCTCCTCTCCTTCTTCGACTAACAGTAGTCCAATTTCCACCGGCGCCCTGTAGGTCAACATCGCCGATGGCGGTCGTTGTTAACCCGGGCCTCGACCGATCCAGTATGGAAGTCATAGGTTTGATTCGCATCTTTGATTTGGCAAAAGTTTTACGCCGGATGCCCTTCCTGACGCAACCCTCTGTATTTATGCACAATAAGACACTGGCTTGTGTTTTCTTGTGGCCACATTAGTTGTTGAATGTACATTATATATACATTATAGATAAATTACAGAAATTAGTTCATATAGCAGATGTGTTTGAAAATTTTAGTAGCGACATTTAGAGAGATAGCATTACAGTCTCACTGTATAGCATGCCAGCACAGCTAGCCGAATCATCGCACAATCCATGTTGAGGCTCAGATGGCTGGTGCCGCACCGCAGGTCTCTTCTCTGTACTTCAGCCGTAAATGTGAAAATTCAGAGATTTTGAGTAAAAATAATCTAAAATTGGTGACGTTAAATGGAAAATAACTTTATAATACACATTACTGGATAAATATAATCATTAAATTTATTTTTTCCATTTTCTATTTTTTTTCTTTCACGTCACTGGTTTGCAGGTATGTTCAATCATTGTTTACAGGCAGAATATCATGGCAAAAAGCTTCCTGTCAGTCAGCTGGGACTGCACTTTCACAAAGGATTAAAGAAGCAAAACACGGCGACAAGGGAAAAATAAATGGACACCTCTGTGACACAGAAGACATCAGACAGATCCAGCAGGAAATCCAACTACTAATGGATTACAAGATCAGGCAGCAGGCTGGTGACAGGGGTGCCTCTCTTTGAGACAAAGCTCAACAACTTCTTTGCAGGTGTCACAGCATATGTGGGTTAGCCTCAGCATTTGACTGTTCATGCTGTTGATGCCACAGGAATGGGAGTCGTCAACAAATCTGATGAGAGACAGGAAGGAAGTCAATGTACAGTATGTGAAGCACCGATTATGGTTAGTTGCTTAACACAAAAGTAAACCATTGTTGACTTTAAAAAGGTACAGCCTGAGCACCACCAACTTGTACTCTGGCAGCAACACTGTTGATGCCAAAGGACCACTGGGGTCTCCAGGACTACTGGGGTCTCCTTACTCCCTTTTCTAGAGCCCTTCTAGAGCTGGTGCTTGATCAAGACAATGAACACTGTCATGGACTCTCACACCTTCTCAAAAGTCTTTCAAAAGTAGACAGATGTGCTATAAAATTAGGCCAATGTTCAGGTGAGGTTCACATGACTGGTTCTGAGTGATGCCTAGAGCTATATGTGATGACATCACCAGTTCGACATGTTGATTGTTCAGATGGCTGATTTGTTCCAAGACCAATTCCTTACTTAACTAGAGCCATTCCCATTGGTCGATGTTGTAGCTTTTGTTTGGTACTAATTAGCCAGTCTGCTCATGTTGACATGACAAATTAAGATGGTGAACACTGCAGGTCAAAACATTTGCTGCCTTTGAAAGGGGGCATGTTTACTATCTTGATACAACTGTGAAAACCACAAAGATAAACTCTGGCTCTCAAGGCATTCAAGGCCCTGGAAGAAGAAACCATGAGCTCAAGTTGTGGCTGATGTTTGACATGTCAGAAGTCATGTAAATTAGAAAAAAAAAAAAAAAAATCCCCGGTACAAATAAATGACTGATGTAGTCAACATATCCATTAGTCTGTCCATCCATAATCCTTTTGATTTCATGGTGGCTTGTTTATGATCTCCTTCATGAATGTCAATAGCTAATGTACACCAAAGGAATGGACAATGCCATTCATTTGTTGATGATATGTTTTTTGATATGACTTTTTATGATGTGTGAATTATTAAAAACTTCCAAACATCCTTATTTTTTCATTTTTCATTTATTTATTTATTTATTTATTTATTTTTTGCTTTTCATTACGTCTTAATGACTGAATTATTAGTCTTGAAAGCTTATAGACAGTTTTGAATCAGCAGATTTTTTATGATTTGATCACTTGATCACCAACCATAATATGCACTCATCTTTCTGAATATTATTTCTGTTTATAAGAAGCCATTTTGCAGGGTTGTGTAACTATTGTCTGTCTCATTCTTTACTCAACATCTTTCCATGCATCTTGGTATCAAGATGCGCACACACACTATTTAAACACTGACTACTGTATTACTTTAAAAAGCTCTGTTATATTTTTGTATTACTTGCATATTGTGGAAAGATTATATGGTTAATTTCTGTGACTGGGTGTTAGTTGTTTGTGTCGTCACAGACTGACCTCCATGGTGTCATGTCATGACCAGTGTTCTCTGGGATTAGCTATTATTTTAGTTTCTGCTCTGACCTCTGCCATCCAGTCACCCAACATACCCACACACAGCCAGAGCACACAGTGGAGGGGTGGCCTCAGTGGCAATCGAGTTTCCAGGACAACAGCTGAACAAAGGGGACACGGTGGGGGGAATGTGAGGCGAGGCTGTGGGGAGGTTCGGGGTGAAGGGTGACTCCTGGAGAGGGCTGATGGGAGATGAGATGGTGAGGGGGGGCAGGTTGACCTTGGCCTCTGTGCAGTGGTCAGATGGGGTGCGTAGGCCACCGGTCTTGAAGGGAGAAGATGAAGAGTAGGGTAGGAGAAAAGCTCTGCTCTTCAAACCTGGAGTGATTGATGTAAAGGCACACACGCGCACGCACACGCACACACACACACACACACACACACACACACACACACACACACACACAGAGTGTCAGCTGACCCCTGTAGGCTAGTTGCTAAAACAGCGCGGCCCTGGGTTTTTTTGCTAGGTCACTCCCCCAACGCCTCTGATTGATGAGCGATTCCTTTCCCACCACAAATTATGGTAATAATGCTGAGAGAGATGAGGAGGACGACTGCAGCTGCTCTGCGCAACTTTGTGATCTCACAGAACAAGTGGAACAAGTGGATTTAGTTTAACATAAAAACAGACTCCTCTCCTTCCACACCAATGTTTCCATTTGGAATTGTAGCTATAATAAAAAAATAAAAATAAAATCACCTTCCAGTTTTCCCAGAGTAGTGACTTCCAGAAACACAGGACAAAAGCATGAATTTTGTCAATTAATCTGCTCTATGACAGACATGATGGAGATCACACCAAGCTGCCATTATGATTGGACCATCATTCACCCTACACTTTGCTGAGACATTAGGACACATAATTGCATAGTATAAGCAAGACTTACAGGAAACCAATGTAAATGCACCACAAAACAAACAAGAACAATCAGTCACAGACTGCAACATCCCGTGACACCCCCTGAATTCAAAATTTTACCCTGACCTACTGGCATAGGTCAAAGATCAAAGCTAGTGCTCTGACCTACTTTCATAGGTCAAAGCAGTAGCTTTGTTCTACGGTCTTACTCACACAGGCCTTCTCTCTCGTCTTTCTATCTTATCCAGTTCCTGAGTGTTCAAAAGTTAAAATCTGACCTTGACCTAGTAGTCAAGATCAAGGTCATCATCTTATTTTCATCCCCTTTGCTGCCTGAGTAATGTGCTTTTTGTTTCATCTTTCTATCTGCAACGGTTGCGAAGATATTTGGTGGACTAACGGACGGACGGACGGATGGACAGAAGAACGAACGGACAAACACACAAATGCTGACAATTACAATACATCACTTATTTGAAACGGGATGGAACATTTTTTTATTTTGCATAATCAGGTAAGGTGTAACTTGTCTTGCACCTGAAGACTCACAAAATATTAGGATAGGAATCAATTAGACCAACGCTTAATCCATAGTAATTGAATTCACTCTTCATTCATGTCTCCACATCAAATGCCACACTGAGCACAAGAGGTTACACTGTATGTGGACATAGAAAAAATTTCTCATTTACCAAAAGCACTATCTTGCACATCAATGATGAGTTTATTTTCTGGAACATCAAGTTCCAGAACTTTTTGTGTTTTTTTTTTAGAGCAACAATATCGTTAATTATCACTTTAAACTCAAAAAACTGTGAGACAATCAAGATCTGAGAAAAAATTAAACAAGATTCTTCAAATGAAAAAAGCAAATATTCATCGTCAGATGAAAATAGCACTGACCATGAATAACTGCATGCTCAGTTTCTGTGTGCAAAGTTTGATTCTACATTAGCGGTCAGAGCAGAAAAACTGCTCCGCTCATCGATTACAAGAATAGTGAGCGACAGCAGAGGTATGGTGACTTCCGGGGAAGCATATCCTCCACTGACCAAGTGGTGAGCTTTACTTGAAGGAAATAAAGCAGCTGATTGGCTGGGATGAAGCAGTGATGTCAGAGCGCCCCTGCTGAAGCGCAGATGTGTGTCTCCAGCTAGGGCTGAACAGTGGTGCAGTGTGTTTGTAGGGGGAACCAGATGCTGTTTGGTACCAATAGAAAGGGGGTGTTGGGGGGACGGTTGATGGTGGTTTGACCGGAGGTGTTTCAAGACTGTGTCAAAAGGGAAGAACTTGCCTAAAAAAACATGCAGACCCCCTATTCATCACGTGGACGTCATCTGTAGAGAGGAAATCGTGAAGGAGAGATTCTGGCACTTTTGAGCATCAAACATGGTTGCCTGTCCAAACCTGGCAAGCAGAGTCGTGGTGACATTTGTCAAGGGATGGGCCAGAGTTGATGATTCAGGCGTTTATATCTGTGTGGAAGTGGGTGATAGAGATGGTGAGCAATAGAATGGGGAGTACTCCATCATATGGACATTTACTCTCCTTCATACACCCCCACCTCCTAAAAATTAACCCATTACTTAACCTGATGCAGCTTTGGTGGCATTCAGAGATGATTCACCTCCAGTTGTAGCTGAACATGGAGATCGCTTTGCTCGTTGCTAAAATCGACGTCTTTCTGGAATGCCAGGAGGTCATTTCCAGGTCTTTCAACATTCTTGTGTTCCTCACACATCTATGAGATGGTGCTGCTGAACTGTGTATGTGTGTGTGTATGTGTGTGTGTGTGTGTGTGTGTGTGTGTGTGTGTGTGTGTGTGTGTGTGTGTGTGTGTGTGATAGGAGGAGGGAAGGATAGATGCCGGGAAGGAGGTCGTGATGTGACGTCACCCCTGCGATGCTCTCACACCTCCTCCTCCGCCCACATCCGGTCCCCTCCCTTCATCTCCCTTTTCTTCCTCCCTGCCTTTTACTCGACAGCGGTGTGGGTGTGTAAATGTGTGTCACCATGATGACATAGCCCAGGTCATATTACTATCGAGTTGGTGTGTGTTAGTTGGGAGAAGGTGAGTAGGGAGAGGGTGAGGAGGAGGAAGTGACCAACTCGAAGCTGATAATAGAAGGAACCACTGAACGCCGTCCAACATGGAGGCCAAAACGCCAAAGAGGATGCATTTCACTATCTGTAATCACGTGTCTCTTCACCACCCCCTCCCCATTCACTTACAGATCTCTGATGAAGACAGAGATTCGCCTTCCTTTAAGTTTTTCTTTTTTTGCCAATGTTCTGTGCTGGAAACAGAGGTGGACAGACTTCCATGCAGCCAAAGTGTTCATAAGCTCACATTGATGTCCAACTTAAGCCTGAACATATATAAACAGGCTCATTTTGACCTTTAGTGGTTCTACCAAAGGTAAGTAAATTTTCCAACCAAGAAAGAATCTCAAAGAAAATGTTGGCATTATGGAGTGAGACAAAGCGAAAGACAATTTCAATTGAACTGAACTGAGCACAAAACAACAAAAAGCCACACCTTCTACATTAATAGTCTCTGAAGGGAGTGAAAAATGCCGGTGATCAGTCCATACCTCATGAGCAGATGTCACAGAGGTTAATTGGTTGTAATGATTCTGCTAATCATTACACTGCTCTCCTAATTGTTTCCTCAAGATATCTTTAACATCAATACTGATCAATTGCTCATTGAGGTGTCTGAAGTAAACCTCTTTTCCTGAGTACATCCACATACTTTACTGCTATGAAGGTTTTATGAGTTTGCATTTTTTTAATAAACCATTGTGAAATAAACATCGTGCTTATTTGGTGTTTGAATCCTCATGCATTCACTAAGCTACTGGAAGAATTGATTTTTCTCTCTAGCTTTTTAATATGAACTGAAATGTTGGAAGACAGTCCCACAGATTTCCTCCATATGCTCATTTTGGTTACATAGATTATAATTATCAATAGAAATTACTTTAAAAGAAATCAAATTGGTTTCAACTGTGATGTGGGATGGTGAATAAATCAAGTAACCGCTACTATATTTTATAGAAAAAAAAAACATTTAAAAAGTATTTTATATCATTATATACCATATTTAAATAGTCAATAGTCCTAAAACTAAGACTTTATATAATTTTTAAAAAGAATTTCAGTTTACTTTCAGACAATTCATGTAATTTTGATACCAGACAACTTTTTTTTGGTCAGCACACACTCAAATCAGAATTAAGCAAAGAAAATTTCCTGGTTTTTTTTTTTCTTTCTTTTTTGTGACAGCACTAAGAATTTGTGAATCTTTTATTTTAACCAAAAAAAATGTTCCTATATGGCAAAGCAAGGATCAAAAATTTAGTATTTAAAATCGTATCTCAAATCAAACTTTTAATCCCCTGTCAAACTGAACCCTCTCTGATCAGATCAGGTTCGAGAACTTGTGACAACCTGTGCTCTCCTCCCCAACTTGGGTGGTGTTTGGACTCAGCACACACACCTCCCCAAGTTTTAATCCACTGTTCAGAGGCTGAGATTCATGCCAGAACCACTCTGCTCCTCGGGCAACATGCTGAGAGCGGATTACAGTAGCAAATTAGTCTGGGGAGACCCGGAGCATCTTAGCCAAGGTGATGCTGCAGTGTGAAAATCAAACAGACCCCTGTCACAAAACCCTGAGAGGCCAAAGTCAAACTGATGGCTGGTTTACTCTGATGCTGACAGTTTTTAAGATTCCTGTAATGCCACAGGGAGATTCTGAAACAAGTTAGAAGAAATAAAAATGTAAGTTAAAGGCATCAAATATTTTCAGCAGGAGGTTTCACAAAAAAATCTTTTAAAAATCTGTATCCAAAAAACAATTTGGTTTTTCCACAGAAGGAACAATTGTTGATTTTTTTTAAAATTTAGTGTATCTAATTAGATTTTGAGAGAAATTCTGTATTTGTATCATCCCGTCAAACTCTTCTAATTATTAAAAAAGTAAAAATAACCATAAATATCATGTTTAATATTCTATTGATTTCTGATGAATAATGTCAGGATGATAGGGTTCACAGTTCTGACGTTTCATTCATAAAAATCAGGCCCGTTTAACCATAAACAGACATTTTCACATTAAAAATCCGATCTGCTGTACATGATACAAAACACAATAGAATTTTGTCCAAACTTTTAACCTACTCTTTCTCGACTTTTACACCAATTAATAAACTATAACAAACAGAAGAAATTTGTCTCATTCGTGTGGATGCGAATGGGATGAAATAAACAAAGAAAAATAAATACATACATGGAAAATCGACTCCGCTGCTTCCAATGATCATGAATTCTTTATTATTCATAAACAATAAAATCAGTACAAACGAATTCCGTCTTTATTGGCTTGTAATGGCATCCTTTATCAAAAGGATAAAGGGCTTGGAAAAGGTCACGGATTGTTAAACAAAATTAAAATGATACATTCCTGAAGAATTATGCAAATTATAATCCCCAAAACGCCAACAAAAGGCGGCAACAAAAGCTCGCTGGTGGAGCGACAATAAACCTTCCCTACGAGCGTTTCAGCAGGAAAAGTGCGAATAAGGAAGCTGTGGAGCTGGGCCTGTGCGCTAAATATTAGTTTCACTCCAACAACTTAAAAAACTGTCTCAGCATTTAAATAGTTAATTATAGCAATTAAATGCAACATGTAAAACGAGATTGGACTCGTGTGTTCGAGTTAAACAGTTAACCATGGAGCCCAAATACAGCTTTAGAGTCAATAATGTCATTTTAAAGTGAATTGGAGTCAAAACAAATCATCAGAAATAAAATAAATAAATAAATAAAAAACGATGGAAAAAAAACCCCGCTTAAAGTTAAAAGAAACATGGAAAACATGATCGTGCGTGGAAAAATAATGGATCAAATGGATAACATATTGATAATAAAAACCAAAAAACATTTATTTACCGGAAGAAGTGCAGGAGCGTCTAGCAACAGATGTCCAGGCACAATTCTCGGGTAAGATTTGAATTTTGACAAGAATTGCGTTTGGACAATCAGCGGCTGGAGCTCAATAAATACACCTTTAAGCACAAAAGTGAAAGTAGACAGATGAAGGATGGTGAAGGCCCAAAATGAACCGATCTCCTTCATCACGATCCTCGTTGGGTCTGAGCTGAAGTCAGCAGCGGAAACACCGACTCCACACCAGAGGCCACATCAGCCATATTACAGCCACTAATTAGAGGCTCAATTTACCTCCGACAGTCTCCATCCAGCAGCAGTACAGACTACACCAACTCTGCTTCTCAAATTGAACAGTTGGACTTCATCGGCAGGAGAATAAGAGAAGAATCCTGAATCACGTTTTGCCCCCAAAAAAACTCTCCGCCATATCTGCACCTGTTAAGACGCATCTCTCCTCCATCCCTCTTTTCTTCATCCTCTTCTTTGGTGAAAAAAAAAAAAAAATCTCCCCAGAAAAATAAATATACAAGTGTGGTCTGTTCTCCAGCTGCAGATCATTTCAGCTTTCCTCGCAAAAACCTGCAAAGAAACATGGGAATGACGGGATGTGTGCTGCGGTTGGTGTGATGCACCTGCTCCTCCGCGTGTACTGGTTCCAGCGGAGGACCTGGAGGCAGCGCGCGATGCTCCCGCGGCGGGGGGAGGATGGAGGAGGAAGCGGCCAGGGAGGCTGGATGCTCCCCACGGATGGGCACAAGGAGGACGTCGCATCCAGCGACACTGCCGCCGGCTCATGGTTCCTTCTGTCGCTCCTGGTCTCTCCTCCTCCTCTTCCTCCTCCTCCTCTTCTACTGGGCGATTTGAGGGGCTTTTTCTGGTGGTCCTCCGACAATAAGCCCCGGTGCGTCCGTGTCACTGGGAGAGAGCTCGAGAGTGGGGCCGGTCCGTTCTTGGTACTGAGATTTGAATAAACACACACATTCACACACACCACGGGGGTGATGATAAATGCCCATTGTGCACAGAGGAGGTGGAGAAGAAGAAGAAAAAGAAGAAGAAGAAAAAGAAGAAGAAGAAGAAGAAAAAGAAGAAGAAGATTTTTGCGAAAACACTTTAATCACACTCAAACATTTTACAATTTTACATTAGATGAAAGTGCTAAAGTGCTAAAGAAGAAGAATTAGTATTAGTAGTGGATCTGCACACTGAGCTAGAAATAGAGACAGAGAGAGAGAGAGAGGAGAGAGAGAGAGAGAGAGCGAGAGAGAGAGAGAGAGAAAGAGAGAGAGAGAGAGAGGGAGAGAGAGAGAGAGAGAGACTCTCGCTCTCCTCCTCGCTATCTCTCTCTCTACTACTCTCTGCTCTCTTCGCTCTCTCTTCTTACTTCTCTTCTCTCTATCTCCTCTACTCATCAAGAAAGAGAGAGTGTGTCACATGACCACCATCAAACCTCTTAAAGATACAAAGGTCTGATTTTTTTTTCCTTTTTCTCCTCTCGCTGTTTCATCTGTTCCAGTTCTACAATCAAGACACTTTCTCCTATATAAACACATCACACACACACACACACACACACACACACACACACACACACACACACACACACACACACACACACACACACACACACACACACACACACACACACACACACACACTTGAGATGACGTTTTCCTTTTGACTGCTGCGGTAACAGGCGGGGATATCAGAGGGTGACAATGTGACAGTAGGAAAACAATAATGACAATAACAACAATAAACAAAAAAGGAGCAAAGTTCAGCTAACTGAAGTGTTTTTAATTATTTAATTTGCTAAAAACTAACACATCTACAATTTTTTCCCAATTATTTAGCCCTGCTTACATCATTTTTGTAATCTAAGCAACAAAACAAACAAGCAATTCATTTCATTGAAGAGTGATCAACTAAAGTTATTTAACTGCATAAATAAGTAAGGATAATTTTTTACATAAGTTGTTTCAAATAAAATTTGTGTAATTCCAATTCATTTTAATTGCAACTTTGATAATTGCTTAGATTAGATCAAGAAAAACAGACGTAGACAAAATACTTAAATTCACAAAATATCAGAAGCTTACATGTATAAAGCAGATATGTGTACAAATTCAAATCATTTTTGCTCTCCTCTGAAAGGACACATTAGGAATCCGTTCCTGTATCCCTCTGCCTCCATTTGTTCTAAGTGTCTCTTAAATATAATAAAAAGACTTAAACTGATGTTAAAGAATGATTTCTCCCCTTAAAGGACCAGGATCTGCAAGCAGTGAAAAATACCAAGCAGTGATGCTTCATTAATCAAAATGCAGAACTTTTTCTGTTCAATGTTTTGTTTCTTAAATTTTAAAGGTAGGTTATTAGTTTCCACCTCTTTCCAGTATTTGCGCTACGCTAAATCTAGCACAGTATTTCCTGCCCATTTTCTTTCCTTTCCCCACAAACTGTGTACGGCCACTGCAGCATGTTTATGTGATCAAAGTTTTCACTTTCCTTCTTTCTGATGATAGAAACTGACTTGCAAAATTGTCCATCATGACTGTAATTTCATATTGTGTTATCTGAAAGCTTGAATGAATGTATTGAAAATCACAAACATATGTGGTTCACAATCACACCTAATTCAAGAAAGAAACTAGTGGATGGCCTGAAAGCCGAGGCCTTATTAGAAAACATTTTCATCACTGTCTGCATTAAAATGTGGAAAACGTAAAGTGACAGGTATTGTTTGTCAGGCCTACATCCTGCATCCCTGTGTGATAATCCTCCCTCTTTACTGTTGCACTCCTTATGAGCCTCCTTATACAGAGCCATCAACTTAAAGGCAAAGGTAAACAGTTAGACAAGGGCTTAAGGGATAAATTACCTAGCAGCATTTGCATCCAGGCCTATGGTAGACCCATCCTTCCCTTCTCTTCAGACATGTTACCAGGATCCTCGGTCCTGGTCTGCACTATGAGTTAACATTTCTCTTACTGGGAACATCTTTGCATGCTGGATGCTTATTTGCCTCTTAAAGGGCCCCACTACTACCTTTTCATGGCCCTGTTAGAATAATTTAGTGCAGGAGGCCCGGATCACTGGAGATTATAGCTATGAAAGGGGAAAAGGACGCGTTATTAATGCTTGCTCATCGGAAAGAGACGAATGAGAAAAGGATCCCCAAAGGGCCCAGATTCCCTGTGACACACAGCTCTGCCATGGGAAACCAGGATGGCGTCAGTTTGTTCTGTAATGCTGGAGGAAATAAAAGCCTCATAAAAGGAGAAACAGTAGTGATAATGAAACTCGTTCTACAGGTCTCTGCTGGATCATTACAAGAATACACCAAGAGGTGAAATGCATTAAGGTCACTGTAAATTACCACCTAGTCCCTACAGAAATATTAAAGGCATATCATGAGGTTCACCTTAAGACCAATGTGACTGAAATAACAAGGACAAATTCTGGGCCACAGGGACACTATGAACCAGTCTTGGCTATACAGAATAGGAATTTTAAAAGATAATCTCATCGTATGAATTAAAAAAAAAATACCTTAAAGGATGACTGGACTGTTTTATTCAGTACAGGGTGAATGAAAAGTTTTTACAAAATCTGCATTAAATGAAACAGAATGTTCCAACAGTAATTCAAAACTCAAAATTTGCACTCATTGCTTGATGGCTTAATGTTGATGCAGCAAGAGTTTTGTCAGTTGGCACCAAACTCTAAGGGGCCAGTGGCACAATGGATAATGCGTCTGACTACGGATCAGAAGATTCTAGGATGAACTCCTGGCTGGCTTGATTTGACTTTGAAGAGGCTGTAACTGTGAGGGATAGGGTGTTTTCACAGAGGTGAGTGTCGCTGTTACAAGTACATTTGGAGTTTTGCTGTAGTCTTGTACTTTTAATGTAACCTGCCAAGAGACTACAGATGCGCAATAGCTTTAAGATACAATCTGGTACAGTGCATCAAGTGACAACATAATGATTGAACCGTAAACCGTCCCTTTTTAATAAATACATTAAAAACAAAAACTTCGGAGGTTGAGTGGTCATCCAGTTATTATAAGTTTAGTGAATTAATCCATATCACATCAATGCAGAGGGCACAAGCCAGTGTCGTACTGTGCCGGTCCCAAGCCCGGATAAATACAGAGGGTTGTGTCAGGAAGGGCATCTGACGTAAAACTTTTGCCAAATCAAACATGTGAATCAAATATATGACTTCCATTCTGGATCGGTCGAGGCCAGGGTTAACACCGCCATCGGTGCTGTTAATCCTCAGGGTGCCGGTGGAAATTGGACTACTGTTTGTCGAAGAAGGATAGGAAGAAAGTGTGTTCGTAGGAAGACAGAGAAGAGGAACGCCAAGAGTATAGACCTAAGAGTAGGCACGTTGAATGTTGGAATGATGACAGGAAAAGGTAGAGAGTTGGTTGACAGGATGCAGAGGAGGAAGGTAGACATACTGTGTGTCCAGGAGACCAGGTGGAAAGGTAGCAAGGTTAGAAGTTTAGGAGCAGGGATCAAATTGTTCTATTATGGTGTACATAGGAAGCGAAATGCAGTAGGAGTTATCTTGAAGGAGGAGTTTGTTGGGAATGTCCTGGAGGTAAAAAGAGTGTCAGATAGAGTGATGAGTCTGAAGCTAGAAATCGAAGGTGTGATGTTTAATGTTGTTAGTGGGTATGCTCCACAGGTAGGATGTGAGCTGGAGGAGAAGGAGAAATTCTGGTTGGACTTTGATGAAGTGATGTAGAACATACCTAGAAATGAGACAGTTGTCATTGGTGCAGACTTCAATGGATATGTTGGTGCAGGAAACAGAGGTGATAAGGAGATGATGGGCAGGTTTGGTATCCAGGAGAGGAATGCAGAAGGACAGATGGTGGTTGATTTTGCAAAAAGGATGGAAACAGCTATAGTGAATACTTTCTTCCAGAAGAAGCAGGAACACAGGGTGACCTATAAGAGTGGAGGTTGAAGCATACAAGTTGACTACATCTTGTGTAGACGGTGTAATCAGAAGGAGATCAGTGACTGCAAAGTAGTGATATGCGAGAGAGTAGCCAAACAACATAGGATGGTGGTGTGTTGGATGACTCTGGGAGTGAGGAAGATGAAGAGGGCAAAGGCAGAGCAGAGGTCGAAATGGTGGAAGCTGAAAAAGGAAGAGTGTTGCATGACTTTTAGGTAGGAGTTTAGACAGGCTCTGGGTGGCCAGGAGGTGCTTCCAGATAACTGGACAACTACAGCTAATGTGATCAGGGAGACAGGTAAGAGAGTATTTGGTGTGTCATCTGGAAGGAAAGTAGATAAGGAGACTTGGTATTGGCAAGAGGAGGTACAGGAGTGTATACAGAGAAAGAGGTTAGATGAGAAGAAGTGGGACACTGAGAGGAAAGAGGACAGTAGACAAGAGTACAGGGAGATGCAGCGTAAGGTGAAAGTAGAGGTAGCAAAGGCCAAACAAGGGGCTTATGATGACTTGTATGCTAGGTTGGACGATAAGGAGGGAAAGACTGATCTATACAGGTTGAGAGATGGGAAGGACATACAGCAGGGGATGGAAGTCTATTGACAGGTGCCAGTAGTGTGATGGGGCGATGGAAAAAGTACTTTGAAAAGTTGATGAATGAGGAAAATAAGAGAGAACA
Organism: Antennarius maculatus; assembly: GCA_013358685.1. Classification (NCBI taxonomy): domain Eukaryota; kingdom Metazoa; phylum Chordata; class Actinopteri; order Lophiiformes; family Antennariidae; genus Antennarius; species Antennarius maculatus. The sequence continues at coordinate 7,148,200 of CM023608.1, read as the reverse complement.
AAGACTAGAAGAGGTGGCTGTTGTGGACCAGGAAGTAGAAAAGATTTACCAGGATGAAGTGAGGCAGGCATTGAAGAGGATGAAGAGTGGAAAGGCAGTTGGTCCTGATGAAATACCTGTAGAGGTATGGAAGTGTCTAGGAGAGGTGGCAGTAGAGTTTCTGACTGGGTTGTTCAACAGGATCTTAAATAGTGAGAAGATGCCAGAAGAATGGAGAAGTGTGCTGGTGCTCATTTTTAAGAACAAGGGAGATGTGCAGAGTTGTGGCAACTACAGAGGAATAAAGCTGATGAGCCATACAATGAAGTTATGGAAAGAAGTAGTTGAAGCTAGACTAAGGGCAGAAGTGATCATTTGTGAGCAGCAGTATGATTTCATGCAAAAAAGATTACTACAGATGCAGTACTTGCTTTGAAGATGCTAATAGAGAAGTACACAGAAGGCCAGAGGGAGCTGCACTGTGTTTTTGTAGATCTGGAGAAAGCTTATGACAGGGTTCCCAGAGAGGAACTGTAGTATTGTGTGAGGAAGTCTGGGATGGCAGAGAAGTATATTAGATCGGTGCAGGACATGTATGAGGACTGTAAGACAGTGGTGAGGTGTGCTGTAGGTGTGACAGAGGATTTCAAGGTGGAGGTGGGACTGCATCAGGAATCAGCTCTGAGCCCCTTCTTGTTCGCTATGGTGATGGACAGGCTGACAGACGAGGTTAGACAGGAACCTCTGTGGACAATGATGTTTGCAGATGACATTGTGATCTGCAGTGAGAGCAGGTAACAAGTGGAGGAGAAGCTAGAGAGGTGGAGGTTTGTCCTGGAAAGGAGAGGTACGAAGGTTAGCCGCAGCAAGACAGAGTACATGTGTGTGAATGAGAGGGACCCAAGTGGAAGAGTGAGATTACAGGGAGACAGATCAAGAAGTCGGAGGATTTTAAGTACTTAGGGTCAACAGTCCAGAGCAATGGAGAGTGTAGAAAAGAGGTGAAGAAGCGTGTACAGGCAGGATGGAACGAGACGAGAAAAGTGTCGGGTGTGATGCGTGATAGAAGAGTTTCAACTAAAATGAAAGGAAAGGTGTACAAAACTGTGGTGAGACCAGCGATGGAGAAGACAGCGTTAGGTGGAGTCAACTGATTCACTGTGGCGACCCCTGATGGGAAAAGCCGAAAGGAGAAGAATAATCCATGTCACATCAAAGCAACCCAGCAAGATGGTGAAGTAAAACAGGCCCTCTGGCTGCTGTAAGGATCTTTTAGCTGCCATAAGTGTCATTTATCTTAGTATATCAGTTACTAGCGAGAACCTGTGGAAATTCCACGATAAAACAATAATATCAGACTTCATACCAAGCATATGAAAACAAATGTATTGGTATTATAAACCAAGCGCATCCAATGTAGTCAAAAATCAATGTGGTGACGTAATGAGTTTGTGTTAACAAATCATGGATTGCGCTGGGCGGGCATTGCGAAGCCATAGATGAATGTTAGCAGGCTAACTGGAGAAAGGAAGCTAAATAATGAGATTGGGAAAGGAGCTAACGTTAAAGGAAAAGGCACCTGTCAAAAGAGCAAGTGGAAAAGAAATTTTGGAGAAGTGATTGTTCTGTTAGCTGACTACATGAACAGAACTGTTTGTAGTTATTTAAAGACTGTTTTGTTAGATGCCCGAGGAGCTTTTTGGATACTACATCGATTGTCCCATTCCAAACGGAAACCGTGGCTGGACAGACTGTTCGTGCTAGCCAGCTAGTTTTACTCAGAATTTGTTGCCGTTTTCTGTGTCGTTCCTGCTGTTTGGACTCTTGGCTCAAAAACATGGAAATTGTTGGAACAGTTATGATGCTCTAAAATTATGTTAAGTGGGAAGTCCATGTACATTCAGTGATGGGCAGATGAAGCCCCATGAAGCATTGAATCTTTTCATCCCAATCCGTTCACTGCGGTTCGAAGTTTCATGAGGCTTCATTTGCTCTAGTACCACATCTACTGGATGCTAAAATATCTGTTGGCATCAGTTTGAAGTGTGTGGCCTTTTACAGAAAGCCTGTGAATAAAAATGTCAGAAAAATAAGGAAGTATGCAAAACATGTATATTTCAGTGATGGTAGTACTCTCTCTCTCTCTCTGCGTGTGTGTGTATAAAAAATAAAAAAAATCAAATAAATCAATCAATTAATAATTCCTGTAGGGAAATTACTTCTGTTTAACTCCAAATGCTTGCACACGTATACAGTAAACACACACCTCACACACACACACGCTGGCAGTATGGTAAATGATCACTTGGACATGATGAAAAAAAAATACAGTAAACATGTACAGTGAGGGGAGGGTGGTTGGGGTTGATGAATGGACAATGACTGTACTTTTGTAACACTGAGGTATAGACAGTGATAATGCTTGGGTCATATCATTGATTTTTATTCCCAAACAATATTTTTTTCCACTGTGGCAGGTTTTAGGTGATTTTTTTTTTTTACAATATTTCCCCTGCTTTAGAAAACCCACGCCTTATATCGCTGTCAAAACTCGCGGCACAAACCGAACCACTACCTGAATAAGGTCATGTCCACACTTAGCCGCATAAGTGCGTTGATCAACACGTTTATAAGCAGAACAACTCCGAGAACGGGACCGAGATGTGTGGAAATTCATGGCATTCCTCCTGGAGGATGACCTCCATCACAGTGTTCTCCCACCAGCAGGCAGTTCATCCACCGGTCTGACCCAGAACTGACGTGGATGACAAACATGAATGAATGAATAAATATATAAACTTTATGACTCATAAAGAAAGAAACAGATGAACAAATATCCAACTGTCAAGCATGTTTATCAACGCGTCATAGACGTGGAGCTGTTATATGTCAGAAAATAGCTGGTTTTAACTCCGTTCATTCTATGTGTACATGTAGACACGGGTCACACACACACTAACGTCACAGCAGTTTTCATCACAGGGAGACGCCCCCCCGGATAGAAAAAGTTTCAGTTACAGCGTCCAAATGACAAGGCAGATCCGGCGCTTTCAAAAAACTTCACTTTGGCCAGTTTTCGTCCCGGATAGCTGCGTTGTCGTGTGGACGAAAGGCGTAACCGCAACAAAAAGCCTCGCGGCCCGATGCCTTACACCATATTGTTCATGTGATTCCTTCTGGCAGATGCGCCGTGATTGGTTGAGCGTGTGACACTGTGAGACTTTTCAAGTGAGCTTATTCAAGATATGAGTTATAAACTAGAAAGCGACTCAGGGCGTCCACACACTTCCTACAAAATGTTTATTGAAAGCTGCCAAAGCGAGAAGAGGTGTGGAAGTATTTTTGTTTTAAAAAAGACAAGATACCACTGTTAGTAAAACAACTGTCTGAAGCCCAAGTCTGGTGGTGCAGCACCAGCAATGAGTAAAATGTGTTCAGATCGCAAGCGATGACACACACTCCATATCGATTGCATTCAAATCAGTCTGGTTTGCTGAACTTATAAAAGTATGTTAGCAGACAAGCAAGACATTGGATCTCCACCTCCAAAAGATTTTCAAAAAGCTGGTGGATGTAGTCCAAAGAGGACTGAAGAAACGCTGTAATTCAGACGTGATTTCATGCTGGGATTAGACTGATAAATGAAACTCATGTTTGAACATCATCATGAGATGATAGGGTCAGTGTTCTCCTCACATATGTGCTGTTGGAGCTGCATTGAACATCTTCAGAAAACTGACTTGTCATTCAGAACACTTTCACCACATACTCTATAAGACGAGTACATTGCTAATGGCGCTCTGTATTTTAAAGACGATTTCAAGTCAAAATGATATTCAACCAACCTGTGTTCAGTTTTTTACAGTTTGGTCTTTATGCTTTCAGTGGCTTGTTTATAAGGAGAGTTCAATGTAGGAAAAATCCAGAAGGCAGTAAAACCATAGTTTTTGCCAAGAAATGAAAATACAGGATATAGAAAGCGTCGTTTACGGGCTGGTAGCACTTTGATAGCATATGAAAATGAACGAAGAGACAGTAAAACCTGTGAAACAAAGTTTTTAGATTTCATGGGGCCCCTAATGGTGCCCTGACCTCAGTTTGGGAACCATTGATGTCTGCAGGACTAACTCCTCAGATGCCAGATCAGACACTCTTATCACCACATGCCTCTGCAACAGGTTGGTGGTGCTAAAGGTTGTCAAGGAAACGGCCGGTAAATGTGGTTAAGAAATGGTCTTGGGACGCCAGAGTCATTTGGAAGAAGTAAAACTATTAACACTGATGACAGGTCAGCGATGAACGTAGGAATAGTTTGAACAGATGAACATACACGAGGTGTAGTTCAGAGACAGGACGACCTCCTCAGATACATCATGACCAGACCTGAGCTCAATGGCTCTGCTGGCTGGTCTCTAACTTTGCCTAATTTTGATGCTGGTAGGGGAGTGTAGGCTAGTTGTCTGCTGCTGGACATTCATTTGTGTGTGCCATAAAACCAAAAACACCAGCGAACGGTGGATCAAACTGTCACCAGGAGCAAAGGATTGGTGATGTTTCTCTTTTTCATGTTTCAGTCTTAACAATACTATATAAATGTTTAAAGAACTCTATTTAAAGTGGTGCAGGAAACTGTTAATGATCCAAAAATGCTGGAGAAACTAACAGGAATTCTGACTTGATGATGCTTGATGAAGTTAGGGGATTAAAGTGTCCACTAACGTCCAGTCGACACTGAGATATAAGAGGTGGACATTAGCACCATGTAGAACTAGTGCTTTAAGACTGCAAAAGTGTTTATGAGGTTAAACTAATGTAGGTAATCTTCCCATGATCAGTGCAGGTCATGGGAAGATTTAGGTTTTTGCAAAGTTTGCACATATGTGGGAAGACCCCCCACCAGGCCACCGTTAGTCCAGCTACGCCTGGTGGTGCATAGGGGGAGGTTAGTATATCCATTCCTGAATAAATTAAGAGTCTCTCTAAAGACCCAGGTGTCCAGCCCCACTGCTGCCCTCTGACCCCTAAAGAAGAAGTTATTGAGACCAGTGGTGAAGCCTCCTAAAGCTGACCAGTGAGGAGGGGCTGGGAAAGTGGCCTGATAGAGGCAAAGGATGGCTCAATGGGGTCACAGCTAAAAAATATGGGGGATTTAGGAGGGTGTGAGGAGTCCAGAGTGTGTGTATGTATGTGTGTGTGTGGTGTGTGCCCCCTCCCCATGTCCACGAGTGTGTCCCTGCAGCTATTGTGACTCTGAGCTACAGCAGGACAGAAGGCCTCAAACAAACCGGGTCTAAACAATGTTTGGCCCCTTTTGTTTCTCCCCTGCCTTTCTTCTTTGGCCCTCCATTGCAATCTACTGGCCTCCTTTGTAATAATTTCCCTCATTCAGCGACTAGTCAGCCTCTTTCCGCTGTTTTATGTGCTCTTTTTTGCTTTTTTGTCCATTACCCCTCCACCCCCACTACTCCTCCTTCTCCTGGCATCTCTACAGTGTGAGAATGTAGTACGCCTCTTGACTGGATGCAACTCATTAAAGACACCTAATTGATGAAGAGTGTAATTAGTGTGACAATCGGAAGGGGAAATCAATATGTTTTAGCCAAAAGAGCCACATCAGGGAGGAGAAGATGGAAGAGAGCAGCATGTGAGGAGACCCATATGTTTGGGTGACAGCAGCAGGAGGCTTGCTTTACTTTCAGATAAAAAAGGAGAAAGTGAGCTCCAACAAAAGAACTTCTTGTTGTGTTCACAGCTCATTTCTTGACTCTAGACTGATGAAAACTGTACGACTTGCCTTTTAACTTGTACGAACATGAGACGTGGTGCTGCTGTGGTTTACTGAGCACTAAATACGACATTCACAGAACTATCATGCACAAAAAGCATATCCAAAGTGGTCATAGTTTAAAATTGCATAAATTACAGTAAACTTGACTGGTTGCTTGAAGTAACAACTATAAAATATTTTGTCCAAGGAAACAGATGCCCGCTCTGATGTGTCAGAGGATATTCATATTATAGTCCACCATTGTGATTGTAGTTTCCTGCAGCAGCTCAGCGCGCATGCACACACATCATTATCATAATTAGTATATTATATTATTATTATACTTATTATATTTACAGTATTGAGCTTAGCTGTAAATAAAACTGGACATTCTTGACATCATGGGTAATCTACTGGGAGTCCTATCAGACTGAAAGTAGAAATGTTTACCTTCATACTCACAGGCCTCTGAAAGGAGACATGGGCATTCCTCTGACCGTGTACAATTAACAGTCTTTTGCATCACCATCACTATGATGACCTCACTATAGTGACCTTACACCTACCAACTTACTTACATCTACCCACTTGAATGACTGAATCTGTATTATTTTAACTCCACCTGGTTTATTTTTCAAATTAAATCTTTCACAATTCTTTTATAAATTCTCAAACATTTGGGGGACAAGTTTTTGTAGGAATAAATATTGATAGGCTTTCTCTCAGTCCCACTCACACCTCGTGTTATAACACTCTAAATCTGCAAATTCTTCTGAATGCACAAACATCCTGACAGCAGTGGGCTTACCACATCTGAAATGGATGTGTTGCATTCATATTTTACAGGCAGATGTGGAATCCATTTATTTTGAATGCCAACCCTTATTTTGATGGTCATATGGTGTGCTTCATTATCGTGTTCTGCAGATGAATCTCCTTTAAGTCTGTTTAATAAATAGCTTCAATGAAGACCACCTTTCCTTTAGGATTTCTCTTTCTGTCTGAGTTCAGAAGCCTCATCTCTGACAGCAGTGGAGTTTTCAACCAGAGAAGCAGAAGTCTCCTTCACAGTCTGTGATTTGCGTCTGCCCCCTGCTGGTGAGGAGGGGGACTTGCAGACTTGACTGGACTCTTGAGGGGACAGCTGGGAAAGGAGGAGGTCCACACTCTGGGACAGAACAGCACCCAAAACCTTTTGCTCCTCTGGAGAGAACCGCTGCAAGACGTAACGGTCCACTGACGTTCTACTAGCTGGCCGACCGATTCCAACCCGAAGTCTCTGCATCACCTGTGGGACAAACATGACACAACTCTGTTGCTGATTGGTTAACATGAAGATACATATTATTTTCTATGTGTCAACTGTCTTAATTGTTAAATGGCAAAATTTCAGCAGAGATACAAATTTTGTTCGGAAAACATTTGTTAATAGGTGTTTTGCATTCAGTCATTAAATGTATTTGTAATTTATGCATTCATTGTTGAATGTAGTTAATTAAGTTTCTCAACCAAATAATTGATAAAAACAAAATATGACAATAAATACTGTATGTCATAATTAACTCACATCAGTCTGAAGTAAGTCCACACAGGAACGGACTCCATTATGACCTCTGGGAAGAAGAGAAGTGATTCTGAATTCTTCAGGAGGTCAAAGTTTTTCTTACACTTAAAACTTTCCACAAAATATGACTAATATAAAAACATATAAATCATATATGATTAATCATTCAGTTTGTTTTGTACTTAAACCTTTCCACAAAGTATGACTAATATAAAAACATACAAATCATGTAAATATTAATCATTTGGTCTTTCTGAGATCTGTAATCCTCATTTTTAATTATACCACCCAAGAACTGTTAGTCACATAAAAAGGGGTATTATCATTTCTTAGAAATATCTTGATCAAACATAACGCGGTGAAGACGTTCTTTGTACAAGACATCAGGTTGTATTGACAGGTGGCGACCAAACCAACCTGGCGCTTCCTCCATGTTTGATGACGATCTTCCCCAGAGGTTTGTCCAGTTCATCGTGTACTAGCAGGATGTCTTCAGGCTTGATGCCGAATTTACCAGCTAGAGGAGGACAAACAGGAACTTGAGGCCAAATGTTCGATGTGAAATCAGAAGTGGAATCACTTGGCTACAAAAAGGTCTAAATATTACATGTTTATAAACTTGCAGCAGAACTTTTAAATGCTATTGCTGAGTTTCTAGCCAAACATGATTTTGCGAGCAGAGATTTTAAACACATTTAAGAGAAGTTGAACTTGCAATTCTCTGTGTAGAATTGCATACAGTCTGATTTCAGAGTAACTCTGCTGCTGTTTGTTTGTCCCACAAAAAACAGGAATAAAACTAAGCCATGTAGCAAAAAAGAGATGATCCTACAAGGATAAAAACAGAAGTTGACCGCAGGGTCTGTTCCTGTGCTCACCTCTGTTCAAAATGTTCACAATGAAAAACACAAACCCATCCTGACATACTTCATTAGATAAACTACATCAGTCTGTTAACAAGCAGACAGTGAACTCGCCTGCTTTGGCCACCGACACTCCGTTGCTGTTCATCGGCAGCTTGGAACGGAGCAGCACCACTTTTGTGTCTTGTACCTCCGACACAATGACCTCACCAAACACATACTTGTCCCCCTTCCAACAATCAGACACGCCGAGCCGGGCAGCAAGTGATCCAAGCACAGCCATGCCAACACTGTGTCTGGTGTTCTCCATGCCTGGGTTTCCCAGCCCTACAACCTGACACACAAACACACACCTGCAACATTAAGCCATCAGGTGCGCGGCGAAACAGCCATGTTGTTATTTTGAGGATTTGTTGCAGTCAGTAGATTCAGCCTGGATTACAATTTAAATTTGGTTTAGCAAAATAAGATGCAGAAAAGTCCTTCAGAATCAAACAGAGTTCTTTTTATAGCTGTGGACCATCACATATTAAAGGAAACAAAATTCTATATGCAAACATTTAAGATCTACCTCTGCTTTGACTGCTTTTGACTTATTAACCTATTGTCTGGTTGTTTCAGGTGCAGCATTTATCTGTTTATCTTAAATTTTAGTGAATATCTTAGTCTGTGTTTCATTTCATTTGTTTTATTTTGCTTTTATCTGAATAGTGAAAAGTGGACATGAACAATGACTTTACTGTACAAACAAGTTTTGTCCGTATATTTACAACCTGAGCAATGTTAAAATTTAATGAGCTGGATAATTATATATCCAGTTCATTATTCTGGCTTTGTGTGTGTGTGTGTGTCTGTATAAAATACTCAGTATATAACAAATGTCTCCTTACTTCTACAACACAGATTCAGTTTCATGCCAGCTCAGAGAACTCTCACACACCCACTGCCTTGTACTGATGGTACTGATCCATTGGCAGCAGCAGCAGCTCTGATGTTATAGAAACACTATGGAGCACATTGTATAGAACTCTACGGCTGCTGACACACTGCAAACATTGTGTGTACCTCCACACAGAGGTTTTATCATGACACAGTGACAGATCTTAGACAGAGGTCAGCTCTGATTATTATATTCTCTTCATTTAAAGTACCCCATCTGGCCACAACCACATGGTTTGAATAGGCCAATGTATCTTTTGGTATTTAGCACAAAGTGGAATGGAATGCAGACCGAACTGATGAGAGATTCTGGCTGATCCAGAAAATATACAATACATTAAATTATGGGATGGATATTTTGTCTGATCGGAGAAATTAGATTAAGCAGTCAGATTTTGGAACGGAGTTTGGTGTGCCCGGTGATTGAGACGTAGTAAACTAAACTCTTTATAGAAGAGTTCGGTGTAGAAGAACTTACCAGCCTGCGGGGTGTGTGTGTGTTTATTTCTGCCTGAATGCCCATCCGTGTTGTGAACAGCTCACCCAGTAAAAATCGGTTTATGGCTCTTGTCAAAAGGCGTCGCATTGTGACCAAGTTCAACAGCTTCTTAATGAAAAATAACGAGAGGGATTAATGGAAAACAACAACTGAGACCATCTATCTGTGTCAAACTCGTCGTTTAACCTCAGTGAAACATTCAGGTTACTGCACCTCGAAGGCGGCATGACACCAATGACCAACAGCGCTAAAGAACCAGCACAGTGTGGCTTCAAACACCGACCAACAGAGGCGGACAGGTGTTCTGAAGCTCTCCTGAGGAACCATCAACCTACCGCCACCCGTCCGCCATGTCTATGACACGCGAGTCAACGAGTGTCAAGCAGACAAGCGTGTTCGACCGGTGTCGTCCTGCTCTCAGCGGCAGCAGCGCCATCTAGCGTCTGGACGGAGAAACAGACTTTCACACTTCAGAATGAAAGGATTGTGTTTAGGTTGCGTAATTGAATTGTTCCTATTATTTTTCTTAATTGTAAAGTGAATTTAAAACGTGCTATGAAAGTTTTATGATTTACAGTACGTATCGTTGGATGGACATGGATCTCACAACTTCCACATCGCTGTTGTGACATTATTTTTTAGGAACAGCAAGACTTAAAATAAGACTAAAATAAGAAGACTGTCATGAAATGACCATGGGCTTGATTAATCCACGTGGAGGCTCCAGATCAAATACTAATGTGGACATTTATTAACCCCTGTTGTCTGAGTCTATGTGCATTATACATATCAATTCATTTCCATTGCTGCTTATTTTGGAAGGGGGTGGGCTGGAGCCAGTTCAAGCAGACAACCGTCCATGCTTTCATTCATGAACATGTTATAGTTCAACTATATTGCATTTTTTGCATGACTATGCAACACTGCTGTCAATTTTACATATTAGGTTCTACTTTGTAATTGCTGATTAACAATTTGGTGAAATACACATTTTATGTTTGCTGAAGTAATGAAAATCTTGGGAATATATTTTAACATCATCAAAGATGTATTGATTCAATTCAAGTAATGAAAGGATGGACAAGTCCACACACAACTCCATCTACAGCAACTCTGTCTGGCCTATCTGCCACTTTCTCTATCTGTCTCTCTCTCTCGCTGTCTCTCTCTCTTGCCCAGTCCCTATCCCTATTGTATTTCTTTTCCACCCAAACCGGTCAAGGCAGATGGCCGCCCTCCAGAGTCTGGGTCCTGCCTGGAGTTTCTTCCTCAATGTTGCTTATGTTTACTCAGGAGGGTTCTGTTTGGTTTTTCTGCCTGTGAAAGCACTTTGAAATGTCTGCTGATGTGATTAAGTGCTTTATGAATAAAACTTTATTAATCGATTGATTAATTTAAAACAAAAGCATAAAACTTGCATTTATCAAATTTTATAGGTAGACTTAACAAACAGCACATCATAGAGATGGTGAACTAAGTCAACCAACTAAGTAACTGGTCTGAAAGTTACTTTCAATTGTTGAGCCACTGATAGCAAATAAAATATTTCAGTCAGAAGAAGACAAAAAATAAACTAATTGAAAATGTTCTTGTATTTATTTGCAGTGGTTTAATTATAATTAATGTTTGTCTTTTCAGCAGTACAATCGTTTTCAGTCTTCAGTCTTCAGCTTGGGAGCAGGGAACGGCATCAGATACCGGCTGACATCTTTCCACCACAGCATTAATCTCTCCAATGCTCACACCATCGTAGGTGCCTGTGATGAACGTCCAGTGGGTGTCTCCTTTGTGATTGGTCCTGCTCAGCCTGCCAGTGAAAGGAATGTCAGCCGACATCTTCCTGCCTTCCATCCTCACCGCACAGGAGTGATTGGGTGGGACCACCAGGTCCACAGAAACGGTGTGACTGATAGATTCTACCAGTTTAGTTCCCTCTGACAAACTCATTGTCTGTTCTTTGGTGAAGTCCACAGTTCCCGGCCCGAGGATGGGCACTTTGGCCGTCACGGTGGAGATGGAGCCATTACGGGTGTCTCTACCAATGTCCCAAGTCTTCTCCACAGTACTGGTCTTCTCCAAATTAACTGTCTTCTCCACACTTTTGCACTCCAGGTTGGTGACTTTGGCGAGCTTCAGAGCCTCTGGACGATGGTAGAACAGCTCCATCTGGTCAACATTATATTCCACATGGGAGATGTGCTGGCTGTAGCTGTCTCGGTTTATGGCAAGAACCTGGTAGCTCTTGTACCAGTACTCATCACCCTCCCATGGAAGGAAGAAGGCCTCGTGTTGGGTCACCACTTTGCCAAGACCATATTTGTTTTTGCCCACATAGATGTCAGTGTTGGGGCAAGTTCTTACAGCATAAGGGGGGACCGATCCGTATGAATCTTCAACCCACTCCAGGAACTCAAAGTGATCCACGTTGACCAGCACTTCAAACTTGGAAGATGCATACTCTTTTTCGGCGTACGGATACTGGCAGAAGTTCCCTTTGCTGGGAGTGTAGAAGCCTGCCTCGCAGTTGACCTTGCACACGTAGTCGGTACGTTCAGTGTAGCCATTGAAGATGGCAACAGCACCATTTGGGAGGGAACCATTCCATGTGATCCACTTGAGGTTGACATGCTCACTAAACATGGGAAAGGAGTTGAATGTCTCAGTTCCTGGTATCTCTCTAATTTGAGGAGGTTTGTTGACTTCCCGGGAAGGGACAACATTCTCCATCGTGGGTTTAAGCCATGGCTCTGCAATTCAAATCAATAGGAAACAGGTAGGAGCTTTTAGTATAAAACGTAAATTTAAAACTATTTAAATATTTATTCAAGGGCCTGACTGAGGAAGTCTGTCAAAAATGATGGAACGCACTGGGTTTTTCATGCCCATATTGCAGCTGTGAGATGTAGAGTTGTTGGTCAGCTTGCAGGGCGGGGCTGCAGAGCTGCAGCACTGCGAAGACAATGGCAACACACCACCTCATCTGGACAAAAGAAAAACAGCTGTTTTGTTAGCATGAGTGGAATTTATTTAAAACAAAAGGCAAAGTCAAAAATTCAAACTTTTAAAAGTAAAAATGTTTGAATGTGGTTTTGTTTTTGAGGCAAATCATGCTCATATTAAGAGAAAAATGTTTAGCCCTTAGATAATTGCTTTATCTGTATTATAAAATTTCCATGTAATAATTTTCTTACAGTACACCTACGGAAACAAATCAAACGTTTTTGATTGTTGTTAAATAGGACTATAAATGCACACCTCATTCATGGTGTATGTAGAGAAGCAGTATTTACCTTGACAGGTTTCTCCTGCTGTGACACCGCCTTCACTGTGTGCTGATTTTTAAAACCTCCCTGCAGATTATGACCTGCAATAAACAGGAGGGAGTTGCAGCAGCTTCTCATCTGTTAACCCAGTGTTTACACTTTTCTTCTGCTCAACTTGAATCTACCGTGTTCCTGATAATGGAAAGACTCAAAGAAAATACTGTATACTGATACAATAAAATGAAGAATTACAAGGGAAGAAGGGTTCTGACCGTTCATGGTCTAACATGGACTGGCATGTATAGACATATCCTCATTTCTTTTAATTAGACACCTAAATACATGTGCTTTGCTGTACATTCTATCATTGATTTTTGCAGGTTAATGCATAGAGTTTGGGCCCACAGGTGAACTCGATGGGTTATTCTAAAATGCCTTGGATGCTTGGAGTTCAATGCTTCTATGTTAAAATGTGATCAAGTTCCCCTTGAGTGTTCCAATACACAAGACAACTTGATGATTGTTTGTTTCGATAGAATCCTGTACACTAAAGGAATCAATCACATGAGAACTGTTTTTTTTTTTACTTTTATATACTCAAGTAATCCCCGAAGGGAAATTAGTGGCAACCTCTAGTTAGTCCAGATCAAATCACATACATGTTAGTTAGTGTGTACAGGCAGGCCCTGAACACACACACACACACACACACACACACACACACACACACACACACACACACACACACACACACACACACACACACACACACACACACACACACACACACACAGGGGGCCTGTACTCATGCAAGGGAGGTAGAGTGGCAGGCAGCTCCTGCTTGGTGTGCCCCAAATGAGCAACTTGTAAGGGGGACGGCGCCTTGCTCAAGGGCGCCTTGGCAGTGCTCCAGAGGTGAGCTGACACCTCCCACTGTCAGCTCACACCACAGGTTTTTTCAGGCGGGAGCGGGAATCAAACCGCCAATCTTGAAACCTTGGACGACCCGCTCTACCACTGAGCCACCGCCGCCCCAAAGTCAGCTGGGATAGGTTCCTATAGGATGGGGTTTGACCCATTTTTTTTCCTTGAATTAAAAATATCTACCAGCAGCTCTGAATATAAAAATGGATGATCCATGTTTCCAGCAATAACAATAATTTTATTGATCCTCCCTTCAAACCTCTATGTCACTTTCTGCAAATTTACCCTTTGATGAGGCTTCATAAATACATTTGTCTGGAGTTAATGTCTCATATCTACTGAGTGATAGAGGATTGCATGATGTCCAAAGGGCTGCAGTGCTCTTTCCTCATAGATGACAAGATACTGTATGTTTAGATAAAGTCAGGCTGCGACACAATGATTAGATCCAATGCTATACTGGCTTATTGATTAAGAACGTCCCTGTTGCATAAGGCCACTGGCTGCCAAGATTAAACTAAAGGTGGAGCCGGACGTTGCTCTGCACGAAAAGCGTATCACTGCAAATCACTGATGTCATGGTCATCTTTGTGCGTCCTTGAGACAGAAAGGTGTTATCAAATTATTTCAGTCTGAATCAGGACTCTGCAAATCTTTGCCAAGGTCATTTCAATTCACTTGACTGTCTGTGTTCATCCACATCAGTACCATCGTGAATACTGCGCATTGACAGTTCATGAACTTTATACAGTATTATGTTGTTCTGACTAAGTGCACCATTTAGTAGGTGTATACAGTGACTGCAACAAGAAGTGATTCAATTACTGTATATTCAAAGTTGATGTCTTTTGAATCTATTACTTCATTCTACGTTGGTTTTTGACAGGTTTCCAAATAAATAAATAAAATTTCCAAATAAAATACAGTAGATTTATAAAATCTACTGTATTTCATGATTTTCCTTGTTAAACAAAATAATGACTATATTTAATTTCAAATAAGAAAGAATCAATCAATCAATCAATCAATCAATCAATCAATCAATCAATCAATCAATCAATCAATCAATCAATCAATCAACTTTTATTTATATAGCGCTTAATCACATCTGAAGACATTTCAAAGCGCTTTACAGATAGAAAGCCAACAATGCAACAATGAAAGAAGAAATCCTGATCTATTATTGGAAAGGTAAGCAGTGATTCGCTTCCATATTAACATGTACAGGATATTTAAATGCATAACTGTCTGCTGACATTTTTAGTGTGATCATGTTAACATTTTGTTGTAAGTATATAGCTGAGTTAAAGCCACACAAAATCTTGTTAGAAATGGCTAATATAGACAAACTAACATTTGATGAGAGATAAGAGTTAACATTATCCTGAAGAGAACTTAAATGTCTCATCCAAATATATATAATAGGTTTTGTGTGTGTGGATCCAAAGGTTTGGTGACGGGGATGTTTGGCCCAGATGAAATCTGATTGGTCCTTGAAGTGGTACTGTTCTCACAGGGCACTCTGCAGATTGAAATTTTAAAGGGGAAGTTTGTGGATCTTATGATATGTTTAATAATATTATTGGACATATGCAATACAATTAATTTAAAGTCGTCAATAGTCAGAATTTTTACGTTCTACTGTATTTTCAACCCAAATTGCAAATTTTGGACTCACACAAATCACGTTTTAATTCACACATTATTAATTGTTCACCATTGTTTTGTTCTTATTGTTTTCTAATTGTTTTCCTCCTCCATTTTGATGAAAACCAGCAAAAACTGTATGAACTTCCATAGAGCCAAGCATGACTAAGTCTCTCTGAATGCTCATTATTTTGTATTGCTATCAATAAACACTACATTAAAGATTCCACTTAAAGTAAAAATCTTGGACTAGAAGCTCTATTTAGGAAAATAGGTCAAGACAAGGTCAACTTAAGTTCATGTAAGAGGTCAAGCTACTGTCAAATTTACTATCAAAAAATCATGTACAATTTTTGGTAGAAAAAAATGTATCTATAAAAAAACAAAATTGAAATTAATGACCAGAAATATCCTTGAGCAAATGTACTTAATTATTACATCCCGCTTCAAAGCGGTGAGGTATTGTAATTGTCAGTGTTAATGTGTTCGTCTGTTAATCTGTTCGTCGGTCCATCCATCCGTCCACCAAATATCTTCGCAACCGTGGCAGATAGAAAGATGAAACAAACTACACATTACTTGGGCGGCAAAGGGGATGAAAATGAGATGATGACCTTGACCTTGAGAAAACTAGATCAAGGTCAAATTTTAACTTTTGAACTGGATAAGATAGAAAGACGGGAGAGAAGGCCAGTGTAAGACCATAGATCAAAGCTATTGCATTGATCTATGAAAGTAGGTTAGAGCACAAGCTCTGATCTTTGATCTATGCAAGTAGGTCAGAGTGAAATTTTGAATTCAGGGGTGTCAGGGGATATGGCCGTCTCTGACTGCATTGGTTCTTGTTTAGATTTTGTTTTGTGAAAAATGTAAAATCAAAATCAATCAAGTTTCACATTATGGTTAGTGTTTAGACGTTTATTATACTTTTTAACATATCTTTAAATTACCACAAAAACGTCCATGGATAGATTGTTATTTTGCAACAATTTAGTTTTGACAAGCAGATGTTCATAAATTTATGTTTGTGTGTCCATCAATCTTTCACGGGCAAGGCTGGGCTTCAGCTACAGGTTCACAGCGGTCCACCACAGCCCGGACTTCTCCGATCTGGACGCCGTCGTACGTCCCAGAGATGGACGTCCACTGGGTCTCTCCGTTGCGGTAGGTGCGGCTGAGGCGAGCTGTGTAGGGGATGTCAGCTTTAATCTTGCGTCCCTCCATACGAACTCTGCATGAGTAGTTTGGTGGAACTGTTAGCTCAATGGATACAGTGTGACTGAGTTCCTCCACCAGAGTGGTTCCTCTGGAGAACTGCAGCGTTTTCTCGCCACTCATCTCAATACCACCGGAGCCAATAAGAGGGATTTTAGCAGTAATACTGCCCATGATACCCAACATGGTGGCTCTTCCAATATTCCAGGTGGTCTCCACCTCTGTGGTCTTTGAGATGGTGACGGTCTTCACCACTGACTGACACTCATTGTTGGTAACCCCAGAGATTTGCATGGTCTCAGGAGGATACTGGAAGATGGCAACATCATCAATGGCATATTTTACATCACTGATGTGCTGGGTATAGGCATCCCTGTTAATGGTCAAGACTTGGTATTTTTTGTACCAATATTCATCGCCTTCCCAAGGAAGGAAGAAAGCTTCAAACTGAGGAACCACCTTTCCAAGACCATACTTATTCTTCCCAACATATATGCCAACACCCAGACAAGTTCTGACTGAATACTGGGGCACAGAACCATAAGAACCCTCCTTCCACTCCAGGAACTCAAAGTTGTCTTTGTTTGCCAGGATCTCAAACTCAGGAGCGTAGTACTCGCGGTCTCCATAGGGGTAGCGACAGTATGGGCCCAAACTTGGGTTGAAGAAGCCGGCCTCACACTTATACTTGCACACATAGTCAGTGCGCTCAGTGTAACCATTGTAGATTGCAACAGCTCCATTGGGCAGAGAGCCGTTCCAAGTCAACCATTCCAGGTTAACGTTATCACCAAAAATGTTGGCCGGTAGATTATCCAGCTGCTCCAACTCAGGAGGAGTCAGAGGTTCTGACACCACGTTGTTACCAGTCGGTTCAGGCACCATGTCTTCCAGCTCTGGGTTCAGTATGGAAGCTATGTAAAAAGTCAAAGTTAGAAGATTTACATTTTAAATAGTACCATAAAAGTTCAGTGGTCTAGATGGAACAATAAAATAACTGAATGGTAAGATGAAGGACCTTACATCAGATATTATTCTTTAACAAAGATATCAACAGGTTTGGGCAATGAAACGTTTATAAACCATCACTTAAAACCTCTCACCTGCTTAATGTTGTTAATATGTCTGAATTTAACTTATACTTTGTCCAAAGTGTACAGTCATGTCCTTCAGCATGGATAACACAAGCAGAAAGACTAGCCCAACAACCAGGCCCCAACTAAATGGGCTTATTCCAAAAAAGGTTGTCTTGTCCCAGATTTTGGTAACTTTTGATTTTAGTGAAGATGACACTGAACAAAAAGACAAATATCCCAGCTCTACCTTGTAAGACAACTGTGAACCAAATCTAAAAAATTTATTTTAATTAATTAATCATAATCAAGATTAGAAATCACTTTGCCATTCATCTTGCAGTTTCCGCTACTACTACCAGTGCAATGCAAGTTACAGTTTATGTATCTTGTATGTATGCCTCAAAATATGAATGTTTACCCTTTCTGAGCTGAGAGCTCCTCTTCACTATGTCCTGCAGACTGGCTGAGGACAGAGCCAGCAGGGCCAGCAGCAGCAACGCCGACAGCTTCATCTGGACATAAAACAAAAAAAAGTTTCACACCCATAAACCCTACCGGTAAATTACAATTTTTCAGGCATCATTATATAATGATCATTTTGTATGAGCAGGAGCTATATTCTCTGTGTGTAGTTGAATTTTTGCTTCCATATACCTCTGCCTTATTTTCCATGAATGTAGATTTGTAGATAAAATTCTAGTAATATCATAATTACGCCATGATCATAATAATGTGTACATACATGCACTTGAGACCCAGATTTTTACTCATTAAATTTCTCAAGTTTTACCAAACTTGAGAGAAAATTACAAAATGAAATTAGAAATATTATAATATACAAGATTCACATTGCAACCAATTACTATATACTGTATATACTGTATATTTATCAGAAGAGACTCTTGCCACTCTTGTCACGTGATCACCAGTAACTATCATGAGCCTAACGGACAGTGAAGAGATTATAAGCAGCACTCACCCTTGCAGTCGCTCCCCACTGAGTCTACAGCTAGAAGCCTCAGGGTTTATATGTGGTGGTTTATGACTCGACCATAAATCAGACTGTACTTTCACTCTGTCTGACATGAACCAGAAACCAGAAAGTGATAGATAGGTTAATTTACTTAAGAAGTGTTATAACTGTTCATTTTAGAGTATTCATGGGTTTCCAATAAATTTGGAGCAAGGCAGGAGCTTCAGCCAGTAGTTGAACATGATCAGATCTGAACTGATGGTTACTGTCTGGATGTCAATTCAGTCTTTTTACGGATGTTATTAATTAGATTCCATGAAAGCAACTCAGCACGTTTCTTTACAACTTAAAACTTACAAGTCAATTTTATTAACATTGTAATATTATAAAAATAACAAGGAATGTACCTGAGGGCATTTTTTAAAATAAAGAGCGGGTCTTGACTGCAAGGCAAGAGAGGTAGGGAATTCTGTGAGTGGACAGCCATGATGGGTTGTCATAGGACAAGAAAGTGAAAAAGAATAAGAAAGAGCGCGAGAGCAAAATTAAAATAGCATTCCTTTAAAAAAACAAACAAACACACCAACAAAGGAAGGGGGGAGGCAAGGGCCGCCGGGAGGAAGAAAGGAGCGAGCGAGCGAGCGAGCGAGCGAGCGAGCGAGCGAGCGAGCGAGCGAGCGAGCGAGCGAGCAGCGAGCGAGCGAGCGAGCGAGCGAGCGAGCGAGCGAGCGAGCGAGCGAGCGAGCGAGCGAGCGAGCGAGCGAGCGAGCGAGCGAGCGAGCGAGCGAGCGAGCGAGCGAGCGAGCGAGCGAGCGAGCGAGCGAGCGAGCGAGCGAGCGAGCGAGCGAGCGAGCGAGCGAGCGAGCGAGCGAGCGAGCGAGCGAGCGAGCGAGCGAGCTAGCGAGCGAGCGAGCGAGCGAGCGAGCGAGCGAGCAGCGAGCGAGCTAGCGAGCGAGCGAGCGAGCGAGCGAGCGAGCGATCGAGCGAGCTAGCGAGCTATCGAGCGAGCTAGCTATCTAGCTATCTATCTATCTATCTATCTATCTATCTATCTATCTATCTATCTATCTATCTATCTATCCATCCATCTATCCATCCATCCATCTATCTATCTACTCATGGGGTCTCATCTCATCTCAAGGGAGATGTGCAGAGTTGTGGCAACTACAGAGGAATAAAGCTGATGAGCCATCCAATGAAGTTACGGGAAAGAGTAGTAGAAGCTAGACTAAGGGCAGAAGTGAGCATTTGTGAGCAGCAGTATGGTTTCATGCCAAAAAATAGAACTACAAATGCAGTATTTGCTTTGAGGGTGTTGATAGTGAAGTACAGAGAAGGCCAGATGGAGCTGCATTGTGTTTTTGCAGATCTGGAGAAAGCTTATGACAGGGTGCCCAGAGAGGAACTGTGGTATTGTTTGAGGAAGTCTGGAGTGGCAGAGAAGTATGTTAGAGTGGTGCAGAACATGTTCAAGGTGGAGGTGGGACTGCATCAGGGATCAGCTCTGAGCCTCTTCTTGTTTGCTATGGTGATGGACAGGCTGACAGACAAGGTTAGACAGGAATCTCCATGAACTATGATGTTTGCAGATGACATTGTGATCTGTAGTGAAAGCAGGGAACAGATGGAAGAGGAGCTAGAAAGGCGGAGGTTTGTCCCGGAAAGGAGAGGAATGAAGGTTAGCCGCAGTAAGACGGAATACAAGTGTTTGAATGAGAGGGACCCAAGTGGAAGAGTGAGGTTACAGGGAGAAGGGATCAAGAAGGTTGAGGATTTTCAGTACTTAGGGTCAACAGTCCAGAGCAATGGAGAGTGTGGAAAAGAGGTGAAGAAGCATGTACAGGCAGGATGGAACGGGTGGAGAAAAGTGTCAGGTGTGATGTGTGATAGAAGAATTTCAGCTAGAATGAAAGAAAAGGTGTACAAAACTGTGGTGAGACCAGCTATGTCGTTTGGTCTAGAGCAGTGGTTCTTAACCTTGTTGGAGGTACCGAACCCTGCTGGTTTCATATGCCCACTCACCGAACACTTCTTTATTAAATTTTTTTTTTCAAATTTAAGACATAAGTGTATGTTTTACTGGTGTATTTAATGAATTGTGCATTAGTGTCACCTTTTTCAAAGAGCAAAACCAAGACAGTGCATGAACTCACATGAAATGACCTACTCGCAAATCAGTGTGACTTCTGTTATTGAGAGACCAGTTCAGATATGCATGGCTTCACCTTGGTAAGTGCTACTCTTATGTCATTTTCTCAGCAAAGTCTGTTTCTTTTGTTTTCCATGCAGCTTAAGGACGTGTTCCTTTATTTTTGCCAGTGCAAGACTAGAGTTGCTCGACTTGACATTGCAAATCATGCAGAACACTGACTCCCATCACGTTCCGTTATACAGTACATGTAAATTCACGTTGCACATATTCGTCCAACCATTTTCTTTTTTTGCTCAACATAGTTACTATGAATTAAAATATTAAGAAAGCAATCAGATGATGTACCATCATGACAGGCATGAATCGACTACTGAGTGCGTAAAATCCCATGTAGCACAGGTAGGCTAATCGATGTAGCATGATCACCTGCAGCCAGTGATGTCATCACGAATTGTCACGATGTGTCAAACGTACATAGTGATTCGTGTATGTTTGGCAAAAACACCTGACACATCGTGTCGGGTGTTTTGTTTTGACCTCCGTCTCCGCCGAACCCCTGAGACTGACTCACCGAACCCCTAGGGTTCAATCGAACCCAGGTTAAGAACCACTGGTCTAGAGACAGTGTCACTGAGGAAAAGACAGGAAACAGACCTGGAGGTAGCATAGATGAAGATTCTTCCTGGTCTCTTTTGGAGTGACCAGGAAGGATAGGATCAGGAATGAGTACATCAGAGGGACGGCACATGTTAGAGGATTTGGAGATAAAGTCAGAGAGGTCAAACTGAGATGGTTTGGACATGTCCAGAGGAGAGATAGTGAATATATTGGTAGAAGGATGCTGAATTTTGAACTGCCAGGCAGGAGGCCTAGAGGAAGACCAAAGAGGAGGTTTATGGATGTAGTGAAAGAGGACATGAAGATAGTTGGTGTGAGAGAAGAGGATGCAGAAGACAGGGTTAGATGGAGGCAAACGATTCACTGTGGCGACCCCTGAAGGAAAAAGCCGAAAGGAAAAGATGAAGAAGACTCATGGGGTGGACCATTGCATCCTCTAGATTGGACAGTGACAGGATTGGATAAATATTATTGTGTATTATTATATATTGTCAACATAAGTGGCACAGATATATTGCATGTTTCTTAACTTCAAATTTAACTGTAGTCTTACAGTAATGTGGAGGTGTTAAATTTGATTAACTTTTGAGCAAATGAAAGATTCCAAATTAAGTGGAAATTTAATGCAATTTATTTACTTTAAAATGAACCACACTGAATTAATAAATGTGACCTTTTATGCTGAATATTTATGAATGATTTACTAGAAAAAAGAAGCAAGATTGGAATATATATTTGTACATTTTACTGCATTTACATTAACTTCACTGCTGTTTTTGTGTTGATTTTCTGACCCGTTATGAAATTACTGCAGTGGCATCATGATAACTTAATGAACATGTAAAAAAACAACCTGATAAGACAGTATCTTATCTGCTTACTCTGCCTATCTGCTCTATATCAGTGACCTTCGGAATATCACACTCATGACAGGGCTGGTCGAGTCTCATCTGAACTGTCCCTAACAACATCCAATGGGGCCTGTACATAATATTGTGTGCTGTGATTAACACATATATATATACATATGCATGTACATGAAGAGTGAAAAAGATAATTTCCACATTGAGGGATCAATAAAGTAAATTTAATCTTAATCTTAATCTTAAACAGAGAAATGAAAATTATGTTGAGTTTAGAGTGCTGTCCATCAGCATGCTTTACTTTGATTGAAATGTAAACATTTTCCCAAATCTGAGAGGAATACTCTGTGAAAATTGACTTGACATCATTAATTGAACTCCTAAATTCTTCAAAGTCAGCTTGTCCGTACGTAGATCAAATTAACATAGAAACTTTATAAGATACCTTATAAACAAACAAAAAGTAATCATGATAGATCACAAAACCTACAACACTAACAAACAAAATGGACAAGTACTAACAAACAGAATGGACCTGGATGACTGAGAACCTACACAGACATCAAACAGAATGGACCAATTACGTACACAATGTAATATTTAACAAAATCAATATGCTTAAAGGTCAAAACATTTTAGTCTTTACATTCTGCATTGTAATATTGGGACAATGTGTTCCAGGTGTGGCTTGTGAAGCCATCCTCCAGTACTGTATCTGTCTATCGATAGTGTAATTGTTCAGCGCCACCTCTTGGATGAATTAGATATTTCAGCTGAGGACTGGCTTTTAAATGTATAATGACCTTTAGGAAGGATTCCTCTCTTTTAACTTCCTGTGGGCATTACAACATCACGCATAACAGCTTGCTTTAATAAACATAAAGAGTTATCCACACTGCCAAGGAAAACCAACTGGCAAAAATATTAGAACACACACTCCATCATAACATTTTGATGTGTTTGTCACCACAAAGTGCCTCAGTTTTCAGAAGTCCATGTTGTAGGGACAGATGTCAGTTTGATAAATCAGCTCCAGATGACATCTGGTATGAACTGTCTGTATGTTACATACTTTTATTGTCACTGTTGTGAGCAATACACCAATGGTGTATTGCTCATCATATTGACCAATGATTTTGTTCAGTCCCCGGTCCAAGATCCAGTGGACTGAGCTACTGCTGCCCCAGCTACAAGCCACAAGACGGCTTTAGGAGGATGATTTGGGGACTGTAATGAGAGAAGATCAGTGGGAAGCTGCTCGGGACTCAGTACACTCCTTACGCTAGACGTTCAACTGAAAATCCTGTTAAGAGTATATTGGACTAGGGCCAAATTGGTCAAGACTTTTTCAAATGGAGCACAGTCTTATCCATGTTGCAGAAGTCAACCAGCAAATCATATATGCATCTTCTGGTCCTGCCCACATGCCTACTATAGAATGTGTAGGATAAACATCACCCCAAACCCAATATGTGCATTTTTTGGTTTCACTGATGAAGCTCGTTCCCTTAAAAGAAAATTTTGTCAGCTTTCACCTCTGCACGTTCAACAGACACCACCCACATTTAACAGGTAGATTAAAGACTCTGCTATTTCATTTCTGAAATTGGAAAAAAAAATTAGATACACTCTGAAAGGCTCCATGCAGTTTCGAGAACACCTGGTCTCCTTTCTTGAAATACTATGAAAGCATACAAAGCCCACTGTAAAGTAAATAAAAAATGTTAAAATAGAAAAAGTGAATCCTCATTTGTCTAAGAACATCTGTGCAATTTAATGTCACTTCATTGAGATTTGTTGTGTTTGGTCATTGTGTTGTGTTCAGGACATCAGGAGCACGTACGAACAGCAGAGGGCAGCAACAGACAGACAAAGAAAAAAACTAAATGGACAAAAATATAGGATGCATGTTATTTGCTGATATTAATCAAATTTTTTTACTTTCACTTGTTTGCTCATTTTGATTTAAAAAAATGAAATAGTTCAGTATTTCTTCACGAAATAATCTTCATTTTTACATTAAAACATTTCTTTTTTAATTATTGTTTATTCAGTTATTTTTCAGTTATAGCTGTGATTCCTTCAAAAGCTAATTTGAAACAAAATGTATTTTTAGTTTTGCATGATAAATTAAAAAAAAAAACTTAATTAAAATAAGTAATAATAAAATAACTAAATAATAATATAATAAGTAAAACAAGTAAATAATAATTAAATTAGTGTTTCATGTTGGAAAATCTTTAACAGTACTTCTAGTGTTTTTGACCAACAGCCATTTTACTTATTCTGCATCATAGCCCTAAATTGCAAAATGCTAATAGGGTTATGATGGAAATCTGTTTTGATTTAACAAAAATCTAATGGAGTCCATCCAATTACTGTAGTAGGAAACAGACTGATGGTCTGTTCCACTGAAATGGTCTTATCTAGCAGCTTCACTGCAGCTCTCACAGGCACTTAACTAGAGATAAATAAAACATAGACATTCTCTCTATCCATCTATCTATATCTCCATCTCTTTGTCAAACATACACACACTACCAGCTGTGATGCCACTACATAACTTAGAGTTGAACATTGCTGCTCCATATCCTGTGCTACAGTACGTAAAGTACAAGGAGAGCCAGGACCCAGAAAAAGAACTGATTCATAAAGTAATACAAAACCACCACGAGGGGCAAAGAAATAAACACTAAGTTACCTTGAAGGGATTCATTTATAAAGTAATAAAATGGATCCAGGAGCATACTGGATACTGGATACTGGATACATACTGGAGCATACTCCAGCAAACTGGAGAAATAATCTAATGTACATGAACAATACAACTACAAGAAACTAAAGGCACAAGAAACAGGAGATCAACTTGCAGGAAGAGAAAGGAATTTTCTGGCACATAGACAAGGAGGACCATGACATCCTGCTGCATTCAGATGTAATATTTTTACGGCAAACTAAATAAGGTCGGTAGGTCGGTAGGTAGGTCGGTCGGTCGGTCGGTCGGTCGGTTGGTCAGTCGGTAGGTAGGTAGGTAGGTAGGTAGGTACTTTAATAATCCCGGAGGAAGTTGCACATATCCACTGCTCAGGCAAACACCAGGATAAAAAATAAAAAAAGACCTTGTAATTATATGACATCATTTATTAGCATGAAAAGGAAAGTGATATAATGTACGTAGTGACAGACTACAACTCACTCTCTCTGTCAGCCTAATTACATTGTGACATCCATCCATCCATCCAATATGGGCCTATCAGTCTTTGTGCAGCTTAACTGATCAATTCACAAAGGCTGAATCTCCATGAGAGATGGTCAAGTCATTGAATCTGAGATGCAGCAAGTGAGCTTTAATCTCCATTGTGCATACATCTGCATCTGTTTCAAACGATCAGAGCTACTGTATAATGTGATAGAAAAATGTTCCAAGAGGTTGGAGGATGGGTTTGAGTGGCTGGTCACATACCAGGTGCATACCAGGGATTAACACTACAGCATTTTGAGTTTCTCTAGATATAACCAGAATCTATAACTGTTATAGTCTTTGCACCAGGTATGGGTATTATGTTCAGTTTCTAAAACACATCCATGATTAAATGATATTATTAGCCAATTAGAACTAAATTTCAGTTACAGTACATGGATTCAAGAGCAAGGGTGATGTGCAGAGTTGCAGGACCTATATAGGGATGAAGTTGATGAGTCCCCCAATGAAGTTGTGGGAATGAGTAGAGCAGGGGTATCGAACTCATTTTTACTGAGGGCCTCATCAGTATAAAAGCTGTTCTCAAAAGGCCAGGTGTAACTCATGTAACTAAATATAACAGTGTAATGTAAAATAAATGTAACTACTCCTTAATGTTAAATAACTCTGAGTTTAAAGTTTTCAAGTTACAAACATTACAATTACATAGAAAAAATATGTTTGCTTGTTGCTCTGTTATAACATAAAAACTTTTAATTTGTCAGGTTATTAAACCCATAGAACTCCATCAATCAAGGATCAAACTATCCAATGAATAAAGAAACACAAGTTAGGACATTAACTTTGTTCAAAATGTATTTGTCAAAGTTCAAATAGGCTGAAATAGGCTTACTGCATTGTGGAAAATGTAGTTTTTGGTCAAAGCACACTTTTGACCTATTTAGTTTTATACATTGTGACAGGGGTATTCAATTAAAAGTCACGGAGGTCCGGTTATAAAAATTTCCTCTTTGTAAAAGGTCCGAATCCAAGTCCAGTTTGTGTCTTATAGCTGGTCCCTATGTCCACATTATCATTTATTATAAATTTTCAATGCAGTATATGTTTAAGTGAGTGTACTGCTAGCTCTTTTATCTCACCATAAATAAAAATTGACCCAGGCAAATAAATTTCAAGCCTCAGAATTAAAAATAAAGTGCAAAAAGAGCTGAATAATCCTTTTTCTCGTAAATTAAAGACATCACAGTCTAAAGAACTGAAGGCCTACACTTCAAGTAAAAAAACATTAACATGTTCAAAAAGCATGAATAAAAACTGGCTCTTTCAGGGGAAAAATGCAAACAGAACTTTCTTCATGAGAGAAAGGGGCATGTGGCCTGACAGTCATTTACTTGTGCACAAGTAACCTTGTGCACACCTTGTGCCTGTGCACACCTTGTGGTGGTCTCTGTCATATGTGGTGAAAGAGACCACTGGACTTTGTCAGCATCTCTTTTATTGCTACATGTATGTCCTCTCCCCTTGTGTGTGTTTCATAGTGGTGTTACACTCAGCAAAGAGCTCCTTATCTTTGTGAAGGTACATGACACACACAGAAGCTACAACTCATCAATGGCCACAGATATGCATAGTGCTCTCTCAATAGCTGCATCAAGCTATTAATATTTCCGATTTTCCGGTTGCTGTTGAAGCTGACATTGGGAGTTTTTCCACACATTTCACCTCAGATAATGTCTCAACAACATCTTTTAAGTACTTATTCACAACTGTCCCATCACTAAAAGATGTTTATGTTGCCCCAAAATCCACCATGCCTTTAGTGAACATTCGTTTGCATTTTTCTCGGTTATGTTGCCCCCAGCGTGGACTTAAGGAGATAATTCTGCGCAAAAGCTTTCTGCTTTGTTTCGTAGTGGCGCTTGATTTTATTAATGAATTAATTAATGCTACGTGTTCAGACTATATGAGGTAAAATGGTTTTGAACTTCCTGACAGAGGAATAAACATAAATTTTGTCCACTCATTGTTAACCAGCGGTTTTCCTCATTAACCTCCCTTCGTTTGGAGCTATGCTGTCTTCACCGTCTCCTTCACCTCCTCTTTGGTCTTCCTCTAGGCCTCCAGCCTGGCAGTTCACAACTCAGCATCCTTCTACCAATATATTCACTATCTCTACTCTGGACATGTCCAAACCATCTCAGTCTGGCCTCTGACTTTATCTCCAAATCCTCTAACATGTGCTGTCCCTCTGATGTACTCATTCCTGATCCTATCCATCCTGGTCACTCCCAAACCGAACATCAGCATTTTCATATCTGCTACCTCCAAAATCCTCCACCTTCTTGATCTCTTCTCCCTGTAACCTCACTCGTCCACTTGGGTCCTTCTCATTCACACATATGTACTCTGTCTTACTGTGGCTAACCTTCATTCCTCTCCTTTCCAGGACAAATCTCCACCCCTCTAGCTTCTCCCCCACCTGTTCCCTGCTCTCACTGCAGATCACAATGTCATCTGCAAACATCATAGTCCATGGAGGTTCCTGTCTATCCTCGTCTATCATCCTGTCCATCACCATAGCGAACAAAAAAGGGCTCAGAGCTGATCCCTGATGCAGTCCCACCTCCATCTTGAACTCCTCCGTCACACCTATAGCACACCTCACCACTGTCTTACAGTCCTCATACATGTCCTGCACCGCTCTAACGTAGTTCTCTGCCACTCCAGACTTCCTCATATAACACCACAGTTCCTCTCTGGGCACCCTGTCAAAAGCTTTCTCCAGATCTACAAAAACACAGTGCAGCTCCCTCTGGCCTTCTCTGTACTCTGTTAACATCTTCAAAGCAAATACTGCATCCATAGGATTAACAACACGGTCTCCTCCCCCATCACCCTCAGCACCGGCTCCCCACAGGGCTGCGTGCTCAGCCCCCTCCTGTTCAGGGTGAACAGGACGTATGACTGCTCAGCGAAACACCCGAGCTGTCATATAGTAAAGTTTGCAGACGACACAGTAGTGGTGGGACGCATCCGGAACAACGATGAGTCCAAATACAGAGAGGAGGTGGAGCACCTGGTGCACTGGTGCAGACGCAACAACCTCTGCATCAACGTGGGGAAGACCAAGGAGATGGTGGTGGACTTCAGGAAGAAAAGACACTCCCCTCCCCCCCTGCACATCGGAGGAGCAGCTGTGGAGGTGGTCTCCAGCTACAGGTACTTGGGGGTTCATCTCACTGAGGACCTCACCTGGAGCTGTAACACCTCCTACCTGCTCAGGATGGCCCACCAGCGGCTCTACTTCCTCAGGAAGCTGAGGCGTGCTGGACTGGGGGGTCCCGTCCTGAAGGCCTTCTACAGGGGTGCGGTGGAGAGCATCCTCACCACCAGCATCACTGTGTGGCACGGCAGCTGCTCTGCAGCAGACAGGAACGTGCTGCAGAGGGTTGTGAAGGCTGCACAGAGGACTGTAGGGGGTGGCCTACCTACCACCACAGAAATCTACACGAGTAGGTGTAGAAGGAGGGCCACCCACATCATGACAGACCCCACCCACCCAGCACACAGTCTATTCCAACCCCTCCCCTCAGGCAGGAGACTACGGAGCATCCGGAGTAGGACCACCAGACTGAGGAACAGCTTCTTTCCAGAGGCTGTTAGACAGCTGAACTCCTGTGGTGATCTGTAGTCACCCTCACGACGCCCCGTGTGTCACCACAGACACGTGGCGATTCAGTGGAATATGGTGCTTCTTCAAGTGCAATATATGGAGCACTAACACACTTGAGCTGCTGCGTTGTTGTTGTTGTTGTTGTTGTGAACTACATTCTGCTGTCCAGACACTTTAAACTTCAACTATATATCTTACATCTTAACTTTTCCTTTTTCTCTTTTCTTATTCATCTTACATTTTTAACTTTTTGTTTTTCTCTAGGTTTTCTTAACTTATTTATCTTGCATTTTTTAAACTTTTTATCTAGTTTCTCTTAACTTATTTATCTTATTTATCGACCGGGCTTACTGTGACCTCCAGAGACATATTTCGTGCTGTCAACTGTGGAAACGTGTGTCAATATGACAAATAAAGACTCTGATTCTGATTCTCATAGTACCCTTTTTTGGCATGAAACCATACTGCTTCTCACAAACGCTCACTTCTGCCCTTAGTCTAGCGTCAACTACTCCTTCCCATAACGTCATTGTATGGCTCATCAGCTTTATTCCTCTGAAGTTGCCACAACTCTGCACAGCTCCCTTGTTCTGGGAACCAGCACACTTCTCCTCCATTCTTCAGGCATCTTCTCACTATCTAAGATCTTGTTGGGCATATTCTCTCTATCTAAGATCCTGTTGAACAACCCAGCCAGAAACTCTACTACCATCTCTCCTAGATACTTCCATACCTCCACAGGTATATCATCCGGATTGAGTGCCTTTCCGTTCTTCATCCTCTTCATTGCTCTCCTTACTTCATCCTGATTAATCTTTGCTACTTCCTGGTCCACAACAGCCACCTCTCTCTCTCATTTCCCTCTTTCATCAACTCTTCAAAGTACTCTTTCCATCTCCCCATCATACTACTGGCACCTGTCAATACACTTCCATCCCTACCCTTAATGACCCTAACCTGCTGCATGTCAATCCCATCTTTGTCTGTTTGTCTTGCCAACCTGTATAGATCAGTCTCTCCCTCGTTACTGTCCAACCTAGCATCCAAGTCATCATAAGCCCCTGGTTTGGCCTTTTCTACCTCTACTTTCACCTTATGCTGCATCTCCCTGTACTCCTGTCTACTCTCCTCAGTCCTTTTAGTGTCCCACTTCTTCTCTGTATACACACCTGTACCTTGTCATTCCACCACCAAGTCTCCTTATCTACTTTCCTTCCAGATGGCACACCAAGTACTCTCCTACTTGTCTCCCTGATCACATTAGCTGTAGTTGTCCAGTCATCTGGAAGCACCTCCTGACCACCCAGAGCCTGTCTTAACTCCTTCCTAAAAGTCATGCAACACTCTTCCTTTTTCAGCTTCCACCATTTTGTCTTCTGCTTTGCCTTTGCCCTCTTCATCTTCCTCACCACCAGAGTCATCCTACACACCACCATCCTATGCTGTTTGGCTACACTCTAGCCTATTACTACTATGCAGTCACTGATCTCCTTCAGATTACACCCGTCTACACAAGATGTAGTCTACCTGTGTGCTTCTACCTCCACTCTTATAGGTCACCCTATGTTCCTGCTTCTTCTGGAAGACAGTATTCACTATAGCCATTTCCATCCTTTTTGCAAAGTCAACCACCATCTGTCCTGCATTTTTCTCCTGGATACCAAACCTAACCATCACCTCATCATCATCTGTTTCCTGCACCAACATGTCCATTGAAGTCTGCACCAGTGACAACTCTCTTACTTCTAGGTATGCTCTGCATCACTTCATCAAAATCCAACCAGAATTTCTCCTTCTCCTCCAGCTCACATCTTATCTGTGGAGCATACCCACTAACACTGAACATCACATCTTCAATTTCTAGCTTCAGACTCATCACTCTATCTGACACTCTTTTTACCTATGGTGTGTTTATGTGTCCAGTCCCTTGGATAAGTATTCATATCACCGGTGCATATGTACATAAACACGATTTTATTTAATGATGGTAATACTAATAAGGTATGGGTACTTTGTTGTTTCTCAGTAAGACAAAATATTCATCCAAAACTTTCTTTGGTTCTATCAGTGCAGCAATCTTCATGTGTGATCTGAGAATCGTTGTTGTTCCAGGGATATATTCTCATATATTTATCCTTGATGCATACAATTCAGGAGAAAACATACTGAACATTGTATAGATATGTTTAGATTTTATTTTTTTTCCACTGATGACATTAAAGCAGCCCATTTTGCAGATTGGTTAAACACTGGAAGTCCAGAGAGAGCAACTGACGTGAGTGTTAAGCAGGCCTGCACTTTGCGGTGCCCTTGAAGGTCCTGTCAGGCTTCATTTCAGCTGAGTGAGCTGTTCTGGTTGGGGTGGTTGGATAGATGGCTGCCTGCACTGAGAGTGACAGTGATCAGGGAAACATCTCATTAAAGGCAGCTGAGCTACTAGGCCATGACTATTTTAATGAGATACAAACAGTAAGAAGTGGTTTTGTGCCTGAAGCAACTGTTCAAGTCATTTTTGGACACAAAGACAAATATAAAGATGTAAAGCATATAGGAGATGTATGTTATGATTAAATGTGCTGAATGAATTCAGAACATATCCCAAATAGATCAAGTCCTGCTGATAGATATAAAATATTGTCAATCAAGTTTGTAAAACAATAGAAGTACCACCCTTTGCACTTTACAAAATTTCTATTATCAACTTTTTCTTCGATATTAGGGATGCAGTTTTTCTATAATGAGATTAATGTTCAAGATTTGTTTCCAAACCAGGTTTTTTTTGTCATTTTATTCTTTTAATCTGCTTTTTATTTTGATAAATGTTTAAAGGCTTTATTCACTTTTATTTTTGTTTTTTCTGATTTTATGTAATTTTATAATGTTGATTACTAATAATATTAACATTGATTTTTATCATCAACTTTTTTCTTGTCATCGTATAATCTTACATGGAATCCTGATGATCAGCGAAGGTTGAGTTTTGAGCCTGAGAGGTTAATCTCAGGACTACAATCTCCCATTAACCCACTGTCATGGTAGCGTGGGCTTGTTCTTTGATGTGTTGGTTTGTGATCATCTGTGGTCCCTCTTTGTTGGGCTGTTAGCTGTGCAGAACTTGGACCTCACCAACATATTGAACATACTGTATATGCTAATTTAACATGTAAACAAATAGCTGAAGGGCTTATAAACTGTGTGCAAGCTGTTTTTTTCATGTTCTGTCACACAAATATCTTATTTATTCCATTGGTGTAGAATAAACAACTATGTAAAGCCTTATAGACATAGTAACCATGAATCATAGCCACATAGTGGCACAGTAATAATACATTTTTAATTGTCATTATATATCTATGTGGCTCCACGTCTCACTGGCGTCACGCCTGAAGTTTACCCCGCCTAGGCTCCAGCTCCCTGTGACCCGTGACATCGGAAAAAGCGGTGAAAGAAGATGGATGGATGTGTAGAAAATTCTAAAGAGGGCATTGACTATCAAAGAGTAACTATAGATGCCGACTTAAGTTGGTCTGATAGCTTGGAGGCAAACAGATATAACAGTTATTGAATGGATTACTCTCAATGTGGTAGCATATAATCATGTTCTCCAGAAGAAGTGAGTCATACTCACTATGGTTACCCTCTCACTTTAACTCTGGTGTCACCATGTGTTTACTTTTTTTATGAATCCTAAAGGTATTTGGCGATTGAGTACCATCTGCTGGTCCTTAACTGTGTGCTTCCAACTTTGGTTTCTAACTTCTAACTAACTCTGTGTCTAATAAGTTCCAAGACTTGCAGTTGCAGACAACTGTGTATTCAGATATCAGTTGCAAATATTGACATGTTTGAAGGGGAACTAGGTCCTTTGCAACCACTGGAAGCTGTCATCTGGTTGTATCAGGCAGGGTTTTCACCAAAGTGAGGCTGCTAGGGGGAAAATTTCGGCTAATTTCACTTTTGACCCTGGTACATCTCGTAATCAGATTTAACTTTATGTTAAATGATACAAACTTCTTTTAAGACAGTTTGTTTTGTGCAGGGCTGAATCTGTTCCAGTTTGCAAGGTGCAGATTGTCATAGTGTCTGCGGTTGCATGCTTATCTGGGCACATGGAGCAATGAGTGCTCATTGTCATTTCAGAGAAGTGAACCTGCTGTGTGCACCATGAAAAATACATTGGTTTTATCCTTGAGTACATTTGCATTACAGAGACTTATCTTATGTGGCATCTCACAGCACAATGACAGCACTGGCCACTTTCTGTGTCTATGTTGTGTGGTAACTATGACTGGAGATTCACAAGTATTTTTATTTATTTTTTACATTACAGTCAGTCCATTGAGTGTCATTAAGTATAGGTGATGGGAAGAGCTCATAATGAACTCTCTTTACTCTCATAACAGAAAACAAAATAAAACAACAAAAACTAAAACCGATTCAATTCAACAATATATTATCAATAGTATAATCAATACAGTATTAGCTGTTAAATGAGACAGATTTCTGCATTAACAGTGATGAAATGTGATGAATTAAAAACACTCAAGTGCTGCACATAAATACAAAATTTGATTCACTTCACTTTAACATGTAATTCTCTATAACTTGAAGTTTTTATTATTTTTACTGATTATTTTGACACTACTTGAATGCATCATACACGTATGAAAGTTGCTATTCATCCAACAATAAATTTTAACAGAGAAAATTTCTGAAGTTACAAACATCATCAAACTCACAAAGAACCATAAAGTGTTGTTGGCTCCATACAAAAATATCTAAATCTGCTTGGCCTGGATGTTATTATAATCTCAGCGCTGTGAGTTGTGTCGTCGGACGCTGTGACTCTCTGTCAGGCTTTACCGTGTCTTTTGTGACCTATTCAGCTCATGAAAGTAATGAATGCATGCCTGCTGTCCCCTCGGGGCCCAATCTGCCCACTCTTTCTCTGCATGCCCTCTGAATCATTTCTTCCTCTCACTGATGTTTATGTCACTGCATATGCTAATATCAGAACAATATGTTAATAAAGCATTATGAATATTCATTGACGTATTGGGCTACAATCAAGGTGACATTTGGGAGCTGAGACTTGATGTCATTGGAGGAAAGGTACATCCAAAGTTAAAGACTGCTGTGTCCAAACTTCCACTCACCGGGTGACCTGAGTCTCCCTCGGGTGTCTTTGCCTTCAGCCCAGCTGTACTTTGTTTCAAGATAATTATAGAGGGGTTAGCATACTCACAGGCTAATCCAGTGTTTATCAAACTGGTGAACAGGTCATTTTGAGGGAGGTCAGAGGTCAGAGACTCACTTTAGGAAGGTGGATAACCGAGGGAAAATATCAACTATGAATGAAGCTAAGCTTGGGGAAGAAATTAACTAATAAACCTGTCTGCTTTTTATTAACTGGTTCGTTTCTTTTTGTTGATAAAAGGTAAAAAAAATTGTAGGGGTGGAGGTGTGGGCTTTTTTCTGATCCTGAAGGGAGGCAAAAATTATTAATATGGCCGGTTGTCAGTATGTTTTTATGCACATTTCATCTTGGACCAAAAAAACAAAAACAACAACAAAAAATCAAAAACAAAAATAGAGCTATGTATTCACATAACTTCTAACATGGTGGTGGGCTCCTCATCTCCTAACCTTCTCACTTTGTTTCACTTTATAATATTTTAGAAGCCTAAAGTACAGCCTGCAAGCAGTGTCAGAATAAAAAAAAATCAGCTTCATGAATCATAGATCTTTTATTTATTCAATCATTCATTCATTTTCCTGAAGATGATCTGTAATTCAAAATCTGGGTCACAAGTTTACACTGGGTGTGAGGCAAGGTACACCCTGAACAAGGTGTCAGTTCATTGCAGGGCAGCAACAGCTGGGCGACACACCCACATGCACGCTCGCACACACGTACCCACACGCACGTACCCACACACACACACACACACACACACACACACGGACACACAAACACACACACACACACACATACGGCATTCACAGTAAAACCAGTACAGGGATGGGAAAAAAGACAGACAAAACTAAGACAAAACTTACACAAACCAAGAGCACAATAGTGTCCACAACATGGCAACATGGAACCTCGTCAACAACCTTCTTACCTCATCTTTTCAATAAAATAAATGACTTTGGTGCATCTCAGGAGATTTTACCAAGAGATTTTTCCTGAATGCCTTAAGGTTTTCCTGCAGCCTTAGTTTGAACATAAGAATATGAAGGAAGGCTGAAATGGGTCAGGTCAGTCAGATGTGCTCAACCAATAAAAGCCTCTTTAGGGAGAGATGCTCTCCATGCGCTCCAGTGGAGATTTGTCTTTCTTTTCCTTTTCACTTTTTTTTTAAAAACCTGTTTTCTTTTTCTGTAAGTGGGGTCAGAGAATGAGGAAGAGGACCAAACCATCAAATAAAGATCTTTTTGTTTTATTATTAATAAAGCTGTTGGACCTGCATGAAGGGCGGAAAGTGTCTCAGTCACCAGTTGTATTTTGTACTTAAATGAGAAACTCAGAAAACTACAGAGCACATATCTGTGTCACTACAGCAGAATCTGTTTTAATTGTTATGATTAACTGATTATTTTTACTTTATAAATTAATCTATTGCTACAATGATCAAAAGTCAAAATATAGAATGGTAAGAAATGTCATATTTCAGGTGGTACTAGTGATTTTTTTTTATATGGAAGAAAATAATTAAATACAATTTCATTCAAATATTTATCTTTTGTCAGTTTCAGTAATTCAGTAATTCAAAATGATAAAGAAACAATATTGTCTTCATGTCTGCTATGTCTATGAAGTAATGGTGTTTATGTGAATTCAAACACTAAATTGTAAGAGAAAACATCTGCTGAAACGTTTTTTGGAGAAGCTGTCTCTTCGTTAAGGGGTTTTCATTTTATTTTGTAATTTAACTGCAAACGCATTAAAAAATACATGCAGGGGCACTCTCACTACCATCTTGCTTTATTTTCTTTGTTCTTACATCATGCAAGAACTAACTACTTTCTACCACTGAGTTCATAAACAATCAAAGACAGGCCTATTGTTTAAAGGGCCACTTCTTTTTCTTGATTTATAAATGTCTTCAGAATTTAATTAAACCAAAACTAGCGGGAACCTGTGGAAAAAGTTCCACGATAAAACAATAATATCAGACTTCATGGTATGAAATCTAGGTTTTAGATTTAATATTAATTGGGTGAATAATGTACAAATGATTAAAATTTTAACCAACGATTATTCTCAAATTACTGTACCCTAGAGGCTGAACTGGGCCCAACAACTGGTTAGGAATTGATATATCCTTTAAAAATTTTAATTCAAGGCAGAAACAGAAGTCTTGCCTGAAAGACAAGAGAAACACAAGTTCTTTCCTTTGTTTTGTCTAAAAAGTAGGGGAGATTTGTGCAGGGAAAAGGATCTGATGGGTCTGAATGGATCCAGACTGCAGCCTCTACTGCCCAACCCGTCCCATGACGAAGGTAGAGGTTGCAGGGAGCCAGTCTGACATCACCAACTGTTAAGTGAGGATAACATTATATAAACATTATGGTTTCATGGGAAAGTCAAGGAGCTCAATCAACAGATCATACCTGTGACATTTTAAGGGGATCCAGTTTACCACAACATTGAGGACATTCACGTCACAGCCAACAGCCAGTAGCGTTCCTGGAGTCTGACCTTTCACAGACAACCTGCAGGTTGATGAAATGATAATAAAGTGCCCTCAGAGGCGCCTCTCACAGAAGAATGCCTAGACTAAACAATAGACGAAACAGTAGACACCTGTATGCTGACAGGCCAGCCCAAAGGAGGAAGTCTGACATTCACATGACTAAAGGAGACACACAGCAGAACTTCAGATGACATCTGGAGTTAGGGTGAGGGTAAGGCGTAGGGTTAGAGCAACTACTTGCATCAATTTGAGAAACGGGATCTTCCTGAAGTCAACTCAAACTGTTAAGGTTAGGGTTAAGGGCCCCCTGGGAGCCTAGACAATGGTGGTGGTGAGGAATGGAGCTGGATGCTGGGGAGACTTAATGAAGGGGATGTATGATCGGGAGAATGATTTTGGCAGAGATAGAGAGATATTTAAACTTTGACAGACTGCAACTGATTGGCTATCAGGGGAATTTGGCTGGCTGTGATTGGATAAATGGATAATGAGGTACTCAACCCTAAGATAGCAGGAAAGCGTTTGAGGCATAAAGAACACGTACAGAGATAGAGTCTTCCTGTGTTGTGTTTTGAAGAATTTTTTGTGGTGGTCTGTGTCTGTCTTGCTTTTGTATTTTATGGGTTCAGTTCTTATACTTGTCTGTTTCTGCCACATTTTGTGATTTGTTGCACCTGGTTTGTTTTTCCTGATTTCGTTTTGGAGTTTAGCCTATCTGTGTTTAGTTCTCCCCATAGTTAATTAGTTTGTCATTTGTTTCACCTGAGGCCAATTTAGCACCCTGGTCCGCCTATTTAAGGCGAGTCTTTTCTGTTCAGTGCTGTCACAGCGTTCTTCAGTAATCCCTTGTAGCAGAGTTCCGTGTATGCCAATTGTTTACTGTTTTACCTGACCACCTTCTGTACGACCACGAGTTTAGCCTTGCCTTGTCTGTTTCTTGTTTTGGTTTTGACCTCTTGCCTGTTTGACGACGATTTTTGGATATCCCACTGGTATTGTATGCTCCGAGTTGTTCCTGGCATTTGAATTTGGACTGATTAAAGGATTTGAATTTTTGACTTTTGAACTCTCGCACCTGGTTCCTTGTGCAACCGTAACATTTTTGGCATCAGCAAATCATGCTGCATTGGTTTGTTAATTGTGATTCGTATTTGCAAAACATACTGTGTTAGTGTATTTTTAAAACATGCTTTGTGTGTTTGTGAACTTTTGGATGGAATTTCCTTCCATAAGAACTGCCAAAAAATATTCATGCTCAAAAAAGTCCTCTATGCATTCATAAAGATGATAGAATTCATGATTTGTACAACTTTTTCTCAAGAATCCAAACGGACTTTGCTCCTGTGGATTGTTACTTCCCACGAAGCAGTGATGTATTGTAATTGTCAGTGTTTGTGTTTGTCCGTCTGTCCGCCAAATATCTTCACAACCGCTGCAGATGGAAAGATGAAACAAAAAGCACATTACTCGGGCGGCAAAGGGGATGAAAATTAGATCATAACCCTGACCTTGAAAAAGCCAAGGTCAAATTTTCACTTTTACAGTGCACCTTTGTGCATTTGTGCATCAATGCTCGCGACTTCACCTCATCGTGGATTTTTTAATTTTTTTAAGTTCTGTGAGTTTCAGACTTCCGTGAGTCACATAAGTGCTTTAAACAGTCGATAAAAGTGTAATACTAAAGGTAATACAGATAAAAGGTGGTATAATATTGGGAGGATTCATAAACATTTAAATTACCGTAAGTAATAAGATAAATAGTTGCTGGCTCTAACACGGAATTTGTTAATCGTGTGTGGTTCCTGCAACGCATTAACCTTGAGGAACGAGGGCACACGGTATACCTTTTTGGGGTCACATCTCTGAAACCTGATGAGATATTATCACAAAACAAAAAGCAACATTTTCAAGAAGCCAGAGGCACAAAAATGTGTAGGTCATGATAAAATGTTGAATTTAGGGTTGTCATGGGATGTTGCAGTCTCTGACTGCCTTGTTGGTTCTGGTGCTGTCACAGCCAGTATGCTGCTGGGATTTAAACCTGCAGGCCAGTTCTTCAGGACTGACTTAACTGAGACTGGAAGCCAGGAGCTTAAGGAGCCATCCCTGCTAAAAACAGACTGTTTTAATGAGAGCTGATCTGAGATCTGTCAGGGTAGGGTAGACTGCCACAGAGACTTGTCTGTGCTGCACTTTGTGCCGCTCTAATTCACTCCACACAGCTCCATGTATATCTGATATGTTTATTCTGTTGTCTGGCATGTTATTTACTGTACAGCTGAATGAACAGCATGTGAAACTATCTCTGTATTTAATTTAGTTTTTTTTTCCTGCCAGTGTTTTACTGCATGTTGATGCAACTGTTGGAAATTGAAAATATTGTATTTAATGTACTACCTGAATAATTTGATTCAAATCTAATCTTCTATTCTTTAAAGTTTATTCTATATAAAACATATGTCCACATCCTAAGCACCCCACCCTCACACACATTTGTAACTCTGCTTCATAAACAAAATGTAAAGGCATACATGGCATCTAATTATATGTGACAAAACAACTTCTACATCCTGCTTTTCAATTTTTTTTTTATTTTGATTTTATTAAAATCAAAAATACTATTAAAAAATGTCTTATTTGTTAAGTAATGAATAGATGCAATAGACAGTAAACTGTAGATACTGTTGCAGAAAAAAAAGTCAAAAATTTGATGTGTTGTTAAAAAAATATTGTAAAAAGTAAGGTTTGTTATACGGTAATTAAGGTCCCGGTGATCATAACTCGAAGTGTTTTATGATAACAAAACTTAACGATCAGATATATGATTCATCTGGTGTCCATTCCTGCAGCTTGTTGTGCTGATGTTCTTGTTGTAAACAGTTTGTGTTGAAAACTCCAGAGAGATGGAAACATCCTGTCAGCCTGCTGCTCGTTCTGTTACAGCCATGTTCTAGATGATGTTGTGACTGAGAGAACAAGAACTCGGATCAGTCAGAGTTTGTTGAACACGGACTTGTCAGGATGTGAGAGAATGGAGGACGATGGAGTCTGGTGGGTATCATGATGCATCACATTAAAGATTCCACAGCGCCTCTGCGCCTGTCAGGCTCATGAACCGAAGCGGAACAAAGACCCAAGGACGTTAATTCTGTCCTGCTCAACAACAAGAAGGGCAAAAAAAAAAACCTTTAAAAAGACAACAGAGGAGGAAAACTTTATTCATACTCATTTAAAAGACGTGAAGAATAACATGCTGCTGACAAGTGCACAAACAAGTTTCTGTTTATTACAAATTCAAAACTCTGCAGCATGCAAAATCAAAGTTTGTTCCATCTGAACTTATTTTTATGTCCCAGGTGCAGCAGGTAAGGACGCAAAACTCACACACGCTCTTCCTCTAAAGGACAATGGATAACTAAGAAAATATTTTGCTTGTGAGTGGCCGGTTTGCTGCTGTACCAGGATCTGAACACATTAAAGGTAAAGGTGAACTGCTGTATATCAACGGGAACATGTCGATGGACCATCTAGACCTCATACATAGAATAAAACGTTAAATAAAAGTCTGTGTCTTTTGTTCAAGTCCATCCAAGAGAAGAAGGGATGCCCCCACAGTGCTAAGTATCTCAGGCCCACTTGTGAAGTTTGTCTTTTTGTTATTTATGCCACTTGGATTTTTAGGTCTTCAAAAAAAAGTATCTAAATTGTTTCTATATTTCTTGCACTGGACTTTAAAAACATGGAAAAAATAGAGTTAAAGTAAGTAGTAAAATGTATGTTATGTACAGCTAGATAACACCAGCAGACGGTTTTTACTCCATTCAAATGTCCGACCACAGCGGAAGGTGGGATTGAGACAACCGATGGAGGACCCAGCATTGGGGCTGCATTTGTAGACAGTTCCATTACTGTGCTGGTGGCAGTATCACTAGATGCACCACTAGGCTCATTTACAGAATTAAATAATTGATATACAACACAACAGGCGTTGGGATTCACTTTGAATAAACTAAATTAAGATATGTGGAGCTGTGACCTCATCAGAAGCCAGGATTGGCACTGTTTTACTCTATTCTATTTTTCCATTTGCTGAACAAATAAAATAAATTAATTCATAAATGAATAAAATACAATTTTCCTCACTTCTGATTGGGTGGGCAAGATGCACATTCAGATCGGCTGAACTGGACCCCACCCCGAGTTGCTGCTGGCCTCGCACGATATCATCAACCCTGGCAAATTGAATTCAGTGCTTTCATTTGAAGATGAATGGATGATGATGCTTGTAAAGTTTCTGATGACACATCTCTTGATCATATAAGTGTTGATATCGACATCTTTCATTTCTTTACATTTATAAAAAATCCACGACCCTGTCCTGTGATAGTTCAGGTGACTCCTCTCTGTGCATCACCATATTGGACTTTACCTCTTCAGTGACGACCTGTTACCTGACCTTGCCACATGTAGACAGTCCCCACTGTAAGCTAATCCATTGCCATGATGTGCAAATCGATGCAAAGTGGATGACTTACAGTGAAGCCCTTCTTGTCTCATTGAGCAACGTAATTAAACGGGCGGTGAGAGGAAAGAAGAGATGATGGTAACGAAGAACTGCTGATTCTTTTTAGCTGAATTCTATAATATTTATTAATATATTGATATGTGTTGTGTAGACCAATGCCTTTGATGTTCAGATTTTAATTGGAATTACCTGTGTTGAGTTTATTGTTCCAAATTTTGCCTGTACAAAATGTTACCTTTACGTCCAGAAAATCACCTTACTCAGATTCTTGTGAGACTGTTTTCTGATCTGTAAATGCTGTGAGGAAGGTTCGTTTAGAAAAAGATAATGGTAAAAGAAAAATATGCTAAAAGAAAATAGAAGACAACCAGCAGTGCCATGCTCCTAAGTCAGATGATATACTGATCAGCTTTTTTTGGTCACATAACTAACAAGAGATGAGGCAAGAAATATTTTGTTTGGATGCATCTCCACAATGTCACAGTTTCAGGGTTCCATTTCATTGGCAAAGCTCTGCAGCATGAACCTGAGTCTATTTTTGATGCTCAGTGCTGCAGTTTCCTTGTGGGAATGGTTGGATGCTCAAGTGTTGATGCACAGCAGGGGTAGCATATAAGAGAAGAAATAACCTAGAGCATCTCCACTCATTAATATTACACACTCGTGTCTGTACAATACAGTGGAATCTCGGCTTGCTTTAACTTCTAAATAATTCAAGCACTAAAATCTTTTCATTCTCTGCCCTCTCTTGTCTTTTCCTGGAGCTGCTCAAAGTAGAGCCATGAAAGAGAGAGAACAGGTAGAGAGAGGTAGACGGTGAAAAGAACACAGGAGTAAACTGTTCGTCACTGATTTAAATATTGTACCATCAGATGTTTGAACAGTTTAGAAATTCAAATGGAAAAAAAAAATCCACATTTTCTACTTTCTAAGTATAAAATGTAGTGGAAGTTTTTACGTATGACTACTGTAGTGAGTAAGAATTTATTTGTTGTTTGCTTGTTTGTTGAATGGTTGGCTGGTCATTTGGTTGCTAGAATGGTTGGGTTTTTAGCAAATTTCTTTAAAAAAAAATACTCAATAGATTTCCACCGAAAATATTATTTCCCTGGATTAGGGTAATAAGAACCTAATATTTTTAAATGTGGATCTGGATACAGGGGCTGATTCTGGGTTTTTAAAAGCGCCATGTAATTTATCAATTAATTTATTTCACATATTTTCAAAAATAATTAACCATTTTCTGTAAATCCTTCTGGAAGAATAGATCAGTAAGAAACCAGAATATTTTATTGCTAACAAGGCTTGTAGAATTGGAGATTGGAGATGTTCACTCCCCTGACTCTCTTTCTTTTTTTGTTTTTGAAAATAATTAATTCATACACTTTATTTGGACAAGTTCCATTTGGTTTCATTTAACTTCAGTTGAGATTTTTTTTTGCCTGACTGAAATCCAAACAAGATTGGTAGAAAAAAGTATAATAATAGTTTCTACTACTATTCTTACTAACATGTCTATCATAACAAATCAAAACATCACAAATGTTTTATTTAGAATAAATTTAGATTTGAAATTTAAATTATTAACTAAATGTTAGATATTAGTAACACAACAAACCTATCCCATTATAGCTATGTCATGGCATCTGCCAGGGAATCACAACCATAAGTTTAATGAATCCCTTTGGTGCTGAAAGTTGGGCCAACAACCACCGGTGGAGTATCTGAGAGGAAACTAGTGTCATGACGGGGGGGTTGGCTTTCAATGTTGGGTGCACTATGTGCCAGTCTTGATGACTACCGGTACTGGTGATTGGTCCTGGGGATATGGGACGACTGATTAATATTAATTAGTGGCTAATTTACCAAGTTCTTTGCTAGAATGTTGCTAAATAGTGGTCTTAATCTTATAAACACTGAGTAAAGTTCATCATCATATGAATATATAGGAATTTATAGTATGTATAGATGGATGGATGGATGGATGGATGGATGGATGGATGGATGGATGGATGGATGGATAGATAGATAGATAGATAGATAGATAGATAGATAGATAGATAGATAGATAGTTAGATAGATAGATAGATAGATAGATAGATAGATAGATAGATAGATAGATAGATAGATAGATAGATAGATAGATAGATAGATAGATAGATAGATAGATAGATAGATAGATAGATAGATAGATAGATAGATAGATACTGGTAAATAGTGCTTTTGACCTTATAAACATTGCGTAAAGTTAATCATTAAATATATGGAGAGAGTGTTTGTCCGACATACAGCCATACTTAATCTCTGTTTGTGCCAATAACATTATTACCATATCTAGACCACTTTGTAAACATAAGATTTCCACGGCCGTGATTTGACGTGACCTGCTTGCAGCCACAGTGCTCTCTGTGTGCACACGCAGCAGTGACGTACGGACACACAGGTCACTGTTGTGATGCGACGCAGACAGGATGAGACCGGATGCCCGCGCAACATACCCCCCCCCCCAGCTAATTACAAGCGGACCTGAGCTTTACTCCGACCCACTCGTCCTGCCGCGCTCACCTGAGACCTCGTTCACCGTTATAAGCGATTGTTGGGACGAAAACCAAATCTTGGATCAAGAGAGGAAATACTCTTAAATTTGGGGATTTTATCGATCTGAACAGCTTCTTTCAAATTCCAGGCTATTTTGAAGCAATTAACGTAAATCTTTTGGGAAATTAATAAAAGAAACAACAAAAAACGAAGTAAAAGTTTGTGTTTCAAACAAGTGCGGCTGTGGAAAGAGGAATCTGCTTTATTCTCCATCGTCGAGGCGCCGACACAGGTTTCTGTGCTTCGTTCGTACAGATGTGTGTGTGGATGTAAAACGGTGCTTTTGGCTGACAGCTGAAGGTTTTTTGTTTTACTCGTCTCTCAGCTGTAACTCGACTCTCGCCCCGCAAACCGTGGCGCCGCAAACTGGAGGTGCTGCGATGGGACGATCCGAATACTAATATGAAGGGTAAGATCAGATGTTTTTATGAAGCGTTTGCGGTTCCTGGGACGCAGTGATTGGGAAACGGTAATCAATACCAGTCTGTTCCATTGTGGAGGGCTGTGCGTAAAGCGCGCTAAAACGTCACCAAGTCGTCACAAAAGCGTTCTGATGTTTAAGACATTTTAAATATTAAGTGCATTTGGCTAAATTATACAATGTTAAATTTAGTAAGGGGTCAATACTAATATCTTTTGGTGTCCTTTATTTATGGATTGTTGACCACAACTCAATAATTAAGTTTAAGTTTTTTTTAAGTTTTTTTTTTTTAACCTGTTTTTTTTTTTTTACTGCTCATGTTT
The DNA here is from genome assembly GCA_013358685.1 of Antennarius maculatus. NCBI lineage: Eukaryota > Metazoa > Chordata > Actinopteri > Lophiiformes > Antennariidae > Antennarius > Antennarius maculatus. The sequence goes on along the minus strand of CM023608.1, from coordinate 7,103,416 downwards.
AGATAAAGTGAAGATAGTCCCCTGTTCTCGTGTCAGGTGACTGGTCTCATGAAAAGTGTAGATCAGAAGAATATGAGTAATTTTTTCCATGAATTTGTACAAATTACTGAGTTTACTGGAGACCAAAATAAAATCATTAATTTCCATCTCAAATAAATTTCTTTAGCTTTTCATTCAGGTTGCTGTTGAGATTCACTTTGAATAAACTCAATTAAGGTATGTGAAGCTCTCATCAGTAGTTGTTATTCCCAAATAAACAGTTCTTAAGTGCTCTTCATACTGTCAACAGTAATATAACATAATTAGGACTACTATTTTCTATTTACTGATCTGAAAGCAGACAAGCTGAATTATATTTAAATAATGTTAATCCGTTGGAACCATCGCCTGTCATACTGTAGTAGTCCTGGAAAGACATTTAGAGTCTGTGACACATTCTTGGTGGGTTGGGGGAAATGCTCCTTCTAGTGCCCCCATGTTTGAATAAACAGCAAAGGTGACTCCTTAGATACATCTCAAAATAAATCAGTATGAAGGGCCATCCAAAGATCCTCTCCAGTGAGCAATGGGTTAAAATAAGATATATGTTTGTCACATTGTGATTTTCCCATTGCTTATATCAGATTTGTATAATATTATTAATTAATTATTATATTCACTATTGATTTATTCAGGTCCAACACTAAAAACTGTATTTGTTGAAGATGGATGGATGGATGGATGGATGGATGGATGGATGGATGGATGGATGGATGGATGGATGCTGACCTTTATGTGTGAGTCTGTTTTTTGATTTGTGTGTAATGCTGATTGGCTGTGTGGGTGTAAATGATTCTGGTCTTTGGGGATCCTGATGTTCAGGGCTCTGTCACCATGGAAACAATGCAACAGCCAGTGATGGGTTGATCCTTAGGGTGTCTGTGAGAAGGGAAGCTCATTGTGATCTTTGGTCAGTGTTCGAATATCTGAGTGGCGATAAGTTCACGGATGGATGACGATGGTGTTTTCTAATAGAGCTCCTGGATCTCCTCTGGTATCGGAGTAGAAATGTTGATTTACTGAGTCTGTAAATCATAACAGTCTGGCAGTGTAACCTTTAATGTGTTGGTACTTCTTCCCTTTGGTCATGACGCCTGCGTTTTACTGATTCACTCAGCACAATCCCAACGCGATGCTACGGTGTGGTGGTTGGTGCTGTCGCCTGAAGGTTCTGGGTTCTGATTGGGCTCTAAGGAGTTTGACATTTTCTCCTCATGTCTATATGGGTTCCCTGTGGGTGTTCCACACGTCCTCGACACAAGAAGATGAAAAATAGTGACTAGTCAAGCTTTTAACATTTACTTTTTCTCTGAATGAGAATAGATTTATTATAAATAAAATCGTTGTTCTGTTTTAAAGGTCCCATATTATGTATTTTTAACTTAATGTCATTCAGCGGCCAGATGTCTAGACTGTATTCTAAATATTTTGACCTAAAGTGATCTGTGGTCTGAAATATCAGCTTTTCAAAATCGCTCATCTGGGCTACTACCAAAACGCTTCTTCGTTTCAGGCCTCCGGCTGTAGTATGCTAATGAGCTCCGCTGGTCAACGCCTCCTTCACCTGGGTCACGCCCCTCTGAAGGAGAGCATTAGCTAACGGGACACTGACCGGCATTACATTTATTATCACTATGGCATTCGGAGGCCCCATCGTGTCGTCTACATTTAGACCCCTTTGTCGGACCCAGAAGTGGGGGCTCCTGAAGAAACACCAACTGTGTGGCTGCAGCAGGACGTTTCTGAATGGTTAGTACGTGTGAACTGTACTTAGTTGTTCTGTGTTTTGTTGTGTTTTGTAACCTACGTCCTCACAGGACCGGAGCATTGTCCGATAGCTACTTTTTTTTCTGCTCCTGCCTCTTATCGCACAGTAATAATGTCATATCTGTCTTATTATGTATTTTGTATATATAAGGACGTGTTGACTGCTAAAATATTCCTGTACTTCTATAAGTGACAGTAAAATCTGATGGTGGTTCTGATAGTTATTACCATGTGGCTAATGTTAGCTTCTGCTCACGGCTAAGTTACTTTATTTTTATATCACATTGATTTAACCCGTTACTAAGCTGCAAAATATTTGAGGCAGTCCTCTGTGACAAGACACGCGGAGCTAACACTTGTCACCATCACACCAGGTTAATGGTGAATTGATGTAGCCATATTGCAGTGATTCCTTTATCTACTCTATTCTGAGATGTCTTCACCTTCTGTTTATTGTACAGGTGTTCCTGTGGACACTGAACGGATGCCAACAGAAGCAGAAAACATCTGCTGTTTGGAGATACCACAAGTAGCATGCTCAAAGCTAAACCACAAACTTATGTCTCTATTTGGCTACTTCTACAATTATAAATTCAAATGACCTTTACCATGTTTTTCACTGTAGGTTAGGAGCCGTCTGTTGATGAGGTTCTTTGCATGACTCAACATCCTGGGTTCCAGCCTGTGTGCCTAAACGTGTACACCCTACAAACGGCCGGTCACGTACTGAGTGCTGAGTATGACCCTTCACGTCTGAGACCAATACATCGGTAAGTCGTTCTTTGAAAAATGTCACAGAATAAAAACTACAGTTATGTTTTATTTTGCTTCATCAGGCAGTAACATATGACAAATATAGGTATAACAAAGTCTAATATATTGTGTTTGCGACACCTTGATTTTTGTCTTATTAAAAGACATGTTGAACATTTTTTGGTATTCACAATCCATTTCTGTTGACATATACAAGCATTTATTTACATAAAACAATACATCCAGTAACAATAATGAGAACACAGGGGCATCCTATCAGGAAATCAACAACAGTTGTAATACTCAGGATTGAAAACATTGTGAAATAAATAATTTTGTGTCCTTTTTCTGTAGATGGTGCAGACATCTGGCCTATCGCACCTTTGTTGGCTGGTGCTGGAGCTACTTAGGGTACAGAATCCGGGTCGTCATTCCAGCCTGTGTGGTCCTTCGCATACGCTGAGAGTTTCCTAAAGACAAAGGCCACTACCCTGGATTTAGACTGAGTCTTGGTTGAACCTGGTCGTGTAGCTGGCAATGACCTCCTCCTTGTCCGGACGCTCATACTGGGCAGACAGATTCTTGGGGACAGGAATGGCCAAAATCTCATTTGTGTATGTCATGGGGTCCACCAAGACTTTGTCAAATATGAGGTCCAACATGTCAGCTACAAAACCTGTTCAATAAAACACAAAGATATATATTTACTGTTATTGATATTGTTTGATTCATTTCTTTGTTTAGAAAAATTGTGTTCAAAATACATCCTGCTACTACTTGCTACTAATTTATTTATTTGTATGGTCACTTTTTACTGTGTTTTGTTGTGAGCAATTACCAACATAATTTCAAAACATGTTTGTTTGAAATGTTAAGATATTGCAACACTAACAGAATGTTGGCTCTGTCTTGTGAGGTTTGACTCTGCATTGTCCCTTCAAAAGCCTTCGGAAAGTGGATCTTGTAGAGGGGTACACCAAACGTAATGAAATAAGGAGCTAAAACAACAAAACAATATCATATGAGATACATGAATCTGTCTCAAAATTTTAATTTTATTAAAACATTGTGTGGAATATGACTTGTACATACCTTTACTTCTATAATGGGAATGAAGAGTCCTGACGGACAGCTGTGTACCAACAGTATGAGTGTCCACTGGGTCAGTTTGGCGCCACGTCCTTTGAAGCTGTAGGCTGAATAGATGCACAAGGAAGAGAGACACTAATTTCGGGACACCAATGTTCTGATTTTGGATAAGGAGGACAGACCTGTGTGCGTTGTCGCTATGACGCCGAACAAACAATTGACTCTAACACGTGCGCGTGCGCACACAATACGAAACAAAGCACAACTCCCTACTTAGCCTAGCATAAATTGACTTTATTTATGCTGACAGATATAAGGAAAGAAAATATGAGACCAACTTACATGCGTTTTAGCTTTATACTGTAGGCCAGCATGCACACACGTGTTGGAGCGTGTGCGCAATACACAAACGCAAAAAAAGCACATTGGCCTACATAGCCTAGCATAACATGACTTCATGCTAACAAACAATAAGAAAATATGAGACCAACTTCTGTGTGTTGTACCTACTGTAGGTCCAGCGCGCACACACGTACGGGCGTGCACGCACACACACGCAATACACAAACGCGAAAGAAAGGAGACCTCCCTACATAGCCTAGCATAGCATGACTTCATTCATGCTAACAGACAAAATGAAAAAAGATCAAATGTGAGCCCAACTTATGTGTGTTGTAGCTAGATAGTGTAAGTCCAGCACATACACGTGTTGGAGCGCGCACGCAAACGTGAAACAAAACAGTCCTACCTAATTAGCCATATAACACTTGATCACTCATGCTGACACAACTGCAAAAAAGATAAATGTGGTGAGACTTACCTGTAACCAGGGTGCAGTTCCTTGGTCCCGTATGGTTTGGAGTGATCCTTGAATGAGGATCAGTCTCGAGGCAAAGCCCCGTCTGTACTGACCCTCATTGCTAAAACAAGCTGGAGTGAAGTGGTTCCACACACAAACAAACGTGCAGGTGATGTAGCTGCACATTGCCATTAAAAATGAAATGCAACCACGGTCTCTACTACTGTTCTTCTTTGGATGGGATGAAAAATAAACACTGGTGTTGATTTGTACAATCAACAACTGGGCAACTATCATGTCTCCCTCTGACGGACGCCATTTCAACAGACTGATGTCTCATTCCGACGCAAAGAACTCCGTCTTGGGGATGGCCACGCCCCTGGGCATGTCAACCAATCCATATCGTCCAATATTCTGTCCAATAGCACAGAGTGTCTAGTCTGACGTCAAGAATGGCTATTCTAGCGCAATATGATCGATTTGAGTCGTTCAGAGCCATGACTTCCTAAAATTCCAAATATCTATTGATGCAGGGAGCGTTTGTTTACCAGATTCTAGGAGCTAGTCGGGTTAGGGAGGACCACTATGTATATGTAGAAACCTGAAAAAATGTGATTTTCATAATAGGGCCCCTTTAAATGATGATTTAATCTCTACGGAGTGATTCACACTTATTTTTGGATTATCCAAAGATGAATTTTTTTCTGGAAATGTATTCTTAACATATGAATATAAGGAAAAATAAATGAGGAAGGATGAGTTGGGATTATGTGAAGAAATGTGGACTTCTTCACTGTGGTGGAATGTCAAAACCTGAAAAATAACCCAACACAGGTCAGAGACAACATTTTGCTGATGCTGAACCCTGGACCTTTAAAATTCTCCTTGCTGGTATTTCCACAATTAATTTCATCAATGAACACAGACCTTGATTCCAAAATTCATTGATGTTATGATATCGATGTTCATTCATTCATTCATCTTCATACCACTTAATCTACTGTAGTGGGTGGCGGGGAGCTGGAGCCTATCCCAGCAGAGTGAGGGCATGAGTAGAGAGAGTAGAGTAGGACTTTATTCATCCCTTCAGGAGGGTCCATCAGGGAAATTAATTAAATGAGGCAGGGGAAACTTCGGATGCAACACCAGTGCACCGCGGAGCCACACAGAGACACAGACAAACATGCAGGCACACACTCACACACTACGGGCAATTTTGGAATGGCCAATTAACCTGAAGCGCATGTCTCTGGAGGTGGGAGGAAGCCGGAGAACCCGGCGGGAACCCACGCTACCCACTGCGTCCCTTTGCCGCCCCTCATATTGATGTTTGTAAATTTTATTCATTTTGAATTTTGAAGCAGACTACACATCTCGAAAATGTTGGGACAGAGGCAACAAAAAACTGAGTACATTATATCACATCACATCACATTACATTACATAATTCAGAAGCATCTGATTGGGTCATTGCACAGGTAAAAAGGTTTGCTTGTGAAATTGTGATTGATTTTAAAATGGTTATCCTCCTAGCAAACATGGGCAATGTTCTCCACTTTGTTAAAAATCTAGACAAATAGTCCACCCGTTTCAGGACAACATTTTTCATCACTTAATTCCAAGGAATGTGATGATTTCACTATCTACAGACCATTATATCATCAAACAACAGTAAGGAAAAAGAGGCAATAGATGCCCTTGACCTTTGATCTCTGCCTCGGCATTTAAATCTGACATGATTCTATGAAGCACCGTATTACATGGTCTCAGGAGCAACTTGGAAAATTTCTGGTTGATAAAAACAATCTATGTCTACATCTATAAATGACGGATTTTCTATGCCAGGCACAGATGTCAATATCGTCCAAAAAAGGTGCCGACATGTCACGGCCTGAGCTCATCTGTGATGGACTCACTCAGCGTCTTATGAGTCCACGTTTCATTTTGTTTCTAAATCACGCCCTCTGGGCTAAAAAAAAAAAAGGAAAGGATCCAGATTGTTACCAGCTCAGAGTTTAAAGCCACCAGGTGTGATGGCATGAGCAGGTGGGTGGGTATTAGTGGATACACTGCACATTTCTTAAGGCTCCAGTGATGCTAAAATGTCCAAACAGGTTTTAGAACAACATATGCTGCCATTCAGACATCTTTTTCAAGGACATCTCTTATTATCTCAGTCAGAAAACACCCTCATTCTGCTGCCTCACAACACAGTAAAATGTTCCAGATGCTAGACTGTTGTCCTGACATGTCCTGACTAAAAATATCCCAACTTTGAATTTGCCATAAGGTAAAATCAGCAGGCAAGGTTTGTTCTTTGTCCAGATTTTCAGCTGTTCATCTTCCTCTCTTGGGTCATTTTATGCACACTTGCGTCACGTCGGCCACACTGCGTCACAGAAATCACAGTGTGACAATTCCACAGCAGGTTCCACTTTCTAACCTGTCCTCATCAAAAATGTTCAGGAAGCAATCAGAAAATGAGGTGATGATGGCGAAGGCTTTGCTTGAGTCACATTTCTAGTCATGTGACTCTTTGCACTTGTCTGCCAGTGTTTGACCGTCCATTGGTTGTGCTTCTTTTATGTTTAATCATCAGTTAAAGATGAATATTGATGGTTTAAATTCAAAATCTTACATCGGGAATGAGAGGTTCCACTGCTCAGCAGGCTGTTTTGTTACTGAGTGTGTGTAGAAGCCTACAGGGAGACCTGGTTTAATTTCCATCTGTAATGAGGTTGAGGTTGAGGAACTTTTTTTTCTAGTGTTCCCTCAGCGTTTTGATTTTTCTTTCCATTTGCTCATGTACATTTTATTTTGTCTGGGACCACACTCATTGCATAAAACGTGGTGCAAAAATAATAATGAAATGTGTAATGTTTCTCTCATTTCAAGGAGACTGTAATGGACTTCCTGACTTGTGCTCTTAGACAAACAGAAAGAACTCAGAACTGCACGTTGTATTTCCTTAAATTATTCTTACTTTGTTAACAAAATCACAATAAAAAAAAAACAAAACAAAACAGCACAGATATCAGTTGGCGAAGTTCTCAAAATATTACCATATTTTTTAATTAGATTTTGCAGATGTCATTCCACTGCGGTGAAATTGAAGATATTTGCTTTCTCTACAGAATTTGTCAGTATTTTATCCATAATATGAAAGAAGGGAAAAAAGAGAACTCTATCCTGGAGGTTGGTTGGTTGGTTGGTTAGTGGTTAGCGGCTAACGGAGGTTTGCGCTCCACTGATTGCCTCATTGTTTAATTGTCAGGTTGCTTTGGGAGCACTCAGCCTTCAACTAAAAAATGCAAAATGTTAAATGGAGTACAGTTAGCTCTTGAAATGCTAACCATGACATAGATGCTAATTTATATTCTTATCTCATTAAAATATGTCTGTGAACCTCAAGGCCCACCTGGAGTTTCTCTCGTCTTCATTAATAAGTTAGCCCTGCTTCTTAGTGTCATAACTGATACAAATCTGCACACGCATGCATGAATAGATCAGTGCAGATTACACTTTCCAAGGATATCAACATCTTCATGTACGCGACAGATAAATATGCTCTGAATCACAATGACAGGACTCTCCCTGAACTGTAGATCACGATCAGTTTTAGAACTGCTCTCCAGAAGTTTTCCGTGGTTTTAAAATTGTTATGGAAATTACAGAATTTTAACAAGACATTTTCAGAGGCTCCTCTAAATTACAAGTAAAAAAAAAAAAAAACAGAACTCTGGGTTTGTTACTCTGGAAGTAATGTTATCTTCGGCCATACAGGGAGTCTGATTGTGTGATGGATCTTTAAACAAACTACATACAAAATCTTTTGGAGAGACTGATGACAAACTGTAAGTCCCAGCCATTTCCTATCAATCCAACAGAAACATGTATTACAACTGTGGTCGTCTACAAGGATCGGAACTTTTTAGAAACTGTCCTCACGAGAAATTATGTCAGCTGTCATTTGAAGAGTTGTATATTTGTGTTTACCTGACAGAGACCTGTTTCCTGTCTGATGTAAAGTGAAGCTGCCTGTAGCTTCATGGTCACTAGTCCTGAGGTAGGAATAACCTTGAGAGTGGAAGGTTTCGCTTCTGAAGCATTTGTTTGGAATCGTATCTGATAGAACCATAACACTGATCACTAACTTCACTGTATGGTTGTAAAACTTTACAGCAACATTGTCTTCCCTCCTCCAGCTTTTTATCCTCTTCCTCTTCATGTCTTTCTTCTGTTTTCCTTTTGCCAGTGGCATTTTAACCATCATCTGTGATGTCACACCTTCTCATCTGTGTTCTTTCTTTCCTTCTTAATACATCTCAAATCCTTCTTTCTTTTCTTTTCATCTTTTCTCCTCTCCATATGCCAGAGTATAATCCTCCCCAACAATTATCCTCTTCATCCTTTTCTTCATAAACATTCAATGATCTTACCCATCTCCCTCTCCCTCTATCATTCAGTTCCTCGATCTCTCCTTACTTGTCTTCTCTTCTTGCCCCTTATTTCTCTTTTTTTGCCCCTTCATTGTCATTCTTGTTCAACTGTTAAGTGTTCTCCTCCTTTTCCTCCCCTCTACTTTTTCTTCCTACTTTCCTCTCATTTGTTCTCTTTCTCCACCCCCACTCTCATCCCCCCCTCTTCCTTGTCTCCTTCCGCTTTCTCTTTCTCCTTGCAGGTTGTTGATGGAGAGGATTTCGAATGTCAGCCGGTACAGTGGTCATCGCAGGAGGAATTCTGGCTACAGTCATCTTACTGACCATCGTCGCTGTCCTGTGTTTATGTAGGTTACAGGTATGATTATTTTCCTCCTGACTATTCCGTGATTTACAGCTCCCCCTTCTGGCAGTGGCAGTCATTACAAACACTGTTGACATGCGTCTGGTGGCATAGGCTTGTTTTAAGGATGCTTGCCTTCCCTCCGTCTGTGCCATCATAGAAGAGCCGCCACATAGATGACAAATTTAAAGTATAAAAAGCATGTATCTGTCAAGGGTTTGCCAAATTTACTATTTATATGAAAAAAGTTTCAAACTCCAAGTTTAAATTATTCTTTTCCAAAAAGCCCTTTACAAACTACAAAACCTATATGTGGGGGCGGCCCAGCCACTGCCAAGGCACCCCTGAGCAAGGCGCCGTCCCCCCTACAAGATGCTCATTGGGGCGCGACCCTCGTCCGCAACCCGTCACTCCGCCTCCCTGTACCTCTGTATGTCCTCTCTCTGTACTAATTGCATGCCTACAGGCCCCTAGTGTGTGTTGTGTTCAGGGGCCTGTAACCTGTAACCCCCAGTGTGTAATTAACACATATATATGTACATGTGTGGGTGAAGTGAAAAAGAATTTCCCCAAGAGGGACAAATAAAGGACTGATTATTATCATTATTATTATTATTATTATTGTTATTATTATATGTATTTGAAAGTTTTGCAGAGATAAATTCTCATCTTTCTGATCGCCATGTCAAAAACAGTGTCGTCAGTGTAGGGTCTTAAGCACAGTAGCTATAATGAATGTTGCACTGAACTAAATGCTAACATGCTAACGTACTAAATGGCAGTATCAACATCCTAACATTTGACAGTGACTCTGTCTCTTTTACTCTTATTGACTATTAAAGTATTACTGCTGCAAGAGGGAGGAGTCTGAGAAGGGGGAAGAGGAAGAACCAGAACTCGCTAGCATGTCACCGACCCACCCCCTCGCTCTGTCCGCTCCTCCGACACCTCCAATGCTGGAGCACTACGGTGAAGAAGCAGAGACCTACCCCCCCACCTTCCTCACTGAGGCCAACGGCCCTGCCAACTACTCCCCCACGCCGCCACCACCACCACGAAGGTGCCACCGGTCACATGCCTTCTGCCCCTCCTGCGCCCGCTGCTCGCTACCATTCTACCTGCAGCACCCGGAGAGGTTGTGCAATGGCGGTCGCAGGATCAGCTACAGGACGGTGCAGCAAGAGGACTTGGAGCTGCCCATGGACCTGGCCAGCTTCTACCAGAAGCTGAACCTGATTCGATCTGTCACCATGAGGGAAGTGGTCTCTCACAGTGTCAGCACCGATGTATAAGAGCAGGCAGGGTAGAGACAGCACCACCCTGCTGACCTGGAGAAAAGTCTGCATCATACAAGCTGCAGTACAGTCTGCAAGTAGGCAAAAAATACATGTTCATATCATCATCATGAAGACTCTTCTTATATACGCCAACAGTGAGGGCTTTTGGGTGATGTAACATATCTCCTGGCAGACATACGCTGCTGAACATGTACAGCTCCAGACCATCTGCTCAAAGCATTGTCAAACTTTTGGACACTTTGACTGACTGATCAGAGTTAAACAGTCTTCAGTTTGTCAGCAGGTTAAATGTGATGCAGACTGTGTTTGTCTGAATGCACCAAACTGAGACAGAGATAGAGGGAAACTTTTAAAATGAAAGTCAAGTGCAAGTTGTAAGATTCCTAAAAATAGCTAATGCCTAGTTAGGCAGCTAGTTAGCAGTTTTTTTAGGCATACCTAGTCTCAAATGAGTCTGGCCTAGTTTTCAAAATACCCCATATGCAGATTAAAACCAGAGGAGAATATCCCATGAACAAGTATAACCTGATAAATCTTCTCGTGGGCCATAGAACTAAATGTTTTTCCCCATTGTTTTCATGACTAGATATGATGATGATGAGACAATGCAATGCCATCATCAGTTGTCACACAGTACTGACAGACAGGCTAAAACATTTCAGTCTTTTCCTGGCTTTCGTCTGTAAGAAAAAAAAATCTTGCTGTCGTGCAAATTGAACAGACTTCTTCTTCTTCTTCTTCTTCTTCTTCTTCTTCTTCTTCTTCTTCTTCTTCTTCTTCTTCTTCTTCTTCTTCTTCTTCTTCTTCTTCTTCTTCTTCTTCTTCTTCTTCTTCTTCTTCTTCTTCTTCTTCTTCTTCTTCTTCTTCTTCTTCTTCTTCTTCTTCTTCTTCTTCTTCTTTTTCTCTACCTTTCGGCTTTTCCCTTCAGTGGTCGCCACAGCGAATCAGTTGCCTCCATGAAGTAGTGATTTTGTAGGTGTTTGTCACCGACCATTCCTTCTCTACATCCCTTTTGATTGACCCTTGGCTAGTTTTTCATTTTCCCATTTCCCTTGCCAGCACTGACAGAGGCCTCCAAAATGCCCTCCAGCGGGCCGCTGTTGTGCATGTTTCTGCCCAAACTGTCAGAAACAGATTTCATGAGGGTGGATGAAGGCTTGATGTCCTCTATCGGGGCCTGTGCTCACAACCCAACACTGTCCATCCCTATTTGGCGTTTTCCCTGAAACACCATAATTGGCAGACTGGCCCTGACGCTGTGTTCTCTGTACAGATGAGAGCACATGTATCAAACATGACAACATGACAGCGTCTGGAGAAGCTGTGGGGAACTTTACGCTACATGCGACATCCTCCAGTATGACCAGTGTGGTGGTGGGTCAGTGATCATCTGGAGAGACATATCCTTGGAGTTCTGCACATATCTCCACATGCTATCAGAGGTACCCTGAACAATACCTCTGATAGCAGGACACCATATCAATGCTTGATATGGTGTCCTGTTCACCATATCAAGCACTGATGTTTCAAAGCATCCAGCGCCGCCACAATGCACCACAAACTGTCCAGGAGATGATCCAGGACTGGGAAGAGACCCCTTTCGCTGTATCATCAGGATCATATCCAGACATTGTGGGAAGAATGGCACAAATTGGATCAGTCTGTAATCTGAAGTTTCCACTTTAATTTGGGTATGAATCTATACCTCAATGAGTCCTTCAATTTTTTTTGTTTACATCTTTTTGATCTCAACAATTTACAATATGGAAAAGATAAAGAATTTTTCATTCATTGAGAGCTGGAATGGTGTGTTTGACTGCTCTCTTTATTTTTTGAGCAGTCTGACATATTTATGCAGTGCAAAAATATAGAATAGAAACGTTGATGTTCACACAAAATAGGTTTTTATTTGTCTTGTATTTGTGTTTTTCCAGTAGCAACAGCTGAATGTCTCATAACATTACACCTTCATTTTATTTTCATGGTGAAATTTTTTTCACTTGTCACCTGATAACACCAATCAAAGTGCTGTGTAGCTATTTTATTATCAATGAGGATGAATTTATTACATTATCGGCTGTAATTACGTTATTGGCTAAGGTTAGTGTTATTATATTATTGGCTTCAACAAGTTCTCTTACGTTGAACAATTCTTTTTCCTTATTCTGCAACTCATATTTCAAAAGTCAACTAAATGAAATTAGCTGTGTAGGACTGTTACTTTTTTGAATTCATGTTCAAAAACAATTCACATTGTAAAGGGCTTTTATGAACTATTCAGTGATTTGGTCACAGTGTTTTATGAATAGTGATTATTTCACCCCAGCTAGATAGATACAGGGTCCAGGCAGGGGCTTTCCTCAAACAACAGTAAAAAAAGATTACAGTAAAAGTAAAAGCACAAAAGTAAACATCTCAATCTGAGATTTGAAATGTTTGAGATCTCAGTTTTTTTCTTTGCCCCAAAATGAACATTCAGATCCTCTTCATTTGGAGCAAAAATTAAATTCCGTTGATGCACAATCCATTATGGAAGTACAATCACTTCTGATCCCTCTGTAAACCATGAAACTGGGAACGTATGATAAGATAAACTGCTAAAAAAAGACAGACTCTGCTGATTGTCGTATAGTGTGTGTGGGGGTGTGGTTTTTCTCTGTTGTGTGACTCGTCTATGCTTTTTAATGACTGTGTAAGCAACACATCATAACTATCTAACACTGATTGTGTTTATCTGGTTAAAAAAATGCAGAAACTGTTGGGTTTCTTTGTTGTTAAAGCGCTTTGAAATGTCTGCTGATTTGATTAAGCACTATACAAATAAAGGTTGATTGATTGGTTGATTGATTGAACCATTGTGAAGAAGAAGCAGCAGTTAGTATGTCTGTCCTATAAGGCTGAGTACATGAGCAACATAGAGCTGATGGCAAAAAATCTAACAGAAGATCCAATTCGCACTCATGTTTGTAATATTATTATCTAAACGTAAACCGACCCATTGCAGTAGCGTTATTGTCGTGTTTGTGTCTGTGTTTGTGTATATCTGTTAGAAATTTCTTTTCCAGTTTGAAATGCGAAACTGTTTTTTTTTTTATAAATCCTGTATCTATCAATTAAAACATAGCTAGAATGTACTACATGTAATAAATTAAATACAGGATTTTGTACATGTATGGCCTGACATGACATGTTTTGAACATTGACCAATATAATAACAGAGGACTGTCACTGTAAACATGAAGTGACTGATGAATGGTATTGTTGCCAGGTGAAACTGTGGGGTCATTTTTCCAGTTTCGTTCTTTGTTTTGTTTTGGTTTTTGTGGACTTTCCAGAATAAGACGTAAACTGAGTTTTCTTTCCTTCAGCTGCACAAAAACCAACTCTGCACATTATCTTCAATATCTAGCCATGGAGAAATGATCAGGATTTGACCTGTTTAGACACAACTCCATGAAATGACCAATTAATTTGCAAAGAATATTGTGTGACATTTTATGTTTTACTTGCAAATATAGAAACCTGTTTCTGCTACACTTGTGGTGGAACTTCATTCTCCACCTGCCAGCTTCTTTAAAAACACAAATCTGAGAAAAGTCACTTGTCATTTTTAGCCTGCCGGACAGTGATTCGACTCTAAGCTGTTTCACAGATGTCATGGGGTTATTGTCTCTGTTTCCAGTCTGGGCAAATAACTCACTGCAAAATAAATATCCGTCACATTGGTGAATGAAGATTACTTGATGTTTCAGGTTCTAAAGTTAAAGTGATGAAGAAAGAGTGTAATGGGAATTTCATGAGCATCTTTTCTCTTCATTTCTTTGATGTAGTTCCATTAATCTGCAGTTTAGTAGTTCATTGACCAGCTGGGGGCGTCAATAGCAAACTTGCATCTACTTGAGTTGCTCTGTGTGTGACAGTGACTTCATTTACAGTGTTAATAAAATGATGTAAACTGTTCGGCATCTCGGTTATGCCTCTAGCAACAGAGAAGCATATATATTATTGTGGGCAGAGTTTGTTTAGTGTCTTTTTATTAGCTTTAATCCTCCATTAAATTTAATTTCAATTTCAAATGTCAGGACAAGCCTCGCGTCAACGAAAGAAGAGGACAGCATTCTACAATAATCAGTGATTTTTTTCTCCAGTCATAAATGAAATGCATGAACTGCAGTTCCTGGAAAGCTGCCCTGCTTTTCAGGAATCTCAGTAAGGTTCCCAGGATGGGTATTCATGAATGAGAACTGTAGTAACTCAAATAACGTAGTGACAGATTTCAGCTGTGATGCTTGAAAAAATATAATAATTTACATAAAAACAATAAAGACACAGATGTTAACAAGTACAAGTCAATACCAAGTATTCGCTTTATTAGTGACAGTAAACATTTCCCAAGATTAGTTTTGTACAAAGAGGTATCATTTCAACCCATGAGCCAGAGCAAACATTTGTACTTTGTGGTTCTGAAAACCAAAGACATGTTAACTATTTATGTCGTAGTATTTAATGTTAAATACTGTTTACAATGTTAACATTCTTAAGGTCTGGTTAGGTTAACGCACAAAAGTACGTACTTGGCTAGGGTAAAGTGAATGTTTAGTTCCGTCTTTAGAACACTTGGTTGTCTTCATTAACATTTATGAAAGAGTTCTGATTAATATCTTGATAAAAGTACATGATTTGTTGCCATAGACACTTCTGCATAATAGTGCTTTAGGCCAACACAAATGCTGCTCTAAAGGTGCTTCAGGTTTCACGTAACCACCTTCCTGTCCTCCACCCAGTAAGACATTTAGCTCACATACATGAGATGAATAAATGAAATATACACATCTGACATGTCTGTGGTTGTACAAATATACAATGCCAACATTTTAATCTGGTAGATGGTCTGATCAGTTATATAAAAAGTACACAATAGTTAAAATTGAGACATACATGTACACATCAGAATACATTTCAAGCATACTTCAAGTGTCAGGAATGATTCTTTCTGTGTTTTGTACTCGACTCTTTTGTACTCACACACAGACCAGAACTGGCATCAGTTGACCCGATGAGCAGCCATCAGCTGACGTCAGGCGCGTCACAATAAATGAAAATGTGCTATGACTAATAAATATGCTGCTCCATCCCGCAGGCGTACTGGCAAACACAATGCCAAGCTGCAGATGATGAAATGTAAATATAAACTTTTTACATGCCAGACACCAAACTGAAATACAATGAAATAATATTTCATTAACAGTGTCTGTATTAAATATTCTAGTCATGCAGTATATGCATAAATAATTTAATCCATCTCTTCATTGCATGGATGAACACAATGATGATGGAGATTTGTAAGAACTTTTGAGAAATAACTGTTGTTCTCAAAATGTTTTTAGTAGTACAGAATGATCAATAATTGGTTGATACGCAGATTTAAAAAAATCCTCAGTTAAGGAAAAAAGTATACATTTTTCCTCAAATAGCAAAAGGTTGGTGTCCTAATACAGTTACTAACTCTCCTCTCATATCGACTAAGTAACCAATCCAAATTTAGTATTGAGAGATGTTAACAACAAAATAAAAAAAGAGTTTTTTGTCCATTTCTATCTATATTTACTCTAGATAATCAGAAGCACAATATATGTTGTACTTGGAAAGAGAGGTGCTCAAAGAAAGGTCAAGAAAGGCAAAATACCTGATGAAATATGAATGAGTGATGTAATTAATGATTCTACAAGACTTTTAAACTGTTGTTTGCCTAATCATTTTTATCTGACATTATTATACAAATTAACCAATTTTTAAAGGATGTTTTGCTTTTTAAACACAGATGAGAGACTTGATTTTCAGCTTCTTCTATCTGCTCACACCATATGTACATAAAGTACCCAAGTTAAAGTCAGGTAGAGAGAGGCTGTGCCAGCCTGGACTAGGAGACTGGAGGTCGCACAGCGCGGCAGGAGTGGCAGCAGGCCTTACTGTAGTACCAGTGGCTGCACAGGTTCACCTTCAATGCCAGCAGACAGTTGGTAGAAGGACGATCCTGGCAGCTCTCATCTGGGACACAGTTCACACAAGGTGGGGTTCACGTTAACAATATCAAAACAACCTGAATACAGAGTGGGGTAAAGATTAATACTTCCTTTATTTATTTGTTTAAACGCATCTACTTTTCATATATTTGAACAGTTCAAAGTTCCTGATTTCAAAGGAAATTACAATACTTCCAAACTGGAGTCAGGTGTAATTTCTAGACAGGATGCATTTTGGTAGAATCTTCCCTCAGGGTTCTGTTAGTGTTATTGATAAAAAGTCATAGATCCACATCTTTGCATGGATCTACGCCACCATCCAGTGCTTCCATTTTTCTAAAATACCCCTAAAAAATGTCTGAACCAATCCATTTATCTAGAGCAACTCCAAAATTGAATCTTTAGATCCCTGACTCATGCACAACCTTCACACCAGGGCTCTTGTAACTCTGTCCAGCAGAGAGACAGCTGGAGGAGGAAAAAAATGTAGTCTGGAGGTCTGTAGTGTCTTACCTGGTGGCTCAGTGGGACATGGCTGCAGAGTGCAGGTCTGTTTAGAAACTGGTTTAGTGAGGGGGTCGCAACCTCGGACCAGCTCCCTGCCCTGGTAACACTTCACATCCCTCATCCTCACACCGACTCCACATGTCTTAGTGCACTGAGGAAACATGGGAGCAGAAACAAATCAGTGATGAGCTAGAAGACAACCTTTTACAACTGTCAATGTCAGATATGTGCATTGTGTTGGCCTCACCTCAGACCAGGGGGTGCTGTACCATTTGAAACACGGCCTCTCAAAACAAGTGCTTTCCTCGTCAGGCTTCTCGTCGCCTCCACATGACTCATCATCATAGATCTGGAACTTTCCTCCACTGATGCCGACACACAGGACCATCCTTCGCTTCACCCCACGACCACAGGTTGTGTTACACTATGCACCAAAACATTAAAAAGCATTCAAAGCAAACTGAATAATGTAACCACTGAACAATAAAATGTTACAATCTTCATTTCAGATTTGATGATATGATGTGTTGTTCAGGCTTAGTTTTGACTCTACATAGGCCTCACCCTCTCCCAGTCTTGGCTGAGCCAATGTGGGGCACAGTCTCTCTCTCCACATGGGTGGATGGCCAGAGGCTTGTTCTCTGCAGGGCACTGGTTCTCCGGGACCACGCGACCCTCTGTAGCCTTACAGTACACGTGACGCACCGTCTGCCCCTGGCCACAAGACCCAGAACACTGCAACGAAGATGGTTAATGCCACTGGATGATTGGTCAAGAAGAAGCACTTCTATTTTTTATCACATGACACTGAATCAAGGATACATTATAATATTTTCACATCCACATCCTAATGAAAATCCTAAACTTCCATTGTGGAACAACATCTTTCACTAAGGTAAAAACAACTGGGACAGTTAGCAATAGCTCAAAAACAGTTTGAAGTTTTGCAGCTCACGTACACTGACATGCACAGTGTATGGGGCGTAAAGACACTCACAGGCCCCCACTCAGACACTGTCCAGTGGCGTTCACAGGTCGGGCCGGTGCAGTTTTTAGTGTCTGGTGGCTTGGTCATTGGATCACATGGTCTGGTCTCATCAGAACAACGGACATCACGGGTCACTTGAGCTTTGTGGCCACATTTGGCAGGACACTGGATGAAGAGACATAAAGTTGACTGTCACCAACACATTTCTATAAAATGAAGTGTTAAAAGTCTCAAAGTGAACCAGAAAGCAAGAACCCCTGGCAGACTTTGCAAACAGTAGAAAATGCTGTTGACTACAGCTTTATATTTTTATGTTTTTCACAGGAGAACAAAATTGGTTCTGCCTGACTGTAAGGATGTGGTTGGTGCTCAGCATCAGCAGAGATTATGAGGGTTGGTGGTTCAAGGAAGCAGGTCAGGGGGAGACAGTTCTTTATACCGGGTGTGTTATGTGGTACCAATTCCCCTGCAACCCTTAATAATTTTTATTTATTTAGGTTTTTTTTCCAGACATGTTAATATAACAGATTTCACACCTTCATCATATTTACAACATCAACAATATGCAAAAAAAAAAAGGGCTGACGGGTAGAAGCCAATAGGCTTGTGAAATTCTCATCTCCCAGAATCAACAATCATCCCTCTCATTACAATATGTTGTCAACAAACTCAGACATTAAATGTTTTCAACCAGTTCATTCATACTCTTATCCACTTCCAGATATTAGCCTTTGTCCCAGATCCTAGAGCATAACCGTGTTTACATTCTTCCTAGGAACAACAAGGTTTGTTAACATCATAGATAGTCAAAACAAGAAGTTGACCTTGCCAGTGTTCTCCACAGGAATATAATGATCATATTAACCTCTGTCAGCGGACAGACAGTGTTTATCCAAGAATTAACCAGTTTGTTACAGACACTTTAACAGTTACACTAGAGTGTAACTGGATGGAGATCTACACTTTAACAGTTACACATGCTATTATATTGTCAAAAGGTATCAACATGCTCTTTAAAGTGTTATCCCTCCAAGCAGAAATCCATGTAATTTTTGTTCATTAATCCATGTTTCTGACATTGATGATGTTGAATGATTTTTCAACTGTTTCATGTAATACAGTGGTTCTTAACCTGGGTTCGATCGAACCCTAGGGGTTCGGTGAGTCGGTCTCAGGGGTTCGGCGGAGACGGGGGTCAAGAAAAAACATCCCACACGATGTGTTGGGTGTTTTGTCTTACCTCAGCCGAACATACACGAATCACTGTGTACGTTTGACACATCGTGTCAATTCATGGTGACACAACCCCCTTAACCATCACTGGCTGCAGGCGATCACGCTACATTGATTAGCCTACCTGTGCTACGTGGGATTTTGCGCACTCAGTAGTCGCTTTATGCCTGTCATGATGGTATGTCATCTGATTGCTTTCTTAATATTTTAATTCATAGTAACTATGTTGAGCAAAAAAAGAAAGTGGTCAGACGAATATGTGCGACGTGAATTTACATATACTGTACTGTATAATGGAACATGATGGGAGTCAGCGTTCTGCATGATTTACAATGTCAAGTTGAGCAACTCTAATCTTGCACTGGCAAAAATAAAGGAACACTTCCTGAAGCTGCATGGAAAACAAAAGAAACAGACTTTGCTGTGAAAATGACATAAGAGTAGCACTTGCCAAGGTGAATCACGCATATCTGAACTGGTCTCTCAGTAACAACAGCAGAAGTCACACTGATTTGCAGGTAGGTCATTTCATGCGAGTTCATGCACTTGTCTTGGTTTTGTTCTTTGAAAAAGGTGACATAAATGCACAATTAATTAAATACACCAGTAAAACATATACTTATGTCTTAAATTTGGAAAAAAAAACAAAAAAAACATTTTATTAAACTAGAGCCGGATGTCAAATAGTAGTAATGTGCTGGACCTGAGGGGGAGTCAACCTCATGAAGACTGGGGGCATGAGACACCACCAGTTGTTTTCTGTGCTTATTTTGAGTGTAAAAATCAAACACTGTGTAGGAGAGGTCATCTTCACTGTTCAGTGTTGCAATTACATCAACATTTTCATTTTCATCGTAGGAGAATCCATCAAAGGCTCTGATAAGATCACAGCCTCTAATAAACTTGATGACAGAGAGAGACAGAGAGAGAGAGCAATAGAAAGAGAGAGAGAGAGAGAGATTTTGATTTTAAAATCACATTTATTCATGAAGTCGATATTACAAGATAGTTACGTCAACAACATCCAAGAGAGATTCACTCAAACATGAACACACACTTAAAAAAATCATATGAAAGGTGGGCAAAATATACTTGAATTAAATCAAACACTGACTGAACATGAGTTCCTCATTTAACAGGAACATAAGAAACCTTTGACACACCATAGGTTTGGAAAAGTGTCTTAATTGTTCAGAGCTCTGAAATAGTTAAAATCGATTCTAAGAGAGATAGAGAGACAGAGAGAGAGAGATGTTTGTGTCTGTTTGTGCTGCAACAAAAGCTTTCCCCTGAATGATGGCCAATTAAAAAAAAACTAAAGGGACATACGAAAATGTAAAAGTTAGCAACTGTTGCCAAAAACATGAAATTACTTAGATAAGGTACAAAAACAGAAAAATAAGAGCAGCTAAAAATGGTGTCCAAAGATTATCTGCAAATAAACAAAGCTATAGGTACTGTAAAGTTGTGACACACTCTCCTCTTTCTGGCCTTGTATGTTGGATATTCTATGTGTTTTACTCTCACAGGGGTAAATCAATGCAAACACCCCATACCTCTGTCCACTCAGCTACTTCCCACTGTGGGCCACAGGCAGGGCTCTTGCAGGCCCGTCTCTCCACAGGTCTCTCCAAGTCAGCCATGGTGCAAAGGTCGCTATACACAGAGCTGTCCAGACCCGGCGAGAGCATCTTCCAACAGCGAACTTGACGAAACTGGAAACCTTCCCCGCAGGTTCTGGAACACTCGCTCCAGCTGCTCGCCTCCCATCTGAGAAAAGTTACACACTGCCTTGTTAAGCAGTTGGAATATTTCTTGTTCCTTGAAATGTTTTTTTCCAGTGAACTGTACCTGGGCTGACATTCTCTCCCAATACAGAAATCATGGACCGGCTCGGGTCGGGTAAGTGCATCACAGTACATGTCATGCACCTCAATGCCGTCATAACGAATACATGTGACAAAAGACTTTGACACTCCTGGATATTGAGCAACAGGGCAAATTAATATTTTCAACTCATTGTAAAGTAAGAATATTTTATATTAAATTTAATTAAGTCAATATCCATGTCATCAGTATTTTTATTCTTATTATTAGTAACATTCACAAACCTATAGAGCAGGTCATGCTGCAAGGCTCTTGAGAGGAGAGTTTCCAGCGGTACATGTCAGCAGCACTTAGCTTCAGATTTTTCTGGTAGATCCTTTGATTCCCCCTGTTATCCAACACAGACATAGAAACGCACACACACATAGAAACACACACACTCACACACACACACACACACACATACACAAACACACACACACACACACACACACACACGCACACACACGTATCAAAAGGAGAACTTCATATATTTATCCTTATCTGTTGCACATATTTACGCAGGTTATTGTGAATTTCCTCTCATGTTGTGTGTGTGCCAGTGGCCATGGAAGAAGTCTAGCATGAGGAGGAGTGGTGTAAAAATATCGATAGAGACTTTGATAACTTTTCAAACTGCAAATTTTCCGAGCTGATCACATTTTACACATTGCACCATTAAAAAACCTAGTCCTAGTCTGGTCAATCATCAGTGGAGTAGTAGATCATATTGTAGGCGTTTATCATCCATACATTTTCAGTGGAATACTCTTTTAATGACATTTAAGGAATCACCAACACACACTCTGAGACCGTCTCCTTCAGTCGGATCGTAATACAACAGCTGATTCACAGCCTGCATCCTGGCAGATGCACTTTGTTATTTCAACACATCACATTTAAGTCATGTGCACATTTTTGTCAGAACACCAGTCATTCTCTCCACTTTTACCAGACATGTATTTGAAATTACAGGCTTGTAAGCCAGACTGATTCCTTCACATTATTTTCTCCCCAGAGTTAACTACAGTCTGACAGCACAGGTTTCCCACTTTATATCATATTTTTCATTTTTCTTGCAATCCCCCCACCCTGCTGTCCTCTGCTCTGCTCGTTTCCTCTCCTCTCCCTGTCTCTCAGTGGGAAGGGCGTGTTGTTATGCGTTTTATAGCCGCTGGCTGCAGATATGGTAAGCCATGTTTGGACACAGTTTGGAAGCCAATGTCAATAAATATGCTATGTCTGCCTGCCCTCAGCATGTGCATCCACCTGTCTAACTGCCTTATTTTAATTATGTATATATATATATATGCTGTGTTACAGGCTGTACAGGTACTTCAATACTGGTCCATGTGCTTCACTGACATCTACCTGCATGTCTAAATGATCAACAAGATTTTTATGTGTAGTTCAGACATTCTTTTGCCTCCTTAATTAAGTCTCTGTCAGTCAATACTCTTAACTTCTTTTATCCTACATGTACAGTATATCTTCTTAGCTTTCCGTAGCCCTGCCAACCTGCCACCTGTCAGTTCATCTGTCTGTCCGTCCACCTGCCTGTCAGGACTGTTTAGCTGCCTGTATATCTAACCACCTCAATTTCCTATAACCTGTCTGACTGCAAAACTGTCTAACTACTTTATTTTATACCTGCCACATACTCTGACCCGAGGAAGCCTTCAGAGGAAAAGTGGTCACACATCCAGATTGCTTCTCGCTCAACCTGCAGCATATTTCCCACAGCCAGCGGCAGACCCATAAGCTTGAGTATGTCTGAACATTCAGGCTCAGTGTGACCCTAACCTGGAAACACTTCATTCCAGATTTAATCCATCCTGAGGGGAAACAGCTTTCCACAAACCCAAAGCTGACCGAAGTGGTGAAAAGTGAATCTGATCTGTATATTATCTTGAACCTCATTTGATTTTTTTTAAAGGTACGCTGTTGATCACCTTCTATCTGATTACCTGGTTCTGTTGGAGCGGCTGGACGTCCTTCCACCACTCTGCAGCGTCTTGTTTGGGTAGGAACCATCTCCGCTGTCATTATTTTTACGACCCAGGGTAAACTCCAGTGTCTCATTGTCACCAAATGACCCATCTTGTTCGAGGTTTCCAAGGCCAACATCATCTGGACCCACCTCTGAAGAGAACAAACTATCTCCATCTGTTAGCAGCTGATTGGTTGAGATGTTGATGAGCAGCTCATCAGGGCTAATTCGGCCATCCACCAGGACCCTCCAGATGAGGTTTTGTGGGTCTGACACAGTATCCAGGGTCCCACTTGCAGGGGCAGGTTTGGCAGTGCTGCCTGCATGGCTGCTGTTTCCTTTTCATGGACAAAAGAAATAAAATTCTTATTATTAAAATGTTTATTTTAATAATATTATTATTACTATGATTATTATTGTTGTTGATGTTGTTATTATCATATTACTTTGGAACTGAAGTCAAAAATCAAAGTCTCAACATTAATATTCCATATTTTCTTTATTTTCATTGTATTAAATACAGGATATGAGTAGGGCGGCACTGTGGTACAGTGGGTAGCACTGTCGCTGCACAACAAGGCGGGTCCGGGTTCGAGTCCCGCTCTGTGCGGAGTTTGAATGTTCTCCCCGTGTCTGTGTGGGTTTTCTCCGGGTTCTCCAGCTTCCTCCCACCTCCAAAAACATGAACTTCAGGTTAATTGGCCGTTCCAATCCGGAGTTTGCCCCACCTCACGCCCTCAGTCAGCTGGGATAGGCTCCAGCTCCCCGTGACCCGCGCAAAATGGATGAAGCCGTCAAGAAAATGAATGAATGAATGACAGTCTATGAGTAATCTCATGTAAAGTTATTATACAAATTAGAGGATGCAGAAGACAGGGTTAGATGGAGGCAATTGATTCGCTGTGGCAACCCATGAAGGGAAAAGCCGAAAGGAAAGAAAGAAAGAGGATATAGAAAATTAAGAAACTCAGTTCAAACTGTTTCAGCAGAGATAGGCACCTGGTTTGTAGTATAACATCAGCCTGGCTAGAAAGTGTGCAGAGAGCCTTTAAACCACCTTTCCATCTCATCTCACCACCCAGTGTGGCGCTCAGAACGTAATGGGCTCAACTGTTAGCTGAGCGAACTGAGAGCCCAAAAGGAAAACCACTACTGCTCATGTCGGTGCTGCAGTGATTTTTAAAAGGAGAAAATGTCTGAATTTTTCATCTACTACTGATCCCCTTTATGTGTCTGTACAATAAATAATGCAAAACTCCAAAGGACCATCTCACAGACACACGGCAAAAGAGACTGATGGAGGATCAGCTGTAAAATCTGACCCATTTGTCTCATCTGCAGATGGACCACTGAACGAAACTGTGAATTATTATCCATCTTACTTTATATTGCTTTCAGCTTTTCTCCCTTTCATCACACCTTTCCTTCTATTGTCATTTCGTCATTTTTATCATACCTAGCCAGTATATAAGAATGTATAATTCATTATTGCATAATACAGTTGATATTGTCATAAACAGTATGCAGTAGTAGTAAAATTAGTTAGTGCCATTTTATATATAAAATATGTCCAAGAATCACTTGAGCCTTGCATAATTTCAGTTTCATACTGTTTAGTTCCCCACTGCATTTTAGGCTTAATTTGGCAGCTTGTATCCGCTTTCATAAAGGCCATATCAACAATCAAAAAAACCAACTGGACAGAACTACAACCAACCAGAGCAATGAAACCTGTCATAAAACAGCAAGCGGCCCATGCAGCAGTGTTAGGTCCACAAGTTTTACTTAAAGGAAAGAAAGGGTAGACTGAACACTAACTACAGCTAAACTGACAGGTTAATGTTTAAGTTCCGAGAACATTTTACAGAACTGTACACAACAGGACAGACCTTTAGCCAACCACAAAAGGGTACATGTGACTTTACAAATCTGGACTGTTGATAGGACTCTATCAGAGATCTACCAAACTTGACTGATAAATGTTAGTTATTGACCCCTTTCCAACAAGAACAGAAAAACCTCTGTTTTAACAAGGCAGTAGCCAAATGTATCTGTCAGAACCATTTAAATATGACCGTGCACGCGTGTCTGATTCCCAGGTTACCCACTATGTAATGAATGAAAATATTGGGTAATCAGTTCATTCATAGTTATGGCTGTTTTTCAAAAAGATTATATTTTCTGCATTCCAGGCTCTGGAATGGGATAATTTACTGATTTTCTTTTTGAGGATCTTTTTTTTAAATTTATTTTTATTTTTACTAGTGTGGAAAAACAGTATTCATGAGATAAGGAAAATAATTGCTGTTATGAATCAAGGTTTACAGCTTGTAAACTTGTTGTTTGCTTTTTCATTCCAAGCATTTCATTCTCTTAGATCACAGTGCAAACAGTCCTTACTTGAATATTTTTGGACAACTGCTTCATCCTGGTCACAGTCT
Organism: Antennarius maculatus; assembly: GCA_013358685.1. NCBI lineage: Eukaryota > Metazoa > Chordata > Actinopteri > Lophiiformes > Antennariidae > Antennarius > Antennarius maculatus. The sequence goes on along the minus strand of CM023608.1, from coordinate 7,077,841 downwards.
ATGGTCGCTGCCTCCTCATACACTTCATTGGTCTCTTGTTCCTTTTGCCCATCTGCAGCTCCGGTCTCCAACTGGCCCTCAGGGACAGTCTGGTCATATACACTGCTGTTAGGTACTAGGAGACCTCCATCCTCCAAGGAAGCTTCTCCCGCTGAAGTATCTGATCCGGTGTAGACAGGAGGAGGTGGGATGGGTGGCAGAGATTCTCGAAGTACAGTGTACTCGTAAGTGATGTATGGGATGCGTCCATTCTGGTTCCACACCTGAGAGATGGAGGGAGAGGCCAATTTAGTTTGTGTGAGTCTCTGACCAGTCATAAAATGTCCCATTTACAAACAAGGTCTGTTATCTTTCTGCCAAACAAGACACACTTATTACACCCAGATAACTACAGATGACTGGATGTAACATAAACGGTGTAAAAGATGAACCAGGAGCAGAGGAATACCATATTCAAGCATCCTCTAGATCTGTCAATTCTTCTTCAGGGAAATCTGTCAAACCTGGACTGTAACTTCAACACTTCTTGGGATTTATGGACTCGTGGAACCCAAGGCATACACTCAATCAACCCAAGACAGATTAATATTATGCCTGCATTACATTCACATCCAAGACATCTGGCTGACACTTAAAACGACTATCGACATGTCTTAAACATATCTGATCCTCAACGGAACATGATTACGTAGACATGAATGCATGAAGAGCATCTTAATGCCAGGAAAGATTTTGAGTAACGTTTTATTGACAAATGTGTTGTCAGTCTTCCCTACTGACCCATTGAGAAGAGCAGTCTCAATACTGATGATATAAAGCTGGTTGAAACACAGTGGACAGAAAGGCCTGCTATGCTTACTTTATCCTTGTCAAAAGTACAGGCACATAATTAAAAAATTGCAGGTGAGCAAATAGAAGTACAAGCTGAGAAGTGGATAGAGGAAGACTAGTTGTACCAGAATATTGATGGCCTGGTCGATGGGGCCTTTAGCGACGATATATTCTATTCCAGTCTCATACACATCCATGGGCCGACGGTATTTGAAAATAGTTCCTGCAACATGGAAGTTCTGTGGGCTGTCCAACTTATAAGCCCCATTAAAAAAGAAGTTGCCTGCCTGGTCAGTAACAGCTGAAGAACAAGATAAAACAAAATTCATCATGTAAAAATATACATTTTTATTTAGCAATTGAGAGTTCAGTATTGCATGGTTGTCTTCAGTGAGCATGTTCTACAAATAGAAATACTTGCCTAAAACATCAGCCGACTTCTTCCTCTCAATGATTTGAATGTCCCATGACCCTTCAGGGATTTGAGTGATAAAAGAATAACCTTGAAGGCAGAGAACATGAAGTCATCAGTGCCAATGCATGCGTTATGATTTTGACATTTCATTTATTTGACTAAAAACTGGTGTAGATTTTACTAAATCTTTGAGTTCACATTAGAACTCTCATATCTGTTTTTAAAAATATTGGTGACAACATAGGATTAAACAAAGCAGTCAGAGACTGCAAAATCCCGTGATACCCCTGAATGTAAAATTTTACCCTGACCTACACATTTTTGTGCCTCTGGCTTCCTGAAAATGTTGCTTTTTGTTTTGTGGTTATATCATCAGGTTTCAGAGACGTGTACCTAAAAAGGTATAAAAGTGAGAATTTGACCTTGACCTAGTTTTTCAAGGTCAATTAGTTGTGACCAAATTTTCATACCCTTGGCTTCTTGAATATAACACCTTTTGTTTCGTCTTTCTATCTTAACCGGTTTCTGAGATGTGCAAAAAAATGTACAAAAGTTGAAATTTGACCTTGACCTAGTTTTCTCAAGGTCAAGGTCATCCTCTCATTTTCATCCCCTTTGCTGTCCGAGTAATGTGCTGTATCTTTTGTCTTTCTATCTGCAACGGTTGTGAAGATATTTGGTGGATGAACGAACACACAAACACTGACAATTACAATACATCACCGCTTCGCGGAATGCAATTAGAGGCTCACCTAGAGTCGAGGCCCCTCTGCGGAAGTTTCCATTAACTCTGCTACAGCTGCTACCGTCCCCCTGACAGATGCCACACTTATCTAAGGTGTTGGAGGAAAACAGTACTCCGTCACATCCGATTGGCTGGGCGGCAGAACAGGAAGTGGAAGAAAAGAGGATTAATCATGGTTTTTAAAAATTAAAATTGCTGGCCTTAAAATAGTTTGAGCTTAATGTAGCCGCAAGAGGGCACAAGCCAGTGTCTTATTGTGCCGGTCCCAAGCCCGGATAAATACAGAGGGTTGCGTCAGGAAGGGCATCCGGCGTAAAACTTTTGCCAAATCAAAGATGCGAATCAAACATATGACTTCCATACCGGATCGGTCGAGGCCCGGGTTAACAACGACCGCCATCGGCGCTGTTGACCTACAGGGCGCCGGTGGAAATTGGATTACTGTTGGTCGAAGAAGGAGAGGAGGAAAGTGCGTTCGCACGAAGAAAGAGAAGAGGAGCGCCAAGAGTATAGGACTAAGAGTAGGGACGTTGAATGTTGGAACTATGACAGGAAAAGGTAGAGAGTTGGTCGACATGATGCAGAGGAGGAAGGTAGACATACTGTGTGTCCAGGAGACCAGGTGGAAAGGTAGCAAGGCTAGAAGTTTAGGAGCAGGGTTCAAGTTGTTCTATCATGGTGTAGATAGAAAGAGAAATGGAGTAGGAGTTATCTTGAAGGAGGAGTTTGTTAGGAATGTCCTGGAGGTAAAAAGAGTGTCGGATAGAGTGATGAGTCTGAAGCTAGAAATAGAAGGTGTGATGTTCAATGTTGTTAGTGGGTATGCTCCACAGGTAGGATGTGAGCTGGAGGAGAAGGAGAAATTCTGGTTGGACTTTGATGAAGTGATGCAGAGCATACCTAGAAGTGAGAGAGTTGTCATCGGTGCAGACTTCAATGGACATGTTGGTGCAGGTAACAGAGGTGATGAGGAAGTGATGGGCAGGTTTGGTATTCAGGAGAGGAATGCAGAAGGACAGATGGTAGTTGACTTTGCAAAAAGGATGGAAATGGCTGTAGTGAATACTTTCTTCCAGAAGAGGCAGGAACATAGGGTGACCTATAAGAGTGGTGGTAGGAGCACACAGGTAGACTACATCTTGTGTAGACGATGTAACCTGAAGGAGATCAGTGACTGCAAAGTAGTGGTAGGCGAGAGTGTAGCCAAACAGCATAGGATGGTGGTGTGTAGGATGACTCTGGTGGTGAGGAAGATGAAGAGGACAAAGACAGAGCAGAAGACGAAATGGTGGAAGCTAAAAAAGGAAGGGTGTTGCATGACCTTTAGGAAGGAGTTAAGACAGGCTCTGGGTGGTCAGGAGGTGCTTCCAGATGACTGGACAACTACAGCTAATGTGATCAGGGAGACAGGTAGGAGAGTATTTGGTGTGTCATCTGGAAGGAAAGTAGACAAGGAGACTTGGTGGTGGAATGAGGAGGTACAGGAGTGTATACAAAGAAAGAGGTTAGCTAAGAAGAAGTGGGACACTGAGAGGACTGAGGAGAGTAGACAGGAGTACAGGGAGATGCAGCGTAAGGTGAAGGTAGAGGTAGCAAAGGCCAAACAAGAAGCTTATGATGACTTGTATGCTAGGTTGGACAGTAAGGAGGGAGAGACTGATCTATACAGGCTGGCAAGACAGAGAGATAGAGATGGGAAGGACGTGCAGCAGGTTAGGGTGATTAAGGATAGGGATGGAAGTCTATTGACAGGTGCCAGCAGTGTGATGGGAAGATGGAAAGAGTACTTTGAAGAGTTGATGAACGTGGAAAATGAGAGAGAACAAAGACTAGAAGAGGTGACTGTTGTGGACCAGGATGTAGCAAAGATTAGCCAGGATGAAGTGAGGAGAGCACTGAAGAGGATGAAGAGTGGAAAGGCAGTCGGTCCTGATGATATACCTGTAGAGGTTTGGAAGTGTCTAGGAGAGGTGGCAGGAGAGTTTCTGACTGGGTTGTTCAACAGGATCTTAGATAGTGAGAAGATGCCTGAGGAGTGGAGGAGAAGTGTGCTGGTGCCCATTTTTAAGAACAAGGGAGATGTGCAGAGTTGTGGCAACTACAGAGGAATAAAGCTGATGAGTCATACAATGAAGTTATGGGAAAGAGTAGTGGAAGCTAGACTAAGGGCAGAAGTGAGCATTTGTGAGCAGCAGTATGGTTTCATGCCAAAAAAGAGTACTACAGATGCAGTATTTGCTTTGAGGATGTTGATAGAGAAGTACAGAGAAGGCCAGAGGGAGCTGCATTGTGTTTTTGTAGATCTGGAGAAAGCTTATGACAGGGTGCCCAGAGAGGAACTGTGGTATTGTATGAGGAAGTCTGGAGTGTCAGAGAAGTATGTTAGAACGGTGCAGGACATGTATGAGGACTGTAAGACAGTGGTGAGGTGTGCTGTAGGTGTGACAGAGGAGTTCAAGGTGGAGGTGGGACTGCATCAGGGATCAGCTCTGAGCCCCTTCTTGTTCGCTATGGTGATGGACAGGCTGACAGACGAGGTTAGACAGGAATCTCCATGGACTATGATGTTTGCAGATGACATTGTGATCTGCAGTGAGAGTAGGGACGAGGTGGAGGAGAAGCTAGAGAGGTGGAGGTTTGTCCTGGAAAGGAGAGGGATGAAGGTTAGCCGCAGTAAGACAGAGTACATGTGTGTGAATGAGAGGGACCCAAGTGGAAGAGTGAGGTTACAGGGAGAAGAGATCAAGAAGGTGGAGGATTTTAAGTACTTGGGGTCAACAGTCCAGAGCAATGGAGAGTGTGGAAAAGAGGTGAAGAAGCGTGTCCAGGCAGGATGGAATGGGTGGAGAAAAGTGTCAGGTGTGATGTGTGATCGAAGAGTTTCAGCTAAAATGAAAGGAAAGGTGTACAAAACTGTGGTGAGACCAGCGATGTTGTTTGGTCTAGAGACAGTGTCACTGAGGAAAAGACAGGAGACAGAGCTGGAGGTAGCAGAGATGAAGATGCTGAGGTTCTCTCTGGGAGTGACCAGGAAGGATAGGATCAGGAATGAGTACATCAGAGGGACAGCACATGTTAGAGGTTTTGGAGATAAAGTCAGAGAGGCCAGACTGAGATGGTTTGGACATGTCCAGAGGAGAGATAGTGAATATATTGGTAGAAGGATGCTGAGTTTTGAACTGCCAGGCAGGAGGCCTAGAGGAAGACCAAAGAGGAGGTTTATGGATGTAGTGAAAGAGGACATGAAGGTAGTTGGTGTGAGAGAAGAGGATGCAAAGGACAGGGTTAGATGGAGGCGGTTGATTCGCTGTGGCGACCCCTGAAGGGAAAAGCCAAAAAGGAAAAGAAGAAGAAGAAGAAAATAGTTTGAGCTTTATTGGGTTCTTGTACTGGGTGACCCAATATATCATTTGGAGTGAAAAAAATACAGAAAACTTTGAACCCAAGTTGAACCCAAGTGGACTATTACTATGTTCGGGTCAAGCCCTCTACACATGCTTTACACAGGCTCTCTGATACATTTATGTTCACATCTATGTTTCATTTGAAATTTTCCTTTGAGGTCACTTTATATATTTACTTCTATGAGAAAAAACCACTAACTGTTGCTTTACCTTTTTTTTACAATTGAGATCTCCAAACCTCTGCACTGTTCTGTATATAAATCTATTCCCTGACTCAATGTCATTGTGTACATAAACTTTTTATTTAAAACAATTAATAAAACATTTTACTTCCTCATCATTAAAAGGCTAGCATTGTGTAATAGTGTGTAATAGTAATAGTAATAGTAGTAGTATGCGTCTAATAGATAGTAATAGAGTTAATAGTGGATAATTGATAAGAAGTCAAACGCTGTTAGAGATGTTAAAGGAAATATCACAACACGGTCAAGTGAAATAGGTTAGATAAAGAAAAGAGAGATTAATTGGGTTAAGAGATGAAGAAAATAGATAGTAATTAGGTTAAGGAATGAGTACAATTAATAGAAATCGGGTTAAAAAATGCTATTATGTCAGAAAAAGGAACAGTGTACAAATAGTAAAGCATACATGCAAATTTGTGTTTAATAATGTCCATCCAGGAGATTGTGGAACTGTTTGATTTATGATATATGGTGATATTTAAGTAACCAGTTGTTTCAATGAATTGCACAGTCTAGAATTTTAAATCACCATTCATACTTTGGCATAGTTTGTATATGAGAAAAGGACAAATGTAATGTATTAACTTAATTGATTTTGGGTTTATCGCAGTTGTAAGAAAACATGGTTAGGACAATTGTTGTTTATTTCATTGTTTTAATTTGTTAGAGGAAACAAAATAATGTTATAACAATTATTTATTCACTTCAGGAGTTTTGTTTATTGCTTCATGAAAATCTGTTACGTGTAATTTCTATGTAGTCTGGATGTATAGATATGAAGATGGATTGGTTCGGTCTGCGACCAAATGGGAAAGATTCACGGGGTTTTGTCAAAAAAAACTAGAGAAAAGAAATAGAGTGAGGAAGACAAAAAAGTTGGCGAGCATCGTGTGGACAGAAGGATGAAAAACGAATAAAATATACACCACTGGATTAAGAAAGACAGCATCGCTTGTGTGGTGATTTTAATGCCCCCTTTTTCGTAGTGTAACACATGCAGAGCCGCAAACCAGAGTTGAACCCTCATCCACTGCGCATGGACTCTGCACATTAGGTATACTTAAACCACTGCATCATCTGTAACTGTTAAGATAGAAAGTTGCTTTCATGGATTTGTACCTCAAACATTCATTGTTTGTCAGAAAGTTGAGATAATAAAGCAGTGGCTTCCTCCCTGTGGTTCTGCAGGTGTTGCTAGGCATGACAACTTCTCTTGTGCTGATAAGTAAAACTGGAGTGAGCTCTTTTGAGGGGGTGTAAATCAAGGAAAAGTAAAGAAGATGCTGGACTCACCTCACACTTACCATCCACACAGACACCACGGTAACTGCTGTACTTGCAGGACGTGCCGTCTCGTGCCATGACCATCAGCTGCCTCTGGCCATCAGTGGTTGTGCAGTGGAGGTCACAGGGGTTACTGGAGATGTGAACATAGTCATCTGTGGAGGAGGAACACAGGTAACTGTCTGATAATCATTATCAGTGCAAAACAAGCAGTGTCCTACCTTTAATCACATGTTCCAGGACAACTGACATCTTTGGTACCACTTCCTATTCATTCCATTATTGCTGCAAATTGAATATCAGAGCTTGTTTGATGATAACAGTTGTTTGCTGTTGATGGGAACAGTGCATCTGCTGTCACACAAAAACTATGAGCTGAAAAACAATGGGATGCAAATGCATTTAAAAATTCTCTATGGGATAAGTGTTGTGATCGCCAACTTCAACAGTATTTTTTGTCAGTATAATAACTACAACTGAACATACAGGGATGTCTTCTAAATGACATCAATCTGACATAAATCCATTTATCAGTGGACTGATGTCTTGCAAAGTATATATGAAAGATGCTATTAGTTTGGATGCAGGCAGGCTGTGTTACAGCAGCACAGACTGCAATGACCTCAGGTCACTTGTGACCCATTTCATGGAGTAATTAGAGGATGGCAGTGCATGATATGGATGTTATTACCAGGATACAAAGATTTCCAGTGATAGTTTCTCCCATTGTAAAGCTGAGAGTTGAAAGACCAACACTGCTCCTCTCTGAAGCTCCTCCCAGCAGCAGGACATTCCTTCAATGAGACATTAGAGGCCTTGTCAACACTTACAAAGACTTTATATTATATAATTGTAAACAATTAAATTATTTTCAAACATTTACTCAGGGACACTTGGGAATATGCTATAATATTGTATGTCACTCATGGATGTCAGATTCTACTAACAAAGTCAGTCATTATCTCAACCCGCTTAATCCACTGATGCGGGTCGCGGGGGAGCCGGTCCCTATCCCGGCAGTCTCAGGGCGTGAGGCGGGGGACACTCCGGGCACGACGCCAGTGTACCGCGGAGCCACACAGAGACAAACAACCACTCACACACACATTCACTCCTGCGGTCAATTTGGGACCAGCCAATCAACCTAAAGCGCATGCTTTTGGAAGTGGGAGGAAGCCGGAGAACCCGGAGAGAACCCACGCAGACACGGGGAGAGCATGCGAACTCCGCACAGAGCGGGACTCGAACCCAGGTCCGCCGTGTTGTGAGGCGACAGCGCTACCCACTGCGCCACCGTGCCGCCCCTACTAACAAAGTGATAATAAATAAACTGTGACTCACTTTCTCATTGCAGAGGTGATATTTCTTAGCAGTTCCTGTACAAGTCATGTTGTTCTTCCCAGCAGCAACTTTTTTTCTTTGAACAACAACAAAATATTTGGAGTAGTAACAAGATATTATAATAATATAATAATAATGTTCTAATAATGCAGCTTGGATATGCAAATTTTAAATTTAAGTTTCATTTATCTGTAAACATACTAAACCGGCAATAATAATAATAACAACAACAACAACAACAATAATAATAATAATAATAATAATAATAAGAATAATCCTCTCCAAGGAACCATCACCTTATTGTGGTGGAGAGGTTTGTGTGCCCTAAGGATCCTGGGAGCTATGTTGTCTGGAGTCTTGTACTCCTGGTAGGGTCACCCAAGGCAAACAGGTCTCAGGTGAAGGGCCAGACAAAGAATGGTTCAGAAGATCCCATGACAAATCGGAGAGGGAAAAATGTGACCCTGCTACGTCTGGAGCCAGGCCTGGACGGAGGGCCCGTCAGCGAGCGCCTGGTGGCCAAGTCTGCCACAGGGCCCGGCCGGGCTCAGCCCGAAAAGGCAACGTGGACTCTTCCCACCCCTGTGGACCCACCACCCACAGGGCAGACCGATGGGGTCGGGTGCACTGTCATATGGGTGGCAGTGACGACAGGGGGTCACGACGGACCAGACCCGGGCGGCAGAAGCTGGCTTTGGGGACGTGGAATGTCACCTCACTGGCGAGGAAGCAGCCAGAGCTTGTGTTGTAGGTGGAGCGTTACCAGTTGGATCTGGTGGGGCTTACCTCCACGCATAGCCTCGGTTCTGGATCCAAACTCCTGGATAGGGGTTGGACCTTGTTTTACTCCGGAGTTGCGTCAGGCGTGAGTTGCAGGGCGGGTGTGGGGATGCTCACAAGCCCCCGGCTGAGCGCTGCTGTGTTGGAGTTTACCCCGGTGGATGAGAGGGTCGCCTCCCTACGCCTTAAGGCTGTGGGAGGGAAAGCTCTGACTGTTATTTGTGCATACACACCAAATATCAGTTCAGAGTATTCGGCCTTCTTGGGGTCCCTAAATGGGGTCCTTGAAGGGATCCCTGCAGGGGACTCCATTGTTCTCCTGGGGGATTTCAATTCACACATCGGCAATGATGGAGACACTTGGAGGGGCGTGATTGGGAGGAATGCCCTTCCTGATCTGAACCCGAGCGGTGTTATGTTGTTGGACTTCTGTGCTAGTCATGGAATGTTCATAACTAACACCATGTTCGAACACAAGGATGCTCACAAGTGTACCTGGTACCAGAGCACCCTGGGTCGGAGGTCAATGATTGATCTTGTGATCATATCATCTGACCTTCGACTGTGTGTTTTGGACACTCGGGTGAGGAGAAGGACAGAGCTGTCAACTGATCACCATCTGGTGGTGAGTTGGGTCTGTTGGCGGAGGAAACCTTTGGATAGACCTGGTAAGCCCAACCGAGTAGTGCGGGTGAACTGGGAACATCTGGAGGAGGACTCAGTCCGCGAGGCCTTCAATTCACACCTCCGAAGGAGCTTCTCGTGCATCCCTGTGGAGGCTGGGGGCATTGAACCTGAATGGTTGATGCTCAAAGCCTCCATTGCTGAAGCTGCAGCTGAGAGCTGTGGTCTCAAGGTCTTGGGTGCCTTAAGGGGCGGTAACCCTCGAACACCGTGGTGGACCCCGGTGGTCAGGGAAGCCGTCCGACTGAAGAAGGAGGCCTTCAGGGGCATGTTGTCCCTGGGGACTCCTGAAGCAGTTGCAGGGTACCGACAGGCCAAAAGGACTGCAGCCTCAGCTGTGATGGAGGCAAAACAGAGGGTGTGGGAGGAGTTCGGAGAAGCCATGGAGAAGGACTATCGGACGGCACCAAAGTTGTTCTGGAGGACTGTCCGACACCTCAAGAGGGGGAAACGGGGGACCATCCAAGCTGTATACAGCAAAGATGGGACACTGTTGACTTCGACTGAGGATGTTGTCGGTTGGTGGAAGGAACACTTTGAGGAACTCCTGAATCCAACTACCCCAACTGACCCATCCTCTGTTGCAGAGGCAGAGCTGGAGGATGATGGGGGATCAGAGTCAATCTCTCGGGGCGAAGTCACTGAGATAGTTAAACAATTTCACGGTGGCAAAGCCCCGGGTGTTGATGAGATTCGCCTGGAAATGCTGAAGGCTCTGGGTGTTGAGGGGCTGTCATGGATGACACGCCTCTTTAACATTGCGTGGAAGTCTGGGACAGTGCCGAAAGAGTGGCAGACTGGGGTGGTGGTTCCTCTTTAAAAAGGGGGACCAGAGGGTGTGTGCCAACTACAGGAGCATCACGCTCCTCAGCCTCCCTGGGAAAGTTTACTCCAAGGTGCTGGAAAGAAGGGTCCAGCCGATTGTCCAGCCTCAGATTGAGGAGGAACAATGTGGGTTCCGTCCTGGTCGTGGAACAACGGACCAGCTTTTTACTCTCACAGGGATCCTACAGGGGGCTTGGGAGTATGCCCATCCAGTCTACATGTGTTTTGTAGACTTGGAGAAGGCGTACGATCGGGTCCCCAGGGATATACTGTGGGAAGTACTGCGGGAGTATGGGGTGAGGGGGCCTCTCCTCAGGGCCATCCAATCCCTGTACGCCCAAAGTGAGAGCTGCGTTCGGGTTCTCGGTGGTAAGTCGGACTTGTTCCGAGTAGCTGTTGGCCTTCGCCAGGGCTACGCTTTATCACCAATTCTGTTCGTGATTTTCATGGACAGGATATCGAGGCATAGTCGTGGTGAGGAGGCTTTACAGTTTGGTGGCCTGAGGATTGCATCGCTGCTTTTTGCAGATGATGTGGTCCAGTTTACGTCATCGGCCTGTGACCTGCAGCGCTCACTGGTCCGGTTTGCAGCCGAGTGTGAAGCGGCGGGGATGAGGATTAGCACCTCCAAATCTGAGGCCATGGTCCTCAGCAGGAAACTGGTGGACTGCCTTCTCCGATTGGGGAATGAGGTCCTTCCACAAGTGAAGGAGTTTAAGTATCTTGGGGTCCTGTTCACGAGTGACGGAACAATGGAGCGTGAGATTGGACGGAGAATTGGGGCAGCAGGAGCGGTATTGCCGTCGCTTTACCGCACTGTTGTCACAAAGAGGGAGCTAAGCCAAGAGGCGAAGCTCTCCATCTACCGTTCAATCTTCGTTCCTACCCTCACCTATGGTCATGAGCGATGGGTCATGACCGAAAGAACGAGATCGCGGATACAAGCGGCTAAAATGGGCTTTCTCAGGCGGATAGCTGGTGTCTCCCTTAGAGATAGGGTGAGAAACACTGCTGTTCGCGAGGGGCTCAGAGTAGAGCCGCTGCTCCTTCGCGTGGAAAGGAGTCAGTTAAGGTGGTTTGGGCATCTGGTGCGGATGTCTCCGGGATGCCTCCCTAGGGAGGTGTTTCTGGCATGTCCAGCTGGGAGGAGACCTCGAGGCAGACCCAGGACGAGGTGGAGGGATTATATCTCAACACTGGCCTGGGAACGCCTTGGGATCCCCCAGTCAGAGCTGGTGGATGTGGCCGGGGAAAGGGAAGTTTGGGGCTCCCTGTTGAAGCTGCTGCCCCCGCGACCCGACTACGGATAAGCGGTGGAAGATGGATGGATGGAGAATAATAATTGTTATTATTATTATTATTGATTTCAGGTGGAGTTCAAAAGCTTGACGGCATGAGGTTTTCAAGTGAGCTCATTCAAATATATAGGTGGGGAGATAATATTCTTATTATTATTATTATCATCAATAATCTTACAATAATAATAGTAATAATAATAATATTAATATTAGTTTTTCTAATTTCAACATTTCCATTCAGCTTTGTGTGTGTCTGAGTGAGAAAATGTGCATGAAAACAGCTGAATGATGAACACAGTAACATGTGAATGTCATTGCTAAAATCAACAGCAAAATGTTCCAAAGTTGGTAATGAAGCTAAGTCTCATGTTAAGTAAAAATTATTTATTTTTATTCTTTTGATAAACTCCAACCTTTGATCAAAACTTGAGAAGTGCAGCCCAGGTGTGGAGTAGTAGCATACCTCTGTTTGAGGCAGTGTCTCTCCTGTGACATCACCCCCCCACCACAGGTACGAGTGCATGCTGTCCACTTGGCCCACTCGCCCCACCAGTGTGTGATCACCTCCAGCTCCTCCTCCAAACTGTTGGATGCCACACTTTCCTCCTTACACACAAACAAACAAACAAACAACAAACAAACACATATCTGTTTGTCATAGTCATAGACAAACTTTATGGCTCCTTTGTGTGTGTTTGTGTGTGTGTGCATGTGTGTGTGCGCGTCTGTGTGTGTGTATGTGTGTGTGTGTGTGTGTGCGTGGGTGCGTGCGTGTGTGTGTGTACTGTGTATATGCTGTATATAGCATAACATATCAACATTTTTAGGACCTGTAGAGAGGCAGTGGTTTCTGTTGAAAATACAAATGAGCATATTTTCAGCTAACATAATGAATCAAACAATATTCAGTTGTTGTTTTTTTTATTTTGTTCACACCTTGTCTGTATCTGTGCATTTTGATTTGTGAGAATGTCAGTATGAAACTAAATACTCAGTGTGAATGATAGCCCACTGCTTTTGAAGTCCATTTGGTCCATACAACAGAGTGTAAATAAAACCATCAGAATGTGGTGGATGACATGGCAACAACACAACCTTGAACTCTGGCTGTGTTTTCCATCAGCCATAACTTATCCTTCTACACCAGTTGAATGAGAGAAGAGCTTAGCTCCTAAATCTTGTAGCAAATTAACTAATTAGTGTTTGGTCCACTTGATCATATTTTTAGACATCTGCTATGATGACTACAGTGATATCCAAAGCTAAAGTAGTTTCAGAAGAGTGGTATTAATTTGTATAACAGTAAAAAAAAAAGGAGGAGCAGTTGTCAAAAAGCTAGGCATCATAGGAATAAAAACAGTTTTAAAACATGTTGTGGTTTTCATATATTTTTGTATAAATAACAGCAACATATTGCATTATTTAAAAGATATTTCATACATTGATTCCACTAAGTAATTGCTGATTGAATCATCATGGGAGAATGTGTCAAAACCAAATACAGAATTTGTGCCCAAGCACACCGATGTCCACACCACAGGTAAAAACTCTGAATGTGAGTATGCTAAAATTAAAATTAAAAAAATGAAAAGAAAAAAAGAAACTTGAAAAAAAAAATTTTTTTAAGTGACCTTTAAAGCATATGGAAAATGTAATTGAATTCTGACCATCTGTTTTAAGGTGCTGTGGATAGACTAGTCTGCTTTGTGTACAGAGAGGCAAAGTAAATGCCCTCATTGGCAGGGGCATAAAAACAATGACAAAAAGGGTCAGAGTGTTTTGTGCTCCAACGTGTGAAGAGACTCAGCATTTCACACATTCCTGATGTGCAGGAGCAGCATTACTTCAGGCCGATGGCTGCATCACTTCATTCAGACAGATTTATCTGTGTGACCGCTGGAATGTGCACTGAGCTCCTTGTAAAGGTGTGAGATAAAGCAGCTGTAAGGGAGGGTGAGAGACACTGGAAATACCAGACAGACAGCGTAAGTGAGAGAGAGAGAGACAGGGAAAGATGGATGGGTACCAAGAGAGAGTGAAGGAAAAGAGACAGACAGGTCAGTCTGTCAGCAACTCTTCATTTCTTCAAATCAGTTTTCACATACTGTGTGTTCCTTTCAAATTTAATGTTGAATCAGTTTGACTTCTAATGAAATATTTCTTTTATTCAGTGATTTTTCAAATGAAGTCTTATTTAAAAAAATGGTAATTATTGGTCCTGAAATTGACTTGGTTTTGGTCAGTTACAATCATTTAAATTAATGTCTCTGTTTCAGTTTTTACAAGTGGACTTTCCCTTTTGTTGTGTTCTGTAAGTCCTCTTTGTATGAACAAAAGTAGGATGTATTTAAAACAGCAGCTGTTCTTTGACATTGAGGTAAAGTGCAGATATCCTACCTGAGATGAAGTCTGTCTTTTCTGGCGAAGCTGGTAAAGGTAGAGCTGATTTTAGTTACTACAATTAATCTAACTGTTGAATAGCTTGTGAATTTTCTTAATAAAGTCCTATCTCACAGAGTGAAATAACTTTGATTTGCATCTTTTTTATTAGATTTGCATTGCTAAACTGAATTTCCAACATAAATAGTATCTGAAAGTATTATTGCTGACGTTAAGCACAAGTACCTTGACACTTAGCTAACTTTTGTGCATCTTGTCCTGGTGGGGGTCGCCACAGCATCCTTTATTTTAAATGAACGCTCTGTGTTTGGCAAAGCTTTTTAAACACGATGCCCTTCCTGCTGCGATCGTCTGTACTTATGTGGGTTTGGGACCGGCCTACAGCAGACGCTGCTTGTGCCCCCGTAGGGCTGCATATGCCGGTGACTGAGCCCGGGGCAGCACACATGTGAAGCATGTGCTCTACCACTGAGCTACACCACTGGTAATATATATTATTTACTGTATGTCTCAGGTTAGCCATGTTGTTATTTCATTTAACTGATCTGATACTGAATTATGATGACAATTAAGGTGAGGAAAAGTTACATTAAACCTCTTGCTGTACAAAAGCAATTAAACAATGAAATGTCAACAGATGTGATTTCATCTGTATAATTTTAAGAGACTTTCAGTAAGTCAGAGTTATGGTAGACTGTTTCAACTGCATTGTTTTTTTGTGTGTTACCAAACTGTTACCAATACATAGCTGATTAACGTAGATTCAAATAGATTCTTCTTCTAGACATTTTGCTTCCCATCCAACAGACTTCTATAGTTCTGAACGGCTGGTGTGGTAGTCCAGATAATTAACGTATCTTGAAACCCTTTCTCAAACCATCTGTCTTCCTTGGCCAAGATGCGTTCATTGTTATCTTCAAATGAATGGCCTTTGTCCTTTAGGCTAAGATGGACTGCTGAGTCCTGCCCTGAGGTGTTTGATCTCCTGTGTTGCACTATCCGCTTGTGAACTAGTTGTTTTTTTCTCCCCAGTGTAGAAGTCTGGTAGAACTCAATGCATTGAACTACATGTACTACACCAGTCAGCTTATGTCTGGGAATATGATCTTGGGTTAAACCAACCCCTTTCTCAGAGTGATGGTGGGCTTAAAGTGTACATAGATGATGTGTTTACAAAAGATCCATTTCAGGTTCTATGATACTCCCGCCACATAAGAGATGATGACATCTTTCCATTTGCCTTTCCTCTCTGTGATCTGTTTTGGGTCGAATTGTAGGTATTGGTCTCTGTGGGTGGGTTTCCAATACACCTCTATTCTACACCGAGGGTCCAGTTCCTGTCAGACTGCACCACTCAGAACAAAAATCCAAGCTGTTGTCCCTGAGTGTCATCCTCCTGAGTGTCAGGATTTGCAGTTACTTCTCTCTCTCTCCCTCCTCTTCTGAGTCACTCCTGGTTCCCACCTACCTGGGCATGGCTGTTCCTGGCAGCAGAGCAGCACACCTGTCTCCAATCACCAATCTCCAGATCTTCGTGAGGACCAGCTCCCCACCATTCATCGCCAGTTTGTTTGTACTGCTTGTCAATATCTGCACGTGGCTCTCGTAAACTCAAACCTTGACTTTTTGATAACTCTGTTCTCTCCATGTTCCAGTTCCGGTCTGCTGCCTGTTGACTGTTACCCGTCCAGCCCGCCTGCCTGCCTTGACTACTTATCTCCTGCCGATTCATTTGCTCAGCCTGGTCATCTGGTCCATCATCTCGCCACATTCTTTTGTCAAATCTTTTTCTCTTTCCTGATGTCTTCGCATTTGGGTACTACAGTAAACCTCGACACTGAGTAAGCTGAATGTTGCAGTCCACTACATTGAGAATGCTTCCCTTTCCTAAATTTTCATTTTTACCCAGCTGTCATTCACATACTGGATCCAGTGGCTTGGGGCAATACCACTGTAGGAGGTTTGGGCTATGCATTCTATATCTTGCAAATAAAGGTTGGCCACTATTGGTGACACTGACAATCCGATGGCACAGCCATGGTTTGCCAGTAGAACTTCTCGTTGTATTAATATAGGTGGTACTCAAGCAGAGGTACAGTGTAGTAAACATGTTGTCACATTGTATATACTGCCATAGTTATTTGTATTTTTCAATTTAAGAATCCTTAAGTGAAACAGTTCTTTTCTTTGTATCTGTTGGTTTTGGAAAACTCTTTTAAACCAGGACAATGTGTCACTCATTCATCTACTTTCTTGAAGACAACCACAATCAAAGAAAAACAACCACTCACACCTACGGTCAATTTAGAGTCAACTCGCCTAAATAGCATGTTTTTGGAGGTGATAAGAAGCAGGAGAACCAGAACTTTCTTGCTGTGAGGCAACAGTACTTACCATGCGCCATCATGCTGCCCATAAAATGTGCAGTAATTTCATAGTATTAATTCTGTAATGAAAATATGTATTTCAATAGTTTCAAAGGTCTAATCATTAAATCTACACATTAATTATAGCCAAGGGTTTTTTTTTTTGTTTGTTTTATTTCAATCTCTATTGGTCTTACGGAATTTTCATCTTGGTTCACTCTCGTAAAGGGCCAGCTGTGTACAGCTGCTATTTCAAAAGTTGTGCTGAACAAGTAACTAAAGAATAATAGAAGCTTTTTGGCCAGTGACAAGCATACATAATTTGATGATTTGGAAGTGAGGATGTGTTTGCCAGTAAATGCTGAATTAAGATGTGATCTCCGTAGCATTAGCAGAGTGTTTTGCTGTGTGTTGTGTACCTGCAACCCCCTGGTGGAAAGGTTACCCATGGACACTGCCAGAGACAGGAAACAGAACAGGACCACGACCATCTCCCTGCAATTTTCCCATGACCACACCCTCATCCTGGAGAAAGAAAAAGTTAAAAATAATGACAGAGACCCTTAATATGTACACCAAATATATCTGGTGGCAAGAAATGTAACCCTGACCTGCTTCATCAGGTACTGCTTTGTATCTTACTATTGACATTTTGATAGCAGAAAAAATAATAAACTTACACCACCCTAAATTAATTTTTAAAATGATTGCATGTTTGTCAGTGCTTAATGGTAAGCCACCATCAGAGGCAAATGTTGGGGTAATGTGTATATGCAGTACTAATGTTCCTTTCTGTGTCTGCCTTATGTCCTCTCCATGATGAAAAAGCCTCACCTGCCAGGAACCACTCAAATGCTCAGCGCTCAACTAATATTACATTTGACAGTTTTCACCAAACACTGAACAGTCAACATTATGATTAATGGAGGGAATTTGGGCCAAAAATCTATTTGTTTTTGGATGGAAGTACACCATGATGAGTCTGGAGTATATGAAGAGGAAAATCATAACCACTAATGAGTTTTCAAAGTCTGAAAAAGACAACACACATCCAGACACTTATATGATTGTGGTTTAGAATATGTTGCTGAGACATGTGGGTGTTCGTTCATGTCTTTCCCCTGTCTAAATTGAAGCTTCTCAGCT
The DNA here is from genome assembly GCA_013358685.1 of Antennarius maculatus. NCBI lineage: Eukaryota > Metazoa > Chordata > Actinopteri > Lophiiformes > Antennariidae > Antennarius > Antennarius maculatus. The sequence continues at coordinate 7,060,080 of CM023608.1, read as the reverse complement.
TCCAAACCCACAAAAGGGTATGAAGTTGGATTTTTTTTTACACTGCGAGAACACATTGTGGTTATGTTATTTCCTCTCTGATTCTCCTGAGAAATTTCTGGCCTCAAAAAACATCTGCGGTTGTTAACAGGGGCTACCTGAACTCCGTATGCTGCTGTATGTTTAACCATTTCACATATTTTTTGACTACAGATTTACATACATGCTAGGGAAAGCAATTTAAAGATGAGAAATGGCAATTGATGTATAAAAAAAAAAAAAAATCCCATTGCAATTCAAAATTAATTGAGAAACAGAATGTTTTCATTTATTGCTACTTATGTTTTAGGCCATTTATTCTAACCCTCAATGAAGACATTCTTGTTCTGACCAGCAGTTTCCCAAATTCAGTTTCATAAACTGTGTGTAAAAGGCTCCTGCCTGACATAACTTATTGCCTTAATGGAATTGAAGGTGTTTCTTGTGGCTGCATTCAAAACTGGTAGCTGAAATATGTCATGGATTAAAGAATCATTTGCACCTTGTTGTGATTGTAACCAAGTTTGCAATGTCAGATTTCCAAGGAACAATGACACGTACAGTGAAGGGAATTTTCTCAGACAATGCATTCAAACGCTTACATCAGAGTGCCAGCTGTGGGCATTTGAATTTGTTGGCAGTCAATGGCAGGCTGGCACTGGCATGTGGAGAGTGACACAGAGAGGCTGTTGAGAAGCACAAGTGTTGGAGACAGGAGTTGGACAGCAGAGGGGCCCATGCAAAAGTTAAACAGGCCTAAATGTGCTGGAATAACGATGGTAAGTTTTCCACAGGTTTGCACAGGTAGTCCTTTGTTTGGCTCCTCAGACTACAACAAAATTTAGATGTCTGTATGTAAAGGCTTATATGAACAGGCACAGACACAGGAGAATGAGGGAACTTCAAGTACCCTCCTTTTCCTGTTGCATAGTTGCGTATATGACTTTAATGATTCAATGAAGCTTTTGATTTAAAGGAATACTGTATAAGTTTATGTCTTACAGCTTTGTGGATTTTTCATGATGGGACCAAATAGAATTGAGGGATGAGAAATGAAAGGATGAATGGTGCTTGATGAAAGCAGGGAGGTATAAGAGGTGAAGGTTTGGGGAGGGAACTGAGTCAAAGAGGAAGGAAATTAATCAGTCGAGATTAAATTAAGCTCCAGCAGACATTCAGTCATCTATATTTTTGCACACCTATATGGCATGCTTAATTCTTAATTCTTTCCTGCTGTCTTTGTCCTTGGTTGTCAATCAAGATATCAGCAGTTCTCATCAACCAATCTCTCCAATAGCACAGCAACACTCTTTTATTGTCAACCATTATCTATGCTTTTTTTTTAAAATTATGACTCTATCCATTGTTTATTTACTTTAAGGCTACTATGCTGTGCATGGACTACTTTTCCATCATCATCCAGGCTGACAGAAAAAAACTGGACATTCATCAGGTTCATCAGAATCATCAGCCACCATCACGAATATCCAGAGTCAAAGAGGAATACATATCTTATGCTGCTCAGGACAGATGGTATGACAGATATTCCTGAGAAGTTGAGATTCTAAAGACTCTGTGACAACACGGAGTAATTATCACATATATGTTGATGTAATAAACAATTTAATTTACTACAAACACTTGTCTCGCTTGATTGAAATACTATTTAAGCAGAAATGAGATTTAATTCAGGCATGGTTCTTTTCCCCAAAACTAGATATTTCATTGTCACTTGTAGATTACCATGCAAAATTTCTCATACTATATGCAATGTAAAAGTACACACAGTATATTATTTACTTTCATAAAAGAATGTTTGATATGTTTGAATGATAATATTGTTTAGGTCAACATCTGTAAACCAGTCTGGTCACAAGGTAAGCTGCACAAGGATTTAGTCAGGGAAACCCTCCAAAAGAAAACAGGAGACAGACAAACAACCTGTTCTGTATTTTGTCACATTTTGGCAAAAAATTAATTATTTTGAACCTATTACGTATACAAATCATTATTGGAGAAGTAAGTTAGGTTGCAGAGTTCATCTCTGAACTTTGAGGACCTTTCAAAACTACATGTGGAAAAGATTCAAATACATTCGATCGTTTATCCATAAACACACAATATTGCACACACGCTGCCCATACAGAAGGCACTCAGCCATCACTGATAAACAGATGTGTGCTGTAACAATCAAAATTTTGTGTATTCCTCAACAAGAGACAAAATAAATATATGATAGTGAAATTCCCTACACAAGAGGAAACACAAATTAAACTTTTTGAAGCCAGGGAAACACTCTTGGTTTCAATGTCCTCATCAGCCAAAGTTGTGGGGAGGTGAATGATTTCTGTAGGCTCCCCTCAGATAATCTTATACAGACCTTCTAGGAAATGGTTCATAGTACATCTCGTGTCCACAGGTCCAGTTAGGCAGCCTTGTTAAAATAAGCAAGCCGCTCGTCTCGCCCTGTTTGCAGTCTGGCTTTTTCTGGCACTAAATATTGGTGACAGGTGTCTTAAAGCAGGCGCAGCAGACACCTGGACTTCATTATCCAACCAGACACAGCTGGAGTAAATCCAAACACACACATACACACACACACACACACACACACATACACACACACACACACACACACACACACACACACACACACACACACGTACATGCGCACACATACAGGGAGAGAGAGTGGGGATGGACACTCAGTCAGACACAACCGCCCATGTGTATACACGCAGGCAGTAGTGACTGAATACACAGACACACACGCGCACACACACACACACACACACACACACACACACACACACACACACACACACACAGTGAATACTGAGCATGCAGGTATGCAAATACAGTTCACAAGGGAACCACACACAGCCACAGACTTTCTCATATTCGCAGTCCTGTTCACTCAGAGACTTCTGAGTTTGCTGCTCACAAGAATTTAAGATTTTAAGAATTTTTGACCATCAGTGGTGTAATACAACATTTCTCCATGCTACAACCATAACTTTGGTTATCACAGACACCTGAGTCACAATCTTTACCTGACATTCCAGCCAGCTCCAAAAGGCCCACTGCTGTGGGAAGTGGTTGAAATGTAGGATTTTAAGACAGTTCTCCAGTTCAACAACCTATTATATTTTGCCACAGTTATAACTTTTACACGTTTTCCAAAACATTATGTTATGTAACTTTACCATAACGTCCTCATTTCACCTTAGTATACTCTCCTTGGCAAACTCTCCTTAGCAAACCAAGGAGATTTTAATGTTTCTTAGTGTCCTTATTCAGAAGAGACATTCTTATTTGGGTTCCTTGTCCTCACTTAAATATCTTCATGTTGTGAGAAGGGTCTTCACTAGGTTAATCTTCCTCATTTCAACATGGTATTCTTCTTCTGGTTAGAAACTCTTATTTGGCCACAATCGCATCGATTTGCCACAAGTTTATCAGAATGTCTTCACTTTGTCCTAAATTTATGACACAACAATTTATGTTACCAGAGTATTTTCGACTGGCTGAAATATTCGGACTTGGCCTTAAGTATTTCATGCAACAGAAATCAGCCCTCAGAGAGAAAGATATATAAGAGCTCACACATATTGAATTTCATGCACCCATGGCCAAAAACACACAAAATTCATATTTTCATCTCATATTCTGAGTGTCTCCCTCTGTTTCTCTGTCTCTCTCTGTTTCTGTCTCTCGCTCTCACACACACACACAAACACACACATGCACGCACACAAGCACACTTGCTCAGTAATCGGCCTGTTGCCTATTGCTAGTCCAGACAGAGTCTTCCTCCTTCCTCCTCCCTCTTACTGTCATTTCCCAGGCAGCCAGGCAAAGCAAGCACAGAGGACAAAAGTAAACACAGTCCCCTCATCCTGACTGTCTCCCTCTCCCTTACCCCTTTGCCATCCCCACCCTGACAGCCCCGTGGGGCCCCTCGCCTCACTGTCTTGTTTTTGTAGCACTGGCAACCTCCACAGACAGACAGACAACAGTAGTCTGTCCCCTGGGAGGCTGGAGTGGAGTAGTTAGACCAATATGTCAGACCAATACTGGAGCTTTATTAGCAACTGCTTGCCATCAGCCAGACACAATATCACATGATCACCTTTGATGATTGAATTATAGTTACATTCATTTATCCAGGAAGCATGAAAAATGTGAATGAGTGTTTACCACTTTTTTTCCAACTGAGTTGCAACCTTAACCTCATTTCTGAGCAGTCGACTAGAGAAAACAGGAAACCTGAAAACTTTTTCTCAGGCTCTGGTAGCTTGTAATAGATGCTGTTTTAATTTTTATCTACATTTTGTGGGTTAAAATTTATCACTACCAAATTTGTGTGCAAAGACACAGATGGTTCTGTGACTTCTGTGGATGTGGACCATAACGTGTACCATTGGTAAATGTCAGTGAACTGACATGAAAATTCCTCAAGTTCAAAAGAGATTGAAATTTAAAAAAAAAAAAAAAGGAAACCATTTGTGGGTCGTACAAATTTCATTCAACTGCGTCCAACTGTTTCTTTATCCATCCATCATCCATCCATCTGTCTGTCCATCCGTCCATCCATCCATCCATCCATCCATCCATCCATCCATCCATCCATCCATCCATCCATCCATCCATCCATCCATCCGTGGTATAGCATGGCAAACTTTCCTGTCACAACCATTACTTCCAGCTCTTCTGGGGGTACACCAAAGCCAGCCAAGAGATATACAGTGTGACCTCGCACATTCGCGTATCATCACTCACGACTTCACCTCATCGCGGATTTTTGGTAGGTAGTCACATCATACCGTACGTGCATTCTATTGATTGACGGCATCCGGACTCACGCACAGTGAGTCTCGGAACGCAACACACTTGCATTAGACACAAAAGTGCTTTAAACAGTCTATAAGAGCGTGGGAAAAGGTAATGTAGATAGAAGCTGGTTTAATATCAGTATTACCGTAAATAAAAAGATAAATATTGCGGAATTCATTATTCGCATGTGGTTCCTGGAACACATTAACGGCAAGTAACAAAGGCACACTGTATTCCCTCTATCATGTCCTTGGTCTACCCATAGGTCCCCTACCAGTGGGAATGCTGTCTGTAAGGGCAACCACAGCACACTGCAAAGGAAGCCCATTTTAGTCACTTGTATCTGTGATTTTGGTTATGACCAAAGGTGAGGAATGAAGATAAACAAGTGGAGCTTTGCCTTGTGACTTCAGTCTCTTTTCACCACAACAAACCAGTACATCACCTGCATCACCACAGATGTTGCCCAAATTGATCTATCAATCTCCCACCCCATTCCCCCTCCCTTGCGAACTAGTCCCAGAGATACCTAAACTCAGTAACTCATCCTTGACCGGAAGGGAGCAATCCATCCATTTCCAACTCAGAAAAATGGCCTTAGACTTTGAGGTCCTGATTCTAATTCCAGACATGTCATACGCAGCAGAAAACCATTCCAAAGGCAGACAAAGATCACAGCATTATGAAGCTAACAGTATTGTATCGTCTGCAAAAAACAAAGAAGCAAGTCTGGATTCACAAAACTGTACACCCTTCACTCTGTTGTTGTATCTAGAAATTCTGTTGAAAAATAGAATCACTGACAAAGACCAAATGTCACTGGGAACAGGTTCGATTTATTGCTGGCAATACTGGAGATGCATTCCAACATTATGGTACTCAAGGTGAATCTTAAGGTCCTTAAGACAAATCTGATCCACACTGGTGCCCAGCCAGAGAGGACCTCTTTCACTATTTCAAGGACATCACCCCCTGTGATGGATTAGGCTTTTTTTAATCCAGTTATTAATTACAAAAAAAGCACACATGTTTCAAACATTCAGTTAAAAAATTTTGAGGGTTAGAATTAAACTGGAATATTGTATAACAGAATGGTGGCTCCACAGATGAAGCAACAATATACAGTATTGTCACAGTAATAAGGTAAGTAAGTAATAATCACAGGATATACTGTATGTGTATATAGTGCCAAGGTTCACACTTCATGCATACAAAAATTAGTTGGATAGAATAGTTTCAGTGAAGAGATTTAGCATTGCATGTGTAAACAAGCTTGTTGATTATTTTCTTGTTAAAACATTGAATTAAAAAAATCTTTTTTAAGTTGTTGAATGAAAAAGTGAAAGGACTTATTTTGATTAGTGTTTCTGCCAGTTTTCCAAAGTTCATTTCTGTCCATTTTTTCTTAGTTTTGGGATGACATGAATTGCCAGATAGATTAAGAAACTGGAAAGATGATGGATAAATGCAGAGTTTGGAAAAGAAGGAGGGAAAGCCTTCAAATTCTCAGAGCTGTCTGAGAAGTTGAGAGTTCAGCAGAGTTTAGTTGAATTTGAGCAGACAGGAATCAGTGTAAACTCCTCCCATTTGAACTCTGATCTTTTTATGACTCAACCTCAGGCTTGAAGAAAAAATGCTTAGTTCAGAAATCATGTTCATTCGCAGTAACACAAAAAACATGACTACTGAGCTGGTTTTCCAAAGGCAGGTGAGCCCATTAATGGTCTTCCCACCAGACTCCTGGGAGCAAGTTGTTTAAAAAAAGTAAAAAAAAAAAAATGTAAACAACTTTTTGTTTCTTTTTGAAGTTTAAAAAGACACAAAAAGTCATTGTGTCTTTTTAAACTTCACAATGACTGCTGTCAAAATATGTAGTGTGTGAAATGTCTACTCAGGACAGCATAGTAGCACAGTGGCTAGCGCTGTTGCCTCACAGCAAGGAGTTCACTGGTTTAAATTCTACTTTCTGCGCAGCATTGGATGTTCTCTTCATCTTCTGCATGGGTTCTCTGGTTCTCTGATTTCCTCGCACCTCCAGAAACATGCAACTTGAGTGAATTGACTTCTCAAATTTGCCACAGGTGTGAATGTGTGTGTGAATGGGTGTTTGTCAAAGTGTTGCCCAAAGCTGAACTGGGTGGACCCCACTCCAGTGAACCCATGACCCAAACAAAGATAAGCAGATAAGCGATTGAAGAGACAATTATGGGTTGTCATCTTTGAGAAGAATAATGATTGAAGAAATGAATGTTCATAAACATAAGATAAAACCGTTATGGAGAACACCGCAAGATGAACACTCAATTTGTGCAGGGTGTACACCGACTCCCGCCCAACTCGGATAGGCTCCATAAGCAGCTACAAAAATTGGACGGACATTGTAGATCACAGTAATGGAAGAAGAGTCTTTCATGGGCAAAGAGCACTACCTGCAGAAATTTAAAGATCAACAAGAAACAAATCTGACTTGTAGATCACAATCCTTTTGACAAAAAATATGAATGCACGTCTGTAGATGAGAACATGTTAGAAGTGAATTGTCAGTTGTGACACTGGATCTCAGCTTATCACAACCAGTGACGTGTGGTCGGGGAGGCAGGTGAGGCATGGCCTCACCTACCATAATGAGAGACAAAAATGAAAGATGGAAGAAATAAATTAAATGGTAATATTCATTAAGGGATGGTATGATAAAGTTATTTTCTATTCAATTTTAGGTTATTTTTACTCAAAATCGCTGAATTTTCACATTTACCTCTGAAACACGGAGAAGAGACCTGCACCAGCCAGTCGAGCCTCATCATGGAATGCACAATGGATTGACTAGCTGTGCTGGCATGCTATAGAGTGAGTCCGTAATGCTATCTCTCTATATGTCGCTATTCAAATGTTCAAACATGTTTGCTCTATGAACTAAATTTCCATAATTTAGGTAATGTATATAATGCACAGTGTTTTTTTTGTCAACAACTGGTACAAGGTACTACGTGAGGCACGATGCTGTCGTGCCTCATTGGTAGGGGGTGCTGGTGATCCAAAGAATTCGGCCTAGAAGTCTTCTTCCTTGGCCATAGAAGAAGTGACAGCTCACTACAGCCATTTATTTGTTTTCTGCTCGCCTTGCCTTACTATACAGTGTTTTTTTTCGCTGCTTTTGTTCAGAAGGAGTGGCGCATGGACTTCATTTATAAGTAAACGTAACATATAAACAAACATGTAGGTAACAACATAACATATTTTTTAATCAAATGTGCTTATTTGTGTGTTACAGTTTGTACGTGTAAATAATTCTAATAATTCTGCTCTGAGATTTTAAAAATAACCCACTCACAGTTGATAATTAAATGGTGAATAAGCTAAACTGTAGGTTCATATGTTTGTAAATCTGATTATGATGAGATCAGTGTGACCCATGACAGTGGACAAAAGCGGGTATAAAAACTGAATGAATGAATGAATGCATGCATGCATGAATGAATGAATGAACCAATCAATCAATCAATCAATCAATCAATGAGTGATTCTACACTATAAGAATCATCTTGTTCTTTCTATTCAGTAGATCTGTCTACTCAGGTGCAAGTGTTTGATGCCGTGAGTGTTATATCAATGCCAGTACATGTAGTACAAATCAGCTTGAAAAGTGTGTGTGACCTGAAGGGAGCAATCTACGCACACACACACACACACACACACACACACACACACACACGCACATAGGGTTTAGAGCCACAACAACCACAACTCACTGTTTGACAAGTAGCATTGGCACAACTGTTTGCCTCTACAAGTTAGCAAACATTGACACACATACAGAGATTTCTCAAAGCTGACAGGTTTCCGGACCCACACACACACACACACACACACACACACACACACACACACACACACACACACACACACACACACTCAGACAGAGAGAAAGAGAGCAAGAGAACAAGAGAGAGGGAAAGAGAAGGAGGACAGAGAGAGAGTCTACACTTGCACATGCAAACAGTGAACACAGCTACACAGACACACAAAAAACTATACACACAAATGCAAACACAAAACACAAAATGAAGCACACAAACACAACACACACATACACACACACATGCACACACAGAATGTTTTAAATATTTACCAACTCACCTCGCTTGCAGTAGTCCAAGGGCGGCTCGGGTTGTGATGAGGATGAGGATGCTGCTCAGTATGCAAGTGTGTGTGTGTGTGTGTGTGCGTGTGTGTAGGTGTGTGTGTGTGTGTGTGTGTGTGTGTGTATGTGTTAGCGTGCCAACAACAGTGGTGGTGTGTTGTAGTGTGTTTGGTGAGTGCTGCTGTCGCTGTGGAGTGAAGAAGAGAGACAGACAGGGGAGGAAGAAAGAGAGGAAAGGAGGGAGGTAAGGTGTACGCTCCCGGCATCTCTCTTCCTCCTCCTCCTCCTACTTCCTCCTTCTCCCCAGTCAGCAGCAGCAGCAAAGTGGCAGCAAAAGGAGAAGGTGGGAGGATCATAGGAGTTTAAAAAAAAAAAAGCCTGGCAGACTGCTCTGCTTTCATTTTCTCTGACTATTTTTCTCTAAAATAAGGTTGAGTTTAAAGTTTATCACCAAAAGTCAAATAGATTGAAATAATTTGTTTTACATGTTCATATTATACCTAAAACTACTTTACACCATCCTACTGCCTACCTCAATCTTTAAATGTCAATATGTTGTTTACCAGAAAGCTTATCTCTTGCTGCAACTAATGGCCTTTTACATACAATTGTATCAGCTTACCTTGCCTCTACTCAGTTTACCTTGCAGTTACTTGACAAACTTGGAACCTGCTCTATCCACTCATCCATTTTCTATAACTGCATTTCGACTGCTATCACGGGTCGGGGTGTGTTGGAGCCTATTCCAGCCGACTGGGAAGGCGAGGCAGGGGGCACTCCGAGCAAGACAAACACTCACGCACACACTCACACATACCGGCAACTTCATACTTCCAAGTCCACCTGAAGGGCCTGTTTTTTTGGAGGTGGGCATAACCTGGAGAGAACCCACGCAGATATGGGTAAAACGTGCAAACCCCACACAGAATGGGGCTCTAATCTTGGAACCTGCTACCTGGAAAATTTTTGGTAATACCTATTAAGGTTCAATTGAGCTAAAGCAATACCAAATGCAAGCATGGAAGCACTGTCAACCATTGATTGGTCAGAGAGAATGCTCACTACCTTGTATCATCACTGAGACACGGAACAAACCAAACCCATCTTTTTTAAAAGTGTTGCAATTGCACCCAAGGTTTGTAGTAGTTTTTTTCTTTTAATACTGCTACATTTGTAGTAGAGTTTGGTTATGACATAGAGGAAAATCACAGTTATCTTGGGGGAAGGTGAGGATGTTTTTTTTTTTGATGCACCTCGCCTGTGTGTGTGTCACATTGGAAATAATGCTTAACATCCGTAAAACAACCAGCTACACTGATGGGGTACTACAGCTGTAGTGTAAACAAAACTGGCTCACAAAAAAACAAGGTAAGCAAGGCAAGTAGAGCCCACACAGTTGCAATAAGAGACACAGACAAGAGACAGACTACAACCAAAACAGATATTTTTGTCACAAATGATACATTTTGTTATGATTTTTGTTTGAAAACAAATAACAAAAAGCAAACAATATACAGTATTCTTTATGTTTCCACGAATACTGTCTCTTAACAGTTTTGTCGTTAGTTTTTCCTCACTTAAAAGTTCGGAATTTGTCGATTCTGCGAGTATCTTTGAAGCACTCTCTAGTGGACAAGCACTCAAATACAACATGTTAGCAATGTTTTTTTATTTATTTATTTATTTATTTTATATAATGATTTTAATCCCCGAAGGGAAATTAGTGCCACACTCTAGTTGAATTGAATGAATCATGCATATACAGTATATACTGTGTATATACGTATATGTGTGTATAGGCCCTAAACACACCAACGCACACAGGGAGCCTGTACGCATGCAGGGGGAGGTAGAGTTGTGGGCAGTGCCTTTGTGGTGTGCCCAAATGAGCAACTTGTAAGGGGGACAGCACCTTGCTCAAGGGCGCCTCGTCAGTGTTCCAGAAGTGAGCTTACACCTCCCACTGTCAGCTCACACTCCAGGTGTTTTTTTGGGCGGGAGCGTGAATCGAACCGCCAATCTCAGACCATTGGACGACCCGCTCTACCGCCCGCTCTACCACTGAGCTTCTGCCGCCCCAAGCCACTGGTGTACTCGGTACAAATGCTCATGCAAGAGCCTTGTCTTTGTTCCAGTTTTTCTTGGGTTGACGTTAAACATCACAGACCTTGTCTACTCAGACAAAAGGGTTACTCCCTTCAATATACACAGAGAGCGACATTTATTTGGAACTGCAGTATTGATCTCACGTGACATGGGTAAATACAATACAAATGTAATCTTTTCCGTCCAGAAGTCTCATGTGTGTTTCCAGACTGGCATAGATACATGTGACCTGTGGTTGTGCGGCTAATTGGATGTACAGCCAAACCACTCAAAACAATGTCGAAACAGCTTATGTTAGAGAAAAGAATATTCAGTTAACATGAAACAGCTCTGGTGGACATTCCAATAGTCAACATGCCGACATGAAAACATGCAGCATCTGTGGCATTGCATTATGTAATTAAACTCTAAATATTGGATTGGCCTTTTATTCTGATCATTCCAACAAACACCTGTGGAAAAATCAAAAGACTATCTTTTGCTTCAAGGTAATGCTAATGAGGTTCTTAATGAATAAATACATGGTGTTCAGTCCACATTATTGTGTGCTACAACTGTTAAATCCACTAAAAAAATTAGAGGAATAATCCTGTGTGAATTGACAAAATTTTAGATTTAAACGAATCAACCCCGGAAAGGCTGAAACATGAAATAATTGCCTGAAAATCTTTTTTTCTGAACCAAATGCAAATGCATAAGTCTGATTGTATTTTCAGGAAAAAATATAAAAATTATGAAAATTATCTGTATATTAGTTAAACTCCAAAAAGCCAACTGTGTCAAATATGATAACCATTTTCTGGATCAGTGGAGTAGAATCTTAAAGCCTGCAACTTGATAAAGAGTTTTTTAGAGTTAAAAAGCAGATTTTTATACACCGCAAAATGCTAGGTCAGTTTGGAAACACTCAAAATGCGTCTCAGAGAAGACATTTCTACTTCACTCTACCAGTTTGTTGAAAGTTATGGTAAAAATTGCATCATGAGGTTCTTCCCTTTCAAGTGAAATACTCCTTTATGTGACAATGAACTGAGAATTCTCTTTGTCCAAACCACACAGAGAAAGACAGAGGAAGCCAGAAACAGATGGGAGGAGAGCAATTTAGACAGAAGAATGAGAGAAGAGTGACTGATGAGAGGAGGATGAGCAGACGTCTTAGGACCACCATGTCTGCCCATGATATCGTCTTCTTCATTTCTTCATCTGTCTGTCTCCCTCCCTCTGGCTTCATTCAGATTTCTGTTCTCCTCTCTTATGTTTTTTTCTTTTTTCTGTTATTTCTCCCCCCTCCCCCCATTTGTTTCTTTCTTTTTTTGCCACACTCCTTTCAGTTCACTGTTTCTACAGCTGTCTCTGCAGCTTTATGCTTGTTTCCTCAATTAATCTCTACTATTGATTGAATTCTCATAGAATTATGTGAATACATAGTGCTTAAGTGAATAATCCTGAAGATTTTTGTTCTCGATGATTTGGAAAGGCTTGGGTTACTCATGCTTTTTATTAATCCAAGTCCTGAGATTTCTTTTGAGATAATACATATTGACCATTGTGCTTGGCAAACACCCTGTGAACAGCTATTCCAATCAGAAATCCTTAATTTTTTTAGACTTCATCATTCTGACCTTCATTGCCTCTTATCCTTGTCTATTCATTTCTCTTCTTCTAATAAATTTGCTGGTGTGTCTGTAGGCCACATAAGTCAATGTTCTGCTCTCTCACCAGACTTCTAAACAGATAAAAAAGGTTCATGGAGACTGCTAGAGGACTTACATCCGGCCACAAATTAAAACCCACTACTCTCCTCATGACAAAAAAAAGAAAGAAAAAAGAAAGAAAGTAGGTATTTTACAACACTCCATTGGGTGTGTTTCTGTGCATGCCTATTTGCAGTCATTAGGGTTGGCATATGCAGACAAAAGAGGAATTAAAGGCATCATAAACACAACCACAGAAATAAGAAGAAAAAGAACCAAAAATGCCGTTTCAAAGTCTATGAAGAAAAACAAGATTCTTACTGAAAGTAGATCAATGAGAAAATTAATTTAAAAAAATATGTGAAGAACAAGAAAAAGAATTTCAGTAGAGGTAGTGTCATCAGTTTTCCTGTCTTTCTCAAATGGGCAGCAAACATCAGAAATAAGTTTCTAATACAAACACAAGGACACCAACAACATCACAACAAACTGACCACTTTTAATCTCAAAATACAATCACAGTGTTGCCCCACATCGTATTTAAACTTGTTTATGACACATATGGTGTCTCCTGCTTATGTCAAACTTGACACAATACTCTCTAAAATTAAAGTATTGAGTTTAATAACAGCTTGTATCTGAAACTTGGGGATGTATATGTATATGCTTATACGTGTGTGTGTGTGTGTGTGTGTGTGTGTGTGTGTGTGTGTGTGTGTGTGTGTGTGTGTGTACCATATATACACGTAGAGAGAGATATCTCCCCACCTATATATTTGAATAAGCTCACTTGAAAACCTCACGGTGTCATGCTTTTAACTCCACCCACATGTCAAGTGCCCGACCAATCACGGCGCCAAACCAATTACTGCACATCTGCCAGAAGAAATCAAGTTGCGGTTACGCCTTTTGTTGACACGACAACACAGAAATCTGGGACAAAAATCGCTGTCGAAAGTTTTTTGAAACCGCTTTTGGAGGTGGGAGGAAGCCGGAAAACCCGGAGAGAACCCACGCAGACACGCGCCACCGTGGACAACAATGCTGTTTTTAAATAAAAACCAATGATATGACCCAAGCATAATCACTAGCCATACCTCAACCTCAGCATTACAAAAGCACAATCATTGTCCATACCCATACCCCAACCACCCTCACTGTACATGTTTACTGTATTTTCATTTTCATCATGTCCAAATGATCATTTTCCATACTGCCTGTGTGTGTGTGTGTGTGTGTGTGTGTGTGTGTGTGTGTGTGTGTGTGTTTGTGTGTGTGTGTGTGTGTGTGTGTGTGTGTGTGTGTGTGTGTGTGTGTGTGTGTGTGTGTGTGTGTGTGTGTGCATACTGTATACGTGTGCAAGCATTTGGAGTTTTAAAAAAAAGGAATTTCCCTACTGGAATTATAAATATATTTATTGATTTTTTTATTTTTTACACACACAAACATACACACACAGTGTACTGTGTGTGTGTGTTGTACTGTGTATGCTGTTCCAGGAATCTGCTGGAGCCACTCTTCCAGTTTGTCACTGGAAGTCACTGCCCCAAGTGCTCCTACTACCTCGGGGACCACGTTAGCCACATATATTCCAGCTCTTCTTTTAACCCTTGATACTTCTCAATTTTTTTGTGTTCCTTCTACATGATGTTAATGTCAGCTGGAATTGCCACATCTATCACCACTGCTCTCTTCTGTCCACCACCACTTCGTCCGGTTGGTTAGCCAGGAGCTGTTTGTCAGTCTGGAAGCTGAAGTCGCACAGGATCTTAACCTTGTTGTTATCAACCACCTTTGGTGGTATGTCCCATTGGGATTTGGGTACTTCTAGTCCATACTGTGTACAGATGTTCCTGTACACTATCACAGCTACTTGGTTGTGCCTCTCTATGTATGCTGACCCGGCTAGTATCTTACACCCTGCTACTCATGCTGGACTGTCTCTGGGGCTTCTTTACATACCATGCACCTTGGGTCAGCTCTACTGTGGTAGATATTGTACTTAGGGCCTGTTCTTGTGCTGCCATGTGCCTCAGTGCCTCTGTGCTGTCTGTCAGTCCAGCTTGGTCCAGCCATTGGTAGATCTTCATGACATCAGCCACTTCCTCTATCTGATGGTGGTACATGCCGTATAGGGGCTTGTCCGTCCATGTTGTCTCCTCATCCACCTCCTCTCTCTCGTCAGGTTTCTGCTGTTTGAGGCATTCACTGAGCAGTTCATCTTTTGGGTCCATCTTCCTGATGTACTGTTGGATTTTCGATGTTTCAACCTGGACAGTAGCCCTGATGCTCACTAATCCTTGGCCTCCCTCTTTCTGCTTAGTGTAAAGCCTCACTGTGCTGGAACTGTGGTGAAACCCTACATGCATGGTGAGGAGCTTTCTAGTTTTGATATCTGTGGCTATCTACTCCTTTGACCAGTCTATGATCCCAGCAGGGTATCTGATGACTGGCAGAGCATACATGTTGATGGCTCAGACCTTTTTCTTACCATTCAGCTGACTTCTCAGACTTGCCTTACTCTCTGGAGGTATTTGGCTATGGTTGACTTCCTTGAGGCTTCCTCATGATTGCCATTAGCCTGTGGGATTCCAAGGTATTTGTAGCTGTCCTTGATGTGTCCTTCCCCCTGGTAGGTCAACACCTTCAGATCTGATCATCTTGCATCTTCAGATCATACCATCCAGCCACATTTGTCTAATCCGAATTACATTTCTATGTTGTCACTGGTGTGGATCAGTGAGTCGATTTCTCGCTCATTCCTGGCGTACAGTTTGATGTCATCCATGTAGAGGAGGTGGCTGATTGTTGCCCCGCTTCAGAATTGGTATCTATAACCATGATGATCTGACTGAGGGGGTTCAGGCCTATGCAGAACAGCAGTGGTAATAGTGCATCTCCTTGGAATATGCCGCACTTGATGTTAACTGTCCATCTTCTTGATGGAGGCTGTTAGTGTCTTGTTGATCTTATACAGCTCCAGACATTCCAGTATCCACGTGTGTGGCATTGAATTGTAGGTTTGCTGGTTGTCAATCCAGGTGGTGTACAGTTTGGTCTGCCTGTTCTCACAGTCTCTGTGGAATGCGCTGTCCACCAGTAGCTGGTGCTTGGCTCCCCTGGTTACTGCCACCTCCTTTCTGTTCCCTGCTCATATATTGAACCATGTGCCTACTCATCTTAGCCGCCATGACATGACATGGCATGTCTGACAGGAGCTTCCATGTTGTACAGAGACAAGTTATTGGCCGGTAGTTGGATGAGGTGGATCCCTTCTGTGGGTGTTTCATGATCAGGACTGTCCTGCCTTCAGTCAGTCATTCTGGGTGAGTCCCAACCCTTAGCAGCTGATTCATCTCTGCTGCTAGGCACTCATGGAGTGCTGTCAGCTTCTTTAGCCAGTGTGCATGGATTATATCGGGGCCTGGTACTGACCAACTCTTCATTTTTGACACTCTTTCTTGGATGTCTGCCATTGAGATGGTTACTGGTTCTTGTTCTGGAAGGCTGCTGTGGTCAGTCCTCAGGTCCACTAGCCACTGGGCATCGATGTTGTGTGATGATTCTCTTTCCCATATGCCCTTCCAGCATTTCTCCACCTTAGCTCTTGGTGGGTCTGACCAGCTGCTGTTATTTCCCTGCCACTGAGGGTACACCTTTGCTGGTTGAGTGGAGAAGGTCTTGTTTATTCTCCTTGCCTCTCCTAGGTGTATCTTTTCAGTCTGGTAGCCAGAGCTGTTAGTCTCTGCTTGGCAGTTTCGAGCGCTCCAGGTGTAGAGAGCTAGTTGTATTTATGTATTTATATATATATATATAAATGTATATATGTATTTATATATATATATATATGTACAGCATATATATATGATCATATACATACACATACCCATATACATAATCATATATTGTACATGTATATGTGTGTATGTACATGTGTATGTTGTTGTTTACGTGTATGTATATATACTTGTACATGCATATATACATACACATATGGATATCCACACACATTCATTAGGGACATGCCATTAGGGTTACTGTCATTGAAGTTAGTTTTATGACCTAAACAGAGTGGTGCGTTTGCCATTAAAATAAACAGCCTGACACAACAGTGACAGTTTGAAAAGAGAGGGATAATTTTCTGATCTGATGTTTGAAGCAGACCTTTGAGCTCTGACGTTGGTCTTCATTTATTAATCGAACTTTGTTTCGATTGGTAGTCCAATCATTTGCGTTGCATATGATTTTTAACCGGTTTTTAATATCAGGCTGCTAATATGATGGCAAATACACCACTTTGTTTGGCTTGTAAAACCTCACAGCATGACACTGACATACATATTTATGTATATGTATGTATATGTATGAACATACTGTATACGTGTATGTATATGTATGTAAATGTACATGCAATTAGTTATGTTTATGCATTTATTTACACACACACACATTGTGATGTTCTGTAAGAGTGCTTATTAGTTACGCGGCTGATCATTAGTTTGATTTATTGGGTAATATAAACCATGTCTCTGTATTTTTTTCCTTGTAAATCTTAAATTCACCAGTTCCTGTACAACTCAAAAATGGTCCTGGAAAAAAGAAGCTTCTCCAGTGCATTTACAGTGGAAGACATTATTGACATGGAGCCAGACTGAATCACTGCAGATTGTGAAAACATGATTGCCTGTCAAAGCATCATTTTCCGTCATGAAATCATTGAAACTCTATCAAACATGATCATAATTTGTAACAAAGAATCTAAATTCAATTTGTTTTCTATTTGAGGTGTAATTGAAATGATGTCTAACTATAATCCAAAGGTTATGTACTTTACAACACAGCAAATATTCCTTTTAGGATAATACTACATTTCTTTGTTATACATAACCTTAAATGACCACAGTGTGCTGTGCTTTTAATCCATTTTTTTATGAAGGATATTTAAACATTATCTCATTCATGGTCTACAGCTGTTTTTGGTCTGAGAGATTTTTAAACAACCCTTCAAACAATGGCATCCAGAGAAAAACAAGGCTTAACTTTTCATTAAAATTTGATGAAGGAGGAGAACAGCCAAAAGTTCCTGTAAGGGAAACTTAAGGAAAAAATATAATTTCCTCCCCATTGACTTGTTTTCCTTGATTAAAAGAGCAGGTAGGGGACTGAATTCAAAAGAAAGAATAAAAATAATATGTTGAATAAAATAAAAAAAAACATTTGTCAAGAAGACCATTTAGTGACAGTAAAGTAAACACCATAAGGTGAGGTGAAGCACTCGACTAGTTCCCATTTATCCTGTGTGATTTGCTGGCTGAAACATAAGCACTGCCTTCCAATTATTTGTGAAAGAAGACCTAAGGACTAGAGGTCACGGCTATTTATTACTGAATCAAAAGAAAGCCTTGTGTTTTTTCAGATGTGTACAGGAAATCTGCTCTACATTCCCACACTAAACCATCATGTTTAGACTGAGGGTTCCTAGAGAGAAAGTCACCACAGGCCACAGAACTCTGTAGTGAGTCTAAAAGATGCACTGGATGAGCTTTTACAGTAAAAATATCCATGTTCTTTCAGTGAGCACTTTTGATTTTGATCCCTCAGATATTTTTTACCCAAGCAAACTTTTTATCGTATGAATAATTGTTGGCACTTAGTTCACTGGATTTTTTCAAATTTGAGAATCATGTACTTTGAATGTACTGTAGATGTCATTTCAGAGGATTTAACTGTTATCACTCGGATTTATTCTATATGTAAACTTGATAAGAAAAGCCTTGATAAATATACATGGCAAACATTATGCAGAGGGTTTACAAACAGCTACTAAATTTGACAGCCAGATAATCTTGTAATTACTAATTTCCACATAAGAATTTCCTTCTTCTATGTTCATCTATAATAAGCTTGAATTTGAGCCTAACTTAAAAAATCAGTATGCATGTTTTATCATAAAAAACTGTGTTAACCTATTGTAGATGTTCTATAAGCATTATTTTTCATGTTGGCCAAGTAACAAATTAATAGTCTTTCCAAAGAAGCTGGCCAAACTGTATTTGAAATAATTCAGTGTCACCATTGCACGTTTTGAGCAACAGAGTGCGCTGACATTTTTAGAATGTAAAATACCCAATTCACCTATGTGATATGCTTTTGAACTGCAAAAGAAACCCATGCAGACTAAAGGAGGACAGGTTAACTCCTCAGAGATGAGACCTCTGTAAGGCAACAGTGCTGCCCACTACACCACAATACCAGTGTCAGATTTTAAAAAAATCTTCCATCAGTACCAACTTCAAGAATCCAGTAAGCGATTCCGTCTATACAGCTGTAATCATGGATCTTGATGGTGCAAATTTCTCCACCCACACATAACGGCCAATAATTAAAGAAGTATGGACTTTACACATGTAGCCTTCAAAGGTGTCAACATCTCCCCACGTACACAACATAGAAACATAACTGTGTGCAGCAACAGACCATGTGTGGGGTATGTTAGGTTTGATACCCATAGCCTTTAATAACAGTGGCAAAAATGAAGACTCAATCCACTTCAACATTAATTTGTCAATACAGGTGAAGGATACATGCACATTATTATCACAGAATGTAGTAGAATGTTGTGGTGGTAAACCAAAGGCCGCTGGTTTAAAACATTACATTTATTTTATTTTTCTATTTTATTCAATATGCACACATCTCTAAATACAAACAACCTTATAAACAAAGTCATTGTCTGTTAAATAGAAACACATATAATACTTTCCAGGTTAAGATGGGAACACGACGATTCCAGAACCATTTTAAACCCAACAGGAGGGTTCAATCTGCAGAGAAGTTCCCGGCAGAGGGCGTGGTTAGACCACAGCAATGTTTCCAAAACCATCGCGGCTAAGAGTTTGTTTCCAGGCATGGTCACGCCTCTCGGACTCTTGAAACACTCTGAGAATCTTAGCTGTGGGGCAAAAGTCCTCAGAAATACTGTACCCTTTGTGCCGCTGCTTCAAGCCTTTGAGCAGGTGTAACAGCTGAGAAAAAGGCAGAGGAGGGCAACTGCTGCCTCACCCCCCATCATGGGATCATTTAAGACATACAGAAATCCTCCCAGTAGACAACAGTCTACTACAGGGACAAATACGGTTTCAATGAGTTGAAGCAAATAGAAATCAGCCTTATATGGTACATGACAAAACTTTTGTTTACTTTTGTTTATTTCTTGACTTTCAGCCTACAACAAATGCAAATTTCCACACCAAGTCTAGAGTCTTATCAGGTCAAGAAGGGCTCTATTTACTGCATTTATTAGTACGTCAGTATGACACCATGATGAAGTTAGCAATCTTGATGAACTTGAAAGTGAAAATCTACTGCTGGTAATTAGTGGATCATTGTGAACCTGCTCTTAGGTCGAGCTGTCATAGGGTATCTTTGGAATTAGGTTACTTTTCAACTTGTTATTCATTTACATATGTTTTGTGTGAATTGCTTTTGTATTGGCCCAGCTTCATCCTCTTATAGGATGTATGTAGCCCTAGAGATTGTTTTGGTTTAGAAATACATTTATAGTATAATGCATGAATGGAAATGCCCTTTATAGCTCAGTACTGATATGACCAGGGGCCTGTTTTCCAAATTCCAAAACAGCAGCAGCAAAGGCAGCTGTTTTATCTGACTCATGATGAGACGATGGCAGTGAAATCTGGTGTTATATATTCACTACTCTCTCAGAAGCGGACAAGCAGATTGGGTTTTTTTATACAATGACAGTATTAACCCCCAACGCAGTGCTGGGTCTATAGAACATAGAAAAACTACATTCATAACTTTACCACATAACTGTCCTTCATAAGGAGATTGTGACCAAGATGTTAAGAGTAGCATCTTTGGGATTCATTCACCACACAACATTGATTTTAAACCATGGAGACTTACATTAAAGCATGACACTTACTGTATGATTATAGGTATATTGGTAGACCTAGTTACAATGTGATGGAGTCACCTCACTAATAACTGTCTCTAAAAAAATTCACAGGTCAGTCTCAAGTACATTTCCCTGTAACTGGTCACCATAACCAAAGCATCCAAACTCCGGTTTTCAATAATGACCACAAAACACTCCAAGACCCTTGTAAAGCTATTGTGCCTGACATCTTACTTTAAAGTCTGAGACAAGTATGCACATTTGGTGAGAAGACATGACATAGGCCATGTGAGCTTTATAAGCATAATAATTATCTGGAGACATGATTGGTAGTCTGCATCTTACTCAAGGCTGTATTGTCTAAAACTTCGTATCCAAACCTATTCTGTCTGTTCTGCAAAACAAGCAAACCAAACACTGAGAATCATTTTACAGTGTTTATCCCTGGATTGAAACTGACATAGTACAATATGGCACGTCCTTCCTCACCCTGCCTGCTGCCCCTCCCATGTGGAACTGGTATGCAAACAGCTGTCCAACCATGACATTGCACATACAAGTAAAATTTAAATGCCAGCAAGGGGGACATCTAAATTTTAAAGAGCCAAACTGGACAGCTGTGTGTGTGCGTGCGATCTTGCTTCATGAGAGTGTGTGTAGCTCATCCACTCACCATTAGTTCCACTGGACAGACACTAAGAACCAAAAGACTTGAGGACACCTACTTTTTTAAGTGACATCACTTTTAATATAGTCTCTCATTCACTCAATATCTAAGACCAAGGAGCCTTTGAAGGACATTCATCTAAAATTCATGGTTTCATTGTGAGCTGTGTCTACTGTCTCTTCACCATGGGTGCATTTATTGCCAAGATGCTCCTTCCTACAGTTAGCAGCCTGGTGTTCCTGCCTACAGCAAGCGTGGCTGCCAAGAGAGGTTTCCACATGGAGGCTATGGTCTACTTCTTCACCATGTTTTTCACTGCAGTGAGAATTGATTTTTCTTTCTGTTAGGATTCTGTTTTTTCGTGTTTGAGGGAAATGTCAGGTGGCTGACAGCACTGATGTCTCTGGTTATGACATGAAGACTTTGTCTTTCAAAACTGTTTAAATCTAATACTATATAATGACTGCAATTTTATAGATTGTAGAAGTTTCAGAAATTGTAAGCAATGAATACTGTATTGCCACACAACAACAAATTCTCTTTAGCTAAATGTTCTATATATTTAAGCAGCTATTAGTGATTGCACTCATTGTATGACTGAGCCGCTGAAAGTTCAACTGGAGTTCATAAGTAAAATCCTAGATTTTGACACTGTCTGTCTGACTTGATCATGTATGTCTTTTGGTAGATCTACCATGCTTGTGATGGACCAGGGCTTTCCATCCTGTGTTTCATGAGGTATAACATTCTGGAGTACTTCAGTGTTTATGGCACAGCTCTCTCCATGTGGGTCACACTTATTGGTAAGTCCTCGTGTAATACTTTTAACACCTGGGATCAGATTGGAAGGCTCCTTAATCACTTCTAAATTTCAAAACATAACTTCAAACCTATGCTTTTTTGTCTGAATTCACTGTTACACAAAGTCATCTCTTTCTTCTTATATCATTTAATCATTTTACAAGTTTTAATTCTTCAGTTTGACTTATTCCACTCCTTCTCATGTTTGGCACCTTTCTGATGTTGACCTTGAAACATATTGCAATTGTCACTGGTCACCATGTACACCATGTAACTAAGTTAGCCTATTATAATTACTTCATTGATCCCTCTGAGAAATGAATTTTCATTAAAGGAAATAATTGATTATTAGTTTATATTCAACAACTGCACTTTCCATAGAGAAGGCTATATACTACCAGCTCTGGCTGCAACAGCTGTTGATAGCATATGCTGTGTTTGACTTCAACTCACACACTTGGTATTTTATATGACACACACACGGACACTCACACGCATGCACACACTCACACGCATGCACACACACACACACACACACACACACACACACACACACACACACACACACACACACACACACACAAACACACACACACAACACACACACACACACACACACACACACACACACACACACACACACACAAACAAGCACACTCATCCCTTTTCCCTTGTGGTCCTACAACATATAACCAAATGTATTAACAGCTGACCTTACTAAGTGGTCTGCCATCCACCCACCTACCCATCACTCCATCCATCCATCCATCCATCCATCCATCCATCCATCCATCCATCCATCCATCCATCCATCCATCCATCCATCCACATGTCTCAAAGCTACTCTGATATGATACATTAATTTGAATTCATATTAAACTTTTTAAGCCTCATGCATTTAGTACTTATTTTTTGTTCACGTGCTTCAAGAGCTTCAAAAGGACACACATATTTGAAGTGTGTTTTTCCTTCCTGGTAAACACCATGATGAAAATACAGGATTTGTGGGATATCTGAGAGCTTTGGGATCCTTTCAGGAGCGTAATTTTTACGGTGTTTAATGGAAAATAAATGTTAGCATGTTAGTCTGATATTAGAGATAAAAGTAACAAAACAGTTCAACATGTGTTGCGTGTACTTGCTCCAGCTCTGGGAGACTTTGATGAACCCCAACGCTCAAGTATAACCATGTTTGGAGTACTGACAATTGCTGTGAGGATTTACCAGGATTGCTGGGGCTATGGGATCTACTCTGGGCCCATTGGATCAGCTGTGTTCATCATCACTGTCAAATGGGTTAGTTACTATCCATTGTCAGGTATGCGTTGGTGTTAAATGTTGTATGTAAACATTTTCATGCAATGATAGCCAAATGCTTATCTGTTCTGTTCATGACAGTCATTTTTTATGTCTATTCTATTCTTTCATCTATATTCTTATCATCTACTTTATACTATTCTTTTACATCTTTGTCATGATCTTAGTCCACTTTTACCTTTGCCCTTTCCATTTATATTTTCTCTGCTTCTTTTTTCTCCAGCATTCTCTTCATTTGGTTTTCTCACGTCCCCTATCAACCATTCCATGCACTCTTTTTTAATCTACCTTCACTTCTGCTTATTTTTTTTATTCCTTTCACATTTTCTGACATTAATTAAATCCATCAATTCTCTTCAAATTTGTATGTTCTAACCTATGGATATCATTACTGTATAATTTTAGCTCCAGAAGATGAAGCAATTAAAGGCGGTGTACCCAGAAAAGACAGTCTACACACAGCAGGTCGGTCCAGGCTGCTGCTTCGGCGCTCTGGCTCTGATGCTGCGTTTCTACTTTGAGGTGAAATCATCAAAGTAAAACTAATTCTAACACACAAGTATTAGAAAACGCCAGGATCATAGATCGTATGATTTGCCATAAGGCTATATTTATTTATATCAGTTATTTACTTAATTTAACCACATAATTCATTTATTGCCCAGTTTACAAGTATTATATTGTCACATAACCTTTTAATTTCTACTTGAACTGCTTCATCAAAGTAAAAAAAAAATAGTAAAAGGCAGAAGTTACCTACTTACATATCTTTTTTTGTTTTTAAGTTAATAATAAATCAAGTCACCTCAAATAGGCTTTGCTGTATTCTCTTCATTGTAGGAATGGGACTATGCCTATGTCCACAGCTTCTACCATCTTTCTTTGGCCGTGTCTTTCATTCTGTTGCTGCCAAAGAAGAACCGCTATGCGGGGACAGGGCAAAATGCTGCTAAACTGAGCTGCTTCACTCTCTGCTGCTGTGTATGTTGCATTTATTATATCTATTAAGGCATTATTATCAGTAAGATCAAACCCATATGTCCTTCTGATCCGGCTTCATAATTGTTCCCTCTTCAGACCATGTCCCCTGCTACTTCTAAAGACAATACGGACAAGCCAAAGAAGAAGTCATCTCAGAAAGTGTGGACAATCCCCACCAAAAAGCTATGGAAACAAGCCTGTAGTACCCCCACTCTGCCTCTTCACAATCCCCCGACCTCCACACCTATAAAAGGGACCAGCATCAGCAAGCTTAAAGAGATGAATGGCTGGAAGTGACTGTAATAACCCACAACAGGTCTATCGTAGGAAGACTTTATCCTGAAGATCAGGCAGAGACAGCGGTCAGCTAAGAGCAGGAAATGTGATAAATCACCAAATAACTGTCATGCAAATGCTGATAAACTTGTATGTGGCTGGTAAGTTAATCTACTTCAGCTAGAAACCAACCATCATGTGGATGTTCCTTTCTACTCCAAAACAAATCATTTTTGGCTGGTAGAATATTTAAGGTCACCCACGACTTTAGGAATCCAACAGATACCATAGCCAGAAGGTAAAGATGCAAAAGCACCCTGATGTGGTTCTAAAATTTAAGGGTAAGAGCAAATGAGGAATCAGGTCTGCATTGCCCTCAAAGACCCAATAGGAACACAGCTGTCTAAAGCACTTGTCCAAAGCTGAGGACAGAAAGAATTCTACAAAAGAACACACACAGCACGAACAGGGAGACAGTGGCTGAGACAAGACAGTAAAACTGACTGGAAGATTTATGAGAAGAACAAACAAGCAGATGTTTTATCTCTCCAAAATATATAAATTGTCTTTAGAAATGTTCCTCAGGGGAGACCTTTCGTCTACTCGCCTCTGTCTGTCTGTACACCCTCCTCTTTCTCTTTTCCGTCTCTCTCAGGGAACGAAACCACGTGGCTGGAATCGTTTACGAGACTGTAAAGCAAATTTTATTGTTTTTATAGATACACAAGTTCCCAAATGTGTCATGGGGAGGTAAGAGGAGGTGGTAGCCCAGACATCAGTCTGTAATTCTTCAGAAAGATCTGAATGTGTTTCTGGATCAGCAGGTGAACTCTGACTCCCCTCTGTTAACTTTGGTACACTGACAGAACAGCTTTGTCTACACCCTCCATCACTAGCGTGTTGTTCAGACTATGTGATGTTTATCTGTAATTTTCTATTTGTTATTTATTGCAGTGCAGATGATATTCAGTGGTGTGCATTTGTTTTTAATCAATCTGTAATTTTTCAAAAATAAAAGGAAATATAGTGAACCTGATTTCTCAATAGATGCTACTTAAACAGCCTTCATCATCAGCCATCATAATGCAGTCATAAATACTTAACAGAAGCTAACCAGAGGAAAATTCTTGACTGGCGCATGCTTCAAGGCTCACTGCTGTCTAGCAAGTCTAATCCAATTTAAAACCTGCATATCCCCTTACACTTACACTAGAGGACATAGAGATGTGCATTCATGTATGTCATATGACCCTTACACTACTCAAAAACTACAAATGTGTGTTTTAGACAAAACAGTCTCCAACCAAAACGTGAATGAAGCTCTCCTCCAACAGGGAATTTTTTGAGCTGGGGCCAACCCGCCAGCTCCCATGCCCAGAAAAAAGGTGTTTTTGTCTGGCCTCAGGAACCTGGCTCGCTGGGGCACTGGCACCACCCAAGCTGGCTGCGCTTCCCGGCCTTGACAGGACAGTAACTTGAGCCTTTTATTGCAAAAGTGTGAAACACTTTTCAGCTCCTTTACGACCACTGTCTATCCCGCATGGCTCTGTGGATGGGCTGAAGCCCACACACATTTCAGACTATTGCTATGCCTGTGAAAACTTTCTAATGTTTGTAAATCCGTAGCTTATCATTACAGCTTGAAAACCAACACCAATTGATCCTCCTAACCTTAAAAGTTGTTGTAGGGAGCATCACAATGTGTTCAGTTCCAAGAAGTTCCATATTTACCTAACCTTTAAACACAACATGTCCTCAGAAAAGAGAAACACAGGATCAGATACAACTTGAGGGACTGAACTCCAGCCTGTCCACTGCAGGTCACGCTGCTCAGCAGACATTAACAGTGTCAACACAATAAGTGTTGATTGACACAAGGCTGAGCGTGGTCGTCTCGTCCGTGGTCGTCTGTACCAACATTCCACGATGGCGTGGAATTTCAGTGGGTATTGAAATATAATGAAGAAATACATCTGAACAAATAAAAAAATATGACTTCTATGTATACCAGACAAGAACACCCGCTCCAGTATTCCACATGCTATGGCCTATTCAGAGAAGGCAGAGAGAAAATATACTGTATTCGATTTCATTAGCTAATAAAGCACTACAGTGCACAGCATGAAGTCACAGACTGCAGCGTGTTCAGTATGTTTGTTCTTTTAGTTCTCTGGTATAGGAAGCAGACACGCTGAGACAGCACTCATTGTGTCACAGGTCCTCTCTCTGTGTCAGCTGTTGCCACAGCTGTTGCTAATGCTGCAAGATCAGCTGCCTCTTAGAGAAACACACCAACACTCCTGTTACCTGTGAGGCACATTAAGCACCAGTTAGAGTCATTGCTTTGGCCATTATCGACCAGCAACATTAGAGTTAGAGAAATTAGATTAGAGAAATGATCATCATATTATGTTTATCTTTGGAAAAAGAAATCAAATCTATTTCTGTCTAATTACATGTACTGTACATATATATGACATGGATTTTCAAAATTGTTATTGGACTTAAAGGTGTCTGTGATATTATTGTCACTTGTAGATGCTCTGTTAGGTTGTTATACTTCTGTTTCCGAAATTTCACTTCATTTTGTACTTAAAATGTATTTCCCCTTTAATGCATGACCTGGAAAGCCTGTACCCAGCAGTGAAACCACCATCCTCTTTGTCAAGTTGCTGATGTAGTGATGTACTAGGAAATGCATTTTGAAAAAGTCTGTTTTCAAAATACAAATATACTGCTATATTTGTTTACATACCACTTAAACTTTTATGGTGTATGTTGTATCATATTCACTATAATGACTGAATGATTGTTATTAATTAGCATGCTCACCTATCTATAGTTTGAACGCTTGAAAATTTGAAAGCTCAAACCAGCAGATCATAGGGTCATGTGGCTTTTTATTGGGTAGTTTATGGGAAAGATGTGTTTATAACATTATGATATGAAGTCTGTGCTCAAACTATCTGCCAAGAATCTGTTTTGATGGTGTGGATGGTGAGACGGTGAAAATTTAAGGTCATTTTGTGTCTGTCTATGGAGCTTTCCATAATTGAGATAAAATATTGCAGTTCAGACTATAATTATGATTATATTTCAAGCAACTGACATTTATTTTACCCCCACATCTGAAAATTTATTTGTATTATCATCATCATGAGCCACTGCCTTCCAAATGTGAGTGGTTTTTGATTTAAGAATAATTTGTCACATACACATCTTATTATGCAGTGATTTCTGGACAGTTAGCTTACAGACTTATGGGTGGACAGGGCTCAGTTTAACATAAAGCCCACTCTCCTGATGGCTGGGCTTTATGTTCACCAGACAACAGTGGTAGAATATAGCTATTGAGCTTCGTCTTACTGCTGAGATTATAATGTATGAATTATAGAATCCATAATATACTGCCTATGAACCACATCAACTACATGTCTTAAACCTCCATATACTTTCAACAAAATGCATTCTAGTTATACATAATCATAATAGCTACCATTTTCAGGCAAGCACCTTTTCAACAGCATTTTTGGGGAGTGAATTAAACACGTTTGTCAGTTAAACACTATTTAAGTATACAAAAGTGTATTTTTTCTCTCAAGCTCCCCAACAACAAGTGCATCACTACGAAGGCAGCTCAAAAAAGTAAGTTATGTCATTCCAATATGTACAATAGACAGCTTTCTACACTAGGCTCTATGACGACCAACTTTTTGCCTTTGAATTGTGAGCTTTTAAAGATCTTAACACTTTTGACTTTAGATGTGGTCAGAAGATGGGCAGTGCACACTGTTTTAAGCTCAATCGACTCTCCAGATGATGCATTTTTGTTGGATTGGAAGGCATGCTGAGACTTTGCTGAGATCCTGCTGTACCTCATCAATCAATCAAATGCCATCTTGTTTATTAAGCAGAATTGTCCAAGAAACCGTGTTGTGACAAAGTGTCACAGATTTGGTCTGCAGCTCTGAAGACATTTCCCAAATGCCTGGGACCAGAGAATAAGTACTGCTGTCATAGAGGGGGAATCAATTAAATGTAATTAATGTTGAAAAAAATGTCATTGAGGAAGTCGTTGAGGACGACAGAGAAGAATATCAAGGGATAAAAACAGGGAGAATATAAGTAAAATTAAGTGAAACTGTAATTAATTTGGTGTCTATCTCTGGTTGCATGTTTCTGTGAGATTCTGTAGTTTGGCAATGACTTGTGTGGAATTACCCAGCAGGCTTTAGTTAACAGCAACTGGCAGACACCTTTTGTCTCATATCAAAAGGGTTTGTAGTTCACTAAAAAGTTTCCAAAGGCTTGGCTCAAAGTCTAGGATGAAAACAGTTTAAACTTTATTCACCACAGTTTTATTAAATGATTTATCATTTGTTTGGTTTAATATTGATGTGTCCAGTTTAGGTCTCAAAATAATTAAGCAAACTTGATCAAATTAGACAGCCTGGAATGTTGTAAAATGTATACAGTGTGCAGAGCAAGTACTCATTTGGAACTCATTTCACTTGTAAAGCAAGAAATTGCTGGTTAAATGCAGTAGTGGGGAATCCTGGAAACAGCTTTCAGTTAAAATTGTGCTTCTGCTGCCACCTATTGTACTCTAATAAATGGTAATGTCATAATTGAAGGAGTAGCACATTGATTTTTCAATGCTGATTTACACTCTGTAGTCTGTCTCTTGTTTAGGTTCAAATCAATTTGGATTGAAGGATTCTTGCTGTGCTAGATCTTAAATATGAAGAATATTGTTGAAAGTCATGAACAGTCTGCACAGTAACAGTTCGATTGAAAAGGCTGTTTATAAAAACATAACAGATGTAGATAAACATTTGTCACTGATTTCCTAAAATCATTGAACATAATTCCATCATCACCAATGAGACAGACTTCTCGCAACACCTCAAGGAAAGATGGACTGCTCCTGTCCCACTTTGTGAAGGGTGTTGGTGTGTGATGAGTGGCGTCCTAGTGTGATGGACAGTTGGATGTTCATGGAGAAATGATCGAAACAGTTTCCTTAACCTGCCATAGCCAACACAAAAGAACAGCTGTAGTTCAGCATCATGACAAGATGGCCTTGCATTTCAAACCTCCTCAATATCCACTTTGTGGACTGTGGACAATTACAGGAACATAGATCTTCACTTCTGTGTTTCTATTTTTAATTTGTTATTATCAGTTTTCTTTTAGTTGCATTAAGAAATGATGAAAATGAACATACCATTGATTTCAGAAAAGTGAATCATAAGAACTGCAAAAACATTCACTTGCAGCTGTTGTAAAGTCCACATTAATAATTGATTGATTGTTTCTCATAAATTACTGATAACGGTGGGTTTTCCAAGTGTTTGATTACAGCTACTATGATTGTGTATTGGTAAGAAGTATGGAGTATTTCAATGAAATGTGTCAACATTAGCAGGTGAGTATTGTTTTCATCTCAAATTGCTAATCAAAGCTTGAATGTGTCAATCGGGTTGTTAAAATTTTAAACTATTAAATCTTAGGATTGATACCTAATAGAAGATCTGAAAAATAAGAAGATTTGTTACTACTTTCACAAGAATTTGTCATTTGGTTTTATATTATAATACACTTTACAGCAATGCCATTTTTAGCCACACAGAGATGCAGACAAGCATCTCTGTGTGGCTAAAAATGGCATTATTATTGTTATACTGTTAATATTTATTTGCGAATTTGTATTTAGTACCTGCACTGAGCTCTTCACCAGCATCTGCATCTCCTCTTGATTCACACACAATTTCAGTTCCTTTCCTGCTTCAGACAACTCTTCTGAAGGGCTCAGCGCGTTTGTCAGAGTCATCTTCTGGAGACTCTCATTCACTCTGGGAACACATAGAACCCAAGACTCAATAGCATCCGGCTTTTTACATGCAGTCTAAAATAGGGAAACCAAACTACCGCTCCACATTTAGACACATTAACAACCAGATCAGCAATCAACAACAATCAGAGTGTCGTTTTAGTAAGAACAGTAATAAAAAATATAATCATTAATGTCTGAAGCAAATAATATCAGAATTATCAGTGTTTGTCCATGCAGATTGTCGCTGTGTTTTTTTCTACCCATCTGGCATAGCCCTGCACGACTGGAGGCACTCACTGTCAGTTTGACACATACACCATCAGCCACCATGATGGGGAAAGTAAATTAGAAAGGGTCCTCTATCCAGCTTCTCAGCTGGATAACAAGCAGCAAACAGGCTCCACTCAGAATATCCAATGTTGAGAATAGATTTATTTTCCTGATGTGTACCAGTGCATCTGACTGAAACTTGTTTTGCTGTTCCATGGTCAACGTTAAACAGATGTGGCCCAGCGTACTGGTTATTGTTGTGTTGCAGACCTTTGTTGATTTGGGGATGGGCTGCAGGCCTGAATGGTGTCCATCAGCTGAACTCTGACCGCTTGTCCTTCTGGGGTCGACAAAACATCGGACACACTATATCCAGGGAACAGATGCATGAGCATAGGGGATACCTACATACAGATACAGACACACACACAGTTAATAATTTAATGTCACACAGTCTTGGTATGTAAATAAAATAGATGTTAATTACGACAGAAGTCACAGTCTTCTAATAGGACAATATAATTATTAACAAAATAATAATTAAGCAGTATTTATTATATGTGATCAACCAGAAAACCATTTACAAACCAAATGCATTATTTGACTTAAGAATCCGTAATATTCAATGAAACAAAGCTATATCTACAGCACCATGGAATAACGAATAAATGAAATGAAAAAAAATATCTGGATACAATGATTTGTCAAACTTGTCAGGCTTTAGCGTTTACGTAACTTTAGTATCTTATTGATGACCTCAAAATGAGATGGAAAGGATGTTACATTGTGTTCGTTTCATAAGAATCACATGAATCAGTGGGTCGGAATTGATGAAGAACTAGCCTCTTCATTAGTGGGCTCCAGAATCAGCATGCAGATGAAGTCTTGTCTGGCGCACTCAAAGTTTAGGAGCTTCCGGTAGGCCTTAGATCTGTTCTCATAGTACTGACTTGCTGTAGGATTGTATTGGATAGCCAGAGAGAACATGTCTGCTGACTCCCGAAAAAGCCTGCACAGACAGGCACACAAATACATTCATAAACATGGAATCTGAGTAATTTAAGGTGACCTTTCCCTCTGGGTTTCCCCCTGTGAACATGTTTCTGTTGTTCTCACCCGTCCTGGAAGTGCAGAAAGCCTAGTGTGTTGTGCAGGACTGCGAGTCGAAGTCGGACAGTGGGGTCATCAGGTTGCATCATCTCCTCAGCCTGCCGATAGTCAGCCAGAGCAAACCACCACTCGGCTTGCTTAAAGAAACAGTCTGAAACACACGTATGTACACACAACTGAATACCTACCCAAACACAAATAAATGCATCCTACCGGCCAACATAATCATCTGTTAGTGCGCAACAATTTAAAACATTAAACGACAATGAAAGATGCTCTTGGTACATATGCACAGCTTTGTCCAAAGCTAACGTTTGCAGTAATATCAAACAGTGAAAATCAGCAAATTGTCAACCATAAGAAACAACAGCTAATTAATGAATAATCAATTAACTGTAAATCATGTTTTCAACTATGTCAATTGGTTGTTTTGATTATCAAATGGATTACTAAATACAGAGATCAGTCTGAGCCCAGAATGGACCCCCTTAAAAGTCTGATGTGGATGAAGGGCCAGATCCAGTGTCTGTTTCATCAATGCAAGATTACAGAACATTTCTGCAATTTATGTACAGTATATTCTCAGGAATAATACAGAAAACAAGCTAATTTAGGAGTCTTGGATATCTGTGACATTTGTCAATTTGGTGCTTATCTAAATCTACCCAGTAAATCAGTTTGACTGGTGGATGTCGTCTTTGAATTAAAGGTGAGTGTTGGGCCTAAATGGAGGTCAACACTCAGCTTATAGAGCAGTTGTGCTTTATTAAGTGTGTATTAAGAATTTCAAAATCACCACTGCTGAGGATAAATTTAGTAAGGAAATCATTTCTTTTTTTTTTTGTTGTGCAGTGTTCCTTTCACATTACTGTAGAGTACCGTCTACGCGACTGCAAAGGAATGTTGATCAGGTTTGTCGGGTTCCACTTGTTTCAGTACCACACGTAACACTAGATGTTCTATCTCTTTCATAAACAGACATTACAGATTTAAGTCTGCTACTGCCTGCAGCAGTAGCAGACTGATTCACAGTTATGATACACTGTGATTTGTTAAGGTTTTTTAATCCATAAAACACACACACACACACACACACACACACACACACAAACACACACTCCAAATCTCACCTCCACGGTTTAAATAGAGGCCCGCCTGCCCCTTCTCCACCTCGATGGCCTTGTTGAGAAGCAGAGTGGCCTCAGCAAAGAGGCGTCTGCTGAAGCACTGAATGGCAAGGTCATTGAAGGTGAGAACCAGTTGAAAATGGGCCTCCTCTTGTACAAATGCCTCTGATTGACCTCTGATCTCCTCCTTCTCCTCACTTAGCTCCGCAGCCTGGATGAGATCTTCAATGGCTGCTATGAAGTCTTTAAGGCGCCGATGCAGAATTCCCCTGATGGACAGATTTAAAATAAAGTGAGCTTAATAGGAATGTTGTGACATTACTTTACAACCAATGTACCACAGCCAACACCATCCTCCACCCTGACACAAGTCCAAAACAGATGGCCTTTCTAGAGCTTAATTTTGTGGGAGGAAAATGGCTAAGGATTCGGGCAAGTTCTCCGAATCAATTTCTCATCCTCTCTGTCCACCTGAAGGAATGGACAGCCTGGAAAACAAGTTGATTGTGGGGAATCTAGGTAGTTCCTGGTGATTCAGGGGGTGACCCCACAATACCCCACAATACACGCTATATTGTTGAGATCTGAGTTCTGAGCCACAAAAGCACTGTCCTTAGATGATAAGACTTCACAGAGGGGAGTGATTTTGTAACTGAGAGATGTGTTCCACATGATTCATCCTTCTACTCTCATTTGTAAAATGTCATGTATGTTTCACATTGGTTGGACTCACCTGAACAAGTAGAGCCATGCATTTTGTTGGCAGTACTCCAGAGCAATATTGGTCAAGCAGAGGGCTTCAGGCAGCTGACCAGTCAAGGCTCTGTCCACAGCTTTCTGTCTAGCCTGTTCACTAACTTCATGACTCTGCAGCAGCATGACTCCAGCATTGGGACACGTGGGGTTCAATGCCAACGCTGACTTAATGTCTTCATAACAGAGCAATGTCTGCATGAGAAAAAGCCCATGCTTTGTTTTATTTTTTATAGTAAGTATTCAACTTTGACCAGTACAAAGATAGTCTTTTTTATTACAAGGTAATACTCATCTTTCTCTAATTAATTATCTTAACTCATGATTAACACCAGCTAACATGAAATGTAAAGAGTATATACTGCTGTTCATTAGGCTCTTGAAGTATAAATGGTCCCTGCATTTGTAACCTTGTTAAGTAGTTTGTGCAGTCTAGCTCTGAGGATGTAAAGGTCAGAGGTGTGACCATCAGACAACATCCACTCATTCACCAGCTTCAGACTGTCAACATGGTGGCCTGCAGCTGTCAGACAGGCCAGTCTGGGTTGAAAGATACAAAATACATTAATGAGCAAAATGGGTCGATTACAAACAAAACCAGAATGAGAATCATAAATAACAAAACTGTCTATTGCAAATATCAAATCTATCACACAGCAGTACTGCTGTTAACAAGCTTCTCAAATATGAGTAAAGCTCCTATAATTTATTTCATGTGTTATGGTAATATACTGAAACATACAGGGTATGTCTGTATAACAACAAATTTGGATGTTTTCAGGTTAATTATATCAGTCCAAGCACAAAAGCACAACTTTAATCTGGGGTTAGCAGTGTGGGTCCTGACCTTCTGACCTCGTAGGCCCTACAGCCAGGCTTCATCTCAGCAGCTTTGCCAAAGGTCTCCAGGGCCACCTGGTAAAAACCTTGATCAAACAAGCACTGACCCTGGGGATGAGAGGAAACACAAAGATCCCCATTAAATTTTTGAAGTTTAGACATTAATCTGATTTTTTTTTTTTTTTCATAAAGGCTGCCTTGTAATAAGTGTATCATCAGAATCACAGAAACCTAATAATTGTTTCCTGCTCTGGAAATTAAATTTTGACTGACAAATCAAATCTATTTAGGCAATTCAAATGTTTGGTCAATGCTACTATGATGAATCATTTAATTTCTTGTATACAACATTACTATTTTTGATCATAAACAGACACAAACCATTTTACTAAATCAACAAATCAGCTGAGAGTTTCCTATAGCGCCATACCTTTCTCAGTGAGTAGCAGGTTACTCATAAAAACAAACCCATTCACTAGTGTTTATTAGGATGTCACTAATTTGTTCTGATACTACATTTGTGTTCATACTTCAGGAAAAGCATTAAACCCCCACCTGATCAGAGATGTGCTCTGGAGAGTCATACCTGGAGATAGTAGATGAAGCTTAAACGGGTCCTAAAGGCTGTGGGCTCCAGGAGTTCAGCCCTGTTATAGCAGGCCGCTGCTGACTGAAAGTCACACAGCTGAAGGTAGGCTTCTGCCTGACTCACATGTAACTGAGTCTAAAAAGCAATTAGTAATTATATTCATACCAATGTAAAAAGAGGAAGAAGAGAAATACAAACAGTGCCTCTGGAGTGCAATAGAACATCTCGCACCAAAAGACACGAGCAACACCATCAGGAAAGTGAACACACAGGTGAAATGAAACCAGCAGATAGGTCACATGCGTGGGTCTGCGGTGAACTGGTGTTTGCTTTAACATTTGCATGCCGTTTTGGATTATAACCAGAAGTAGCTTAGAAATAAAGTTTATTCAATGCCATTTTTGGTTGTCACAAAAAAATTGACTTACTTGATATAAAAACAAATGTAAAAAAATAACAAAAATATCATAAATTTAAAATTCATTAAGTAAAGTCACTCATCATTTACTGTTGAAACATGAATCATAAAATATAGTAGGATTTCACACAGGTAATGTTTCCCTTTTATTAGGTACCTGGTTTGGCTGAAGTGAAATAGCTTTAGAGAAGTAAATCACAGCCTTCTCGTAGTTGGACTTTCCTGCTGCCTCTTTTCCACTTTCAAAACTGCAAAGAAAAACATCAATAATAGTAATAGTAATGGAAATAATATTTTCCAACACATAGAAGGTACAAGATTGGCTTTGTGTTTGAAGTTTACACAGAACAAAGCAAAGACCCTTTACTCAGTGTAATTTATGTTTCTCACAGTTCTGCAGCTCTGCTCTGGATGATCAGACTCCCCTGAAGCCCTGGTCTTCGGAGATGTTTCCGTCCTGGTTCCAGAGAGATTTGGTCATTAACTGACTTTTGCTTCACTGTGCTTTTTCTCATGGCCTCATCCTGCTTTTCTCCTGATGCAGTAGTGAGAAATAAACTGAGGTTTTCAACCTGTGTGGGTAAATCAGTTCAGAAAAAACATTTTACACTTCCTGAGCTGTACCAAAGAACAAACTGAAAGATTTTTTTTTTTTGTAATAGAACTACATCTTCAAACGCTAATGAGTTTGTTTGTTTGTTATTAAAATAGTATGGTATGGCTCCGTGTTGTGGTATGCATCTGCTTTGTTGAGCAGCTAGATTTACTTAGCTGTTAGCTGGAAATTTTTGCTAACTCTGCTAATTAAAAAGTATTTGTTTACCGTGGGTTCATTGCTCTTCGCAGCAGTGGCCATTGTCTCGATCAAATGGCTAATATTAGTTCTAAGGCTACTACTTCAATATGACAGTACAGTACTGTATTTTCATTTTACCGGCATCTTATAATTGCTACGTCAGGTAAATTGACATGTCACCATAGAAACCAACTACGGCACTCCTAGAGCTAAAGGCGGTCGGGGTTTTGTCTTTAAACAAAGAGTTTTAACTTGGAACAAGATGATAACATCACACATTTTCCGTGTCGTTTCAATCCCACCAAGATTATGTAGTGTCATATATAGCGTGCACCGCTGTTAGTATTGTTTAAGGCACTACCAAAATATTGCATATGCGTAGAACATATAGATTCTATACGATTCTGGTTACAGATTTAGTGAATATCTTTAATGGGTGACTGATTTACATCTAGAAATGACTACATTTTTAGCGATCATGGCGTTTCTCTCTTTCGACAAACTTTAGCTTGTCAGTGAAAACAAGAATTTGCTCAACTTAGCATTGATTAAATGATGGATCATATTTTCAGTTCAACATATATTGTCAGAGATTAATCCAAAATTCTGCAAATGTAACACTCAAATAATCCGACCACTGAATTGGGACACAGCGATAGTTTCACATTTACATTTCATATATTGTGTGAACTTCTTTCTGCGTGGCGACTTTTATTTTGAAATCAGGAAACAACGCATTCCGGCCACGATCAGGTGACTCAAATGTTGACAAAGCGAGTCGGCGACCGGCGTGAGAAGCAGCTCTCACGGAAAGCTCCGACGATAGGTATCTGGTCGAGTACGAATTAAACGGTACAGCTTGCTTTCTGATTTTAGGATGTTTGAAACGAATGGATGTTTTGTTTGCGACGTCTTTTAATATACTATATTCCCTTCGATTTCGTCCACGTGTCACAGCAAATTGTCAATTTATTCAGTGTTGATTGGGATTTGTAGACGAGCCTGACCCGGGATCCATGTGAAAGGTGATCACGAGTATTCACCAGAACGCTCAGCTGCTGTCAGGATGGCCATCCAGGGCGAGAGGAGAAGGCTGCTGGATTCCGAGGGTGAAGATGAGAGTCCGACGGGACTCATGTCCGAGCAGGATGCTTATCTGAGGTCAATTGTTAAATGAATAGGACAATAGTGAGATAATCATTTCAACTGCATTCTGTATAATCAGTATAATCAACTCTAAAGATTAGCCACTGGTGATCCGAACTAATACATACAAAGATGCTTTGATAAAGCATCAGTGGTTTTGCAAACAATTCTAAGTTATTTAAATCGTTAAAATGAACGTTTTCTGTTATTCGAAAGATCAGTGTGTCTAGTTTTTGCCAACTAGTTGGATCCAATCAAGTCGGGCGACATTTTAAAATAATGTTACATCATAATTTTGGTGTTACCCTTCTGCACAAAGAAGTTGCTTTGCTCTGCCAAGATACAAAGATATATTAAGAAATGTCTTTATAGAGTTGAAGCTTGCAAACACACTGATAAGTAGTCATATGTTTTATTACAACATCTGTAAGTTCATCTACCTCTATAATGCTCCATTTGATGATATCAGACATGATCACGGGACTACTCTGTACAAGGTTTACTGAAATCAACCTATGCCTTTAAAATTTATTTTACTTTCTGCTACTGTTAAAACATGTTTTATTTAACTTTTAAGGCCCTTTGATCACCCTATATGCCGATAGAACATGAACATAAATTAATTCTGAGTAATGACATGCAAAAATCTGTGGTATTCTACTCTTTAAGTGGGACTTCTTAATGTGCAGAAGGATTTTTTGAAAGCTGCTGATTGTGTTCATGTTTATCCCACTGACCTTTGACCTTTTCATAACTATCTCTGTTACTCTTTCTCTTTGCAGTAAAGTGAAGAATAAAAATTTGTACCTGGCAACATTTGCAGCTGTCCTGGGTCCTATGAGTTTTGGGTTCGTGTTGGGATACAGTTCTCCTGCCATTCCTGAACTCACCAAGATCTCAGATCCTCGGCTGCGGCTGAACGATGACCAGGCCTCCTGGTTTGGGGTATGATGGCAGCCATTGACATCACATGACTTCATTGACTTGTAGTTTTAACTTGTCAGCAATGTTAGTCATCACGTGGTTCCCTAATGCAACCCTGTGGGAATCACTTCAGTTTAAAGCCTGTAATCATCATATAAAGAAATACATAAAAGATCTCCTGTAGTAGCATAAGTGAATGTGGTTGACTTTGATTTCTTGTAGGGGACGACATTTGTGTTTAGAGGTAAACATGGACATGTCGTTTGTATCTAAATCCTCACTAGATCATAAATACTCTAATTATTATTATTATTATTATTATTATTTTATATACTCAAATAAAAAGACAGTGGCACAGCTTTCCATTATTAGCCTGAGATTTATTATATTTAGTCCTTTGCATTTGTCGTCATTTAGGGTTCTTTTGTGTGTGTGTGTGTGTGTGTGTGGTTCACTCCGATGGTAACATGAGACAGTGTACAGTATTCTGTTTATTCTGATAAGGTTAGCCTGTCTCTGGCAGAGGCTCAACAACCTGACAAGGCTGCCTCCATTTTATAATGCACTGCATGTGAGCAGAGCTTGACTTAATTGAAATATGTTCTATTTTAGTTTATCCAATAACAAAAGCACATATAATGCTATATTTATAGCATGACCCACATGGACGCTCTCTTCAGGGAAGTAGACTTGGAGTGACATTTACTGTCACTTTTTGACACTTGTGTGACTCATGTTTTGTTCTTCTTAATGCACACAAAACTACACAAACTGTTCCAGATGAAGATGCCTATATTGTAGTGCATACACAGTGATTTATGAACAATATCAGATGCAATGAGTGTTAGATGACTGGCCATTACATTGTTCTGGTTGATCATCATCAGAAAAGAAGAGCTGGAAGTTTAATGTAAGATCCACCAAGAAGTCACATAACAAGCATCCAATCACAAATTTAATTTTTTTTTGTTAATTTGTTTTCGAATGTCTCTACTTTTTCCCTTTAGCACCGAATACTGTTGCCGGTGACAGGAAAATGACTAAATTCTTAGAAATACTGTAACTCTTCTACTGTTCATGCCGTCAACGTAATTCCAACAAATTCTGTGTCTATAAAATCATCCAGCACTATACAGTAATGGCTTTGTTTTTGAGGGGTTGTGCTACTTTGGTGTTAGAATAATGACGTAAGTAATTTACTGTAATTGAAATTGGCATCAAACTGAATATTACTGAGCAAGTCACGATTCCTTAGCAGATCTAAATTTTTTGGCGTGTCAGTCAACCTCGAGGTGAAACACCTATTAACTTCTTGAAGTTTTTTTTTAATACAGATCTGTTTTTTAGTCCATAGTGACGGTGGGAGCGGCACTGGGTGGCCTGCTGGGTGGCTGGATGGTGGAGAAGGTCGGCAGGAAGCTCAGCCTGATGTTCTGCTCTCTTCCATTTGTTCTTGGCTTCACTCTCATCATTGCAGCTCAGAACGTGTGGATGCTTTACCTTGGCAGATCGCTCACTGGCCTTGCTAGTGGAGTCACGTCACTCACTGTCCCAGTAAGAAGTATTTGTCATTCTTTTTCAGTGTCGTTTAAAAATGAAATATAACTTTTGTCTCTACCAGGTCATTGGTTCCGTAACTTGTATGTGTATGTGTTTCTGTGTTAGTAGGATCACAAAAGAATTACCTAGCAATTTTTCACTAACTTTAGTAGAGGGGTTGTTTTTCACATAAACTAGTTGATGAATCATCCTGAAACTGGGAGGAAGAGTAAGCATGTCTCAGCACAGGAGCTGCTAAATTTAAGAGTAAATCATAATATTTGGATCAGTTTTTTTTTCAGACAAACTTTCATGCCGTTCTAGTCAGAGGCATCAGGTATGGGAGCTGGTGATCAAAGTATTGGAGAAATTTAGATTGAGACAGAGAACATTAAAATAGTCATTGTATAAAATATATGGTATCTCATAGAAAAGGAATTTGATAAAATCACGTGACATTGGAAGTCCACTTTTAGCCAGCCTTTACTAAAATACATAAGGTTCAAAAAATCTTTTACAGGTTTTAATGTTAGTTGACTAATAATTCAAATAAGTAATGTAATAATTAACAGAAATTATTGTAAATCGTAGAACTCAAAAATTTATCTATTGAAGCAACAAAGTAGTTGTTATGACCCTGCTTGATAAATCCCAGGTTTTCAAGATTCATTCATTGTTTTTTCTATCAATAAAATAAAATACTGGTGAGTGCTGGTCGATGACTGTATTTTCCTTCTGTTCTGAATTTTTCTTCTTTTCTCCCTACACAGCTGTATATCTCTGAGACGGCACATGAGCGAGTACGTGGAATGTTAGGCTGCTGTGTGCAATTCATGGTGGTGCTCGGCATCATGGGAGCTTATCTTATTGGTATGTAGCTCATCTGAACATCTTCTGCTATTGTAAATCTGACTTTGATTTTCTGAAACTATCTGAATGTTTAAATGAACAACGTAAAGAATAACCTCAATATGACTGTAACACAGAGGTTTACAAGCTGTAAATCATTCATTACAACTTTACAGCATCCTTTGGTTATATAATGCAGAATTGGAAGTCTGTCTTTTCTATTTGTATTAATCTATATTAATTTTTAACACCAGACATCTGACAACATGGTTTTTCATAAAGAGCTTTCTGAAGACCCTCATATCAGAAGATAATAGGTATAAGTCAGGTTGTCTGTCCATCCATCACATACTTGTGAATGTGATATTTCACAATAACCAGGACAGAACTTCATTCTATTTGACACAAACATCCACTTGGCTGAAATCAGCTGAGCTGATTGTATTTTAAATATCAAGCTCACTGTGATCTCACAAAAATATTTTGGACCATGTCTCAAAAATTCATCTACTTAGAAATTTGAATTAATGTAATTCAAATTTCTAATATAATGGAGTGATATATATTTGAACAATAGATCAAAGTAAAATTTCACTGCAACATACAGTTCATGTCAATTGTAATTCCCATAAAAGGTTAAGTTAACCACTAAACGTATCATTAAGTTTTTAATGAGTAATTAAATAATTGTTAGTAACTTAAATATTTGGCAAAAATAATTGAACTTCTGGCAGTTAACCTCTTAGCGGTTAGATCACCCAGTCGTGTGACTAAATCAAGGCTTGTGGTGCGTGTAGCAACTTTTAGGTAAGAAGTCTCTCGAATTTCTATTTGGTCTTTGAAAATCAGAAAAGATAAACTTCATATCTAAACTTCGTATCTGATAAATGAAGCCGATAATGAAGTACTAAACCTGCATCCCCAGTCTGTCGCCAAAACTGTCACTCTCTTTAAAGTGTCATACTAAAATGCACATGTTGACTGACTGACATGAGAACTGTTTTGATCTTTGAGGCTAATAGCGTAGATTTTCAATGAACTCAGTTGTTTCGACCTCCTGGGCATGTTTGTGGTGTTGCTGCCTTCTGAAGAACATCTTGTACAAATACTGAAAAAATAACATGGCTTCCTGCATGGGTGATTATACCGAAAAAAGATGTGTGTGCTCCACCTCTTTGTCCAATATTTGGATTTGTCCAAAGTTGCGTAATGTCAGACGTTGCCATATTTGTGTCAACAAGTGGAGCTCTGTAATGTTATGTCAGAAGTTGTTTGCACATCTTGCAGCAAAAACTTGAATCGGGCCATTATTCCAGCTCTTTGGTCAGATAACTGAATTGGTGATACTTTTCTTTGGCATCCACCTTTGAACTTCAGTGAGTGTAAAGATCTTTTGTGCTGACAGATTGATTGTGTGTGAGGCACTAATGGTTTAGAGTTTTGTAGATTCCTACTGAACATTCTATGAGAATTACCTTTATTGGCTAAGCAAAGGTTGCAATGAAGAGATGGATGTGATCATCCTCTGAGGTTATCAGTGACCTGACACTTCACCTCTTTTCCACACTCTCCATTGCTCTGGACTGTTGACCCTAAATATGTCATGGCTCGAACAAGACTGGTGGTGAGAACCCAAAAGCACGACGGTGAAGCAGGCGAGTCAAGTCCAAAAACAGGTTTAATAAGACAGACAGAACTCTGGTACCGGGGAATCAGTCCAAACAGATGAGTCAGGCAGGTCAAACACTGAAGGCAATCAATGAACCAGGCAGACAAATCCGAGGAGGGGCAGACAGCAGGCAGGGTCCGGGGAAACAGGCAGAGTCAAACACACAATCCAAATATGCAAGAGACGAATGGTGGAAGGTCAGGACGAACACTAACAATCTGGCAGGGAACTGAGGGCTGAGCTTGGTATATGAAGAGTGGTGGCTGATTAGGGAAGTGGCTGCAGGTGAGCGAAGGGAAGGCAGGTGCAGGGAATGAACTGATTACAAGTGGGACCGGATCTGGAATGGCATGACATGTTAGTGACAGGAAAACAGGATAAAATAGTACAGAGAGGTGACAAAGTACTTAAAATCCTCCACTTTCTTGTGCCCTTCTCCCTTTAACTTCACTCTTCCACTTGGGTCCCTCTCATTCACACACATGTACTCTGTCTTACTGCGGCTAACCTTCATTCCTCTCCTTTCCAGGACAAACCTCCACCTCTCTCGCTTCTCCTCCACCTGTTCCCTGCTCTCACTACAGATCACAATATCATCTGCAAACATCATATTCCATGGAGATTCCTGTCTAACCTTGTCTGTCAGGATGTTCTTGTTCATTATGGTCCATCACCATAATGAACAAGAAGGGGCTCAGAGCTGATCCCTGATGCAGTCCCACCTCCACCTTGAACTCCTCTGTCACACCTACAGCACACCTCACCACTGTCTTACAGTCCTCATACATGTCCTACACCGCTCTAACATATGTCTCTGCCACTCCAGACTTCCTCATACAATACCACAGTTCCTCTCTGGGCATCCTGTCATAAGCTTTCTCCAGATTTTCTAAAACACAGTGCAGCTCCATCTGGCCTTCTCTGTACTTCTCTATCAACATCCTCAAAGCAAATACTGCATCTGTAGTACTTTTTTTTTGGCATGAAACCATACTACTGCTCACAAATGTTCACTTCTTCCCTTAGTCTAGCTTCACCTACTCTTTCCCATAACTTCATTGTATGGCTTATGAGCTTTATTCCTCTGTAGTTGCCACAACTGTGCACATCTCCCTTGTTCTTAAAAATGGGCACCAGCACACTTCTCCTCCACTCCTCAGGGATCTTTTCACTATTTAATATCCTGTTGAACAACCCAGTCAGAAACTCTACTGCCACCCCCCCTAGAAACTTCCATACCTCCACAGTTATACCATCAGGATCGAGTACCTTTC
Source organism: Antennarius maculatus (assembly GCA_013358685.1). Lineage (NCBI taxonomy): Eukaryota > Metazoa > Chordata > Actinopteri > Lophiiformes > Antennariidae > Antennarius > Antennarius maculatus. The sequence continues at coordinate 7,016,182 of CM023608.1, read as the reverse complement.
CACTTTTCATCCTCTTCAGTGCCCTCCTCGCTTCATCTTGACTAATCTTTGCTACTTCCTGGTCCTCAACAACCAGCTCTTCTAGTCTTTGTTCTCTCATTTTCCTCGTTCATCACCTCGTCAAAGTACTCTTTCCATCTTCCCATCAAACTACGGGCACCTGTTAATATACTTCCATCCCTATCCTTAACCTGCTGCACGTCCTTCCCATGTCTGTCTCTCTGTTTTGCCAACCTGTATAGATCAGTCTCTCCCTCCTTACTGTCCAACCTAGCATACAAGTCATCATAAGCCCCTTGTTTGGTCTTTGCTACCTCTACTGTCACCTTACGCTGCATCTCCCTGTACTCCTGTCTACTCTCCTTAGTCCTCTCAGTGTTCCGCTTCTTCTTAGCTAATCTTGTTCTCTGTATGCACTCCTGTACCTCCTCATTCCACCACCAAGTCTCCTTATCTACAGTATTTTACGCACTATAAGGTGCACTGGATTATAAGGCGCACGTTGAATGAATGGCCTATTTTGAAACAGTTTTCACAAGATTAGGGCGCACCATATTATAAAGTGCATAGAAGAGTAGCTGTGGTTGCGTTATGCATCAACTAGATTGAGCTGCACTAAAGGGATTGTATTCACAACTCTGCAGCCTTTTCTCAAATTTCAAGAGCCAAGTCACTGCTAGCCAAAGGTGCCTGGCATGCTACAATTGATTTGCAAATGTGGTTGACACCTGAAACAGCAGGTAACTGTGGGGGGGGGAGGGAGCGTACCTTAGATTTGTGTATTCTGTCCGGGCTGCTGACCAGATAGGCAACAGCATGGGGGTTGAGGTTACTGCTGAGAGCTGAGAACTCATCTGAGACCTCATCTTCAGTGAATGGCCTATTTTAAAAGTTTTTTCATGTATAAGGTGCACTGAATTATAAGGTGTACTTCATCAAAGTCCAACCAGAATTTCTCCTTCTCCTCCAGCTCACATCCTACCTGTGGAGCATACCCACTAACAACATTGAACATCACACATTCGATTTCTAGCTTCAGACTCATCACTCTATCTGACATTCTTTTTACCTCCAGGACATTCCTAACAAACTCCTCCTTCAAGATAACTCCTACTCTATTTTTCTTCCGATGTACACCATAATAGAACAACTTGAACCCTGCTCCTAAACTTCTAGCCTTGCTACCTTTCTACCTGGTCTCCTGGACACACAGTATGTCTACCTTCCTCCTCTGCATCATGTCAACCAACTCTCTACCTTTGCCTGTCATTGTTCCAACATTCAACGTCCCTAATCTCAGTCCTATACTCTTGGCGTTCCTCTTCTCTCTCTTCTTACGAACACACTTTCCTCCTCTCCTTCTTCGACCAACAGTAGTCTAATCTCCACAGGCACCTTGTAGGTGAACAGCACCGATGGTGGTTATTGTTAACCCGGGCCTCGATCGATCCGGTATGGAAGTCATAGATTCGATTCGCATGTTTGATTTGGCAAAATTTTACGTCGGATGCCCTTCCTGACACAACCCTCTGTATTTATCCGGGCTTGGGGCCAGCACAATAAGACACTAGTTTGTGCCCTCTTGCGACTACATTGAACGTGGCTGCTTCTGACTAATATTGTTTAATGAATGGTATTCATTTTTATAGAACCAGCTCTGTCACATTAGCGGGGTTGTATCAGAGGTTGGTACAAGAATCTTTGCTGTGACATTTTACATTGATTCAGATGATCATATATTTGATTATATGTCAAATATTCCATGACCTAAAGATCTGTTTTTCCTCAAGTTATCTTTCTCCGTTTCTGTTCAGCAAAAGATGAAAAGTGTAAAAAAGAATTATGTGGAACAATCAGATCAGCAGAGAAGTATATTTTTAGAAGCACTAGGTGGAGTGGAAAACTGGTTCTGATAGAGCTCCTCTGTCCTGCAGACTTCAGTCTATCATAGGACTATCAGTCTGTGCCATAAAGAGAACACAACTTGAATAAAAAAAAAAAAAAATCAAATTATCTCAAGTAAATTTCTTCAGGATGTTGTGGGTCAACAGCCCCTCAATGATTTAAATGGGTAAAACAGGAAAATAAAAGCAGCAAAGGAGATGATTGTTTTATTATATTAATGTAATGAAATAAAATGTTCTCTAACAGCAGTGGTGTTATTATATTAATGTAATGAAATAAAATGTTCTCTAACAGCAGTGGTGTAGCAGCTGCTTTTCATTCATTCATTCATTTTCATGTACCGCCGCTGTATCCGCCGTAGCGGGTCACTTGGAGCTGGAGCCTATTCCAGCTGGCATAGGGCGTGAGGCAGGGGACACTCCGGGCACGACGCCAGTGCACCGCGGAGAGCTGCTTTTCAATCTTGTTATAAAAATGTTAGATCTCCAAAGTAACAAAAAAGATGTTTCAATCTTTCTCTTTTTGTATGGAGAAATTGATATAGCATTGAAATAATGATAGATTGCAAAAAGATCAGTAACAGTGAGCTGCATTTCTTTTGATTGGTAAGTCTGGAAATGGGTACCGGTATTTAAATGAGATGCAAAGAAAAGAAAAAATTGGCTTTGGCTGAAATGAAGAAAAATTAACTTTTTTTAGCTTCCTGTATTCTTACTAATGGCCAGTAAGGAGTGACTACTAGTTGATCTTGCTAAAATTAAATCGAAATAAAATCTAAATGAAATTAAAATATCTTAATATGACTTCCGTGTGTCTGTGTGATGAATGGATTAATTGGTTGAAGATGAACTTGGTTTCATCCAGGATAAAGCTGACACAATAAATCTGCTACATTATGGTTTAATGTTAAGTTATTCACATCATTTAGAAAATATTGACCATATTGATCATGCTTCTCATTCTGACCATGTGATCTCATCATCCAGGTCTCTTCCTGGACTGGCGCTGGCTGGCAGTCAGCAGTTCTATAGCCCCGACGCTGCTGATCGTCTTTATGTGCTTCATGCCAGAGACGCCACGCTTCCTGCTGTCACAAGGCAAGAGGCGTGAGGCAGAGGAGGCTCTACGCTTCCTGCGAGGACCAGACGCCCCCATTGAATGGGAGTGCTCCCGCATTGAGGATACCTGGGATGAGCTGGTTAGTCAGTGGTTAGTTCATATGGCTATGGTAGATTGCGTCAGCCAATGAGAATGTAGCCTGTAATCAAGTTGAGGAGACTGCTCTGGTTGAAGGGACCAAATAGTCTTGTTTGTTGTCTCAGACAATGAAGAGTGACTGTCTGAATTGTCTTCTTCAGGGTTCCAACTTCCAGATGTCTGACCTGAAGGATCCTGGTATCTACAAGCCTCTGATGATTGGCATCATGCTTATGTTTTTTCAGCAGATGACTGGAATCAATGCTATCATGTTCTATGCTGAATCCATATTTGAACAAGCACATTTTAAGGTGAGACGTTTCAGATTATCTATTTGTGGGCAAGTGACAGTGGGGAGTAGAACATAAATACAAAAACATCATGATTTACCATGGCCTCATAGATAAAATAGACAGCGACAAACAGACAGGAAAATATGATCAGTCAAATCTATGAAGTTTAATATATGGTTTTGCACAGCATTCTGCTCTGATCACCTGAACTCTGATAAATTCAAAGAAATACAGTATTTTGCTTACCTGAGTTAAACCTTCCACAAAATCTTATGTCCATACATGTTTAGCACTTTTGTGAACTTCATGTGAAAATAAATTTGTGTTTTGGTAGACGAATAGGTGGTCCCGCACATGTTGGCGATGTGTTTTGGTCATATCCCGCCTCTCACTCATAGGTAGCAAAGATATGTTTCAGCAACAGCCATGATCGGAAAAAGCAGCTAAAGATGAGTCGATTACAGTTGTCTTGTCTTGAAGAAATTGGATGGATGGATGAATGAATAGTTATGACTGTGTGGTCGTTTTGCAGGAGAGTGACCTGGCTTCAGTGATCGTGGGTCTGATTCAGGTGGTCTTTACAGGAGTGGCAGCTCTAATCATGGACAAAGCTGGAAGGAAAATCCTTCTTGTCATCTCAGGTATTTTCCATCAAATTAAATATTTGTTTTAATAAATTGTGCATACATTTTTAATATATGAAGAAATGCTGGCTGCCAAAACTTGAAGTCGCTGACAATTAGCCACAATTTTTCTGGTTAAAATTCCCTAATAAAGGCATGTAATTTGATTATCGATATATAACATCATAGTAAGTGGGTTTAGACTTGTTTTATAAGTAAATAAATTTAAGATTTCAGCTCTTTCTTTAGCAACAAACAAGCATGTCAAGCCATAACATTGTTTTCGCATTGATGACAAAGGTGTTGCCATGGCAATCAGCACATCAACATTTGGAGTTTACTTCTACCTAATGTCCAAACCTCACAACAGTACTGTGCTGCTGGACATCCAAAATACTGTTGCTGAAGGACCTCACCCTGGCCTGTCCTGGCTGGCCCTGGCCAGCATGGCTGTTTTCATCACAGGTAAGATCTTCAAATTCAAATTGTTAACATGTACTCATCCGCAGTAAGACACAAAAGCCCTTACCATACACATTTTTGTTTTTACAAGTGTTTTACATGACATATTTGGCCCCTAAAGACTAGGAGGACGGAAAGCTGACCGGGAACCAGAGGGTGAGGACTTTAGAGACAAAGGGTTTGCATTAGGTTTCAGCTAATCGATATTTTCTCCCCTGAAGAATTTAGTATCAAAATAATGTTAGTTATAGTGTCCCCAAGGGCGGCACAGTGGTGAAGTGGGTAGCGTTGTTACCGCACAGGAAGGCGGTTCTAGGTTTGTGTCCCGCTCTGTGCAGAGTTTGCATGTTTTCCCTGTGTCTGCGTCGGTTCTCTCCGGGTTCTCCGGCTTCCTCCCACCTCCAAAAACATGCAATTCAGATTAATTGGACGGCTTCAAAATGTCTGTTGGTATGAGTGTGTGTGCGTGTTTCTCTATGTCTCTTTGTGGCTCTGCGGTGCACTGCCGTCGTGCCTGGAGTTTCCCCCGTGTCACGCCCAAGCCAGCTGGGATAGGCTCCAGCTCCCCATGACCTGCTACGGCGGACAAAGTGGAAGAAGATGAATGAATAAATGAATGAATGAATAAATGAGTAGTGTCCCCAATCATATACATATATCATATACATTAATTTGTCACTGTGTCCAGGTTTTGCTCTTGGATGGGGCCCAATCCCGTGGTTGGTCATGTCAGAGATTTTCCCTGTCAAAGTGAGGGGGTTTGCCAGTGCTGCCTGCGTTCTCACCAACTGGGGCTTGGCCTTTGTCATCACCAAAACTTTCCAAGACATGATGGTAAGTTCTCAGCAGTAAAGTACTGTATGTCTAGAGCTTTAGCGAGGTAAAAAATTGATTGTGTGGCATATTGTCCAGAAAGGACACAGATGAAGATACCAGTATCTCCTAATCACAGTTTTAGAGTACGGTTTAAATAATTAATCGAGGATGACTTGGCTGTGACTACAGAAATGCTGAGGTAGCTTCTTAAACAGCTAGGAAGGTAGTTGGTATGATATCGGGACAGATTAAGGAAGACTTGGTGTTGGAATAAAGATATGCAGAGAGGTATAAGAAGAAATATACTCGGTAAAAAATTTGGGATAGACAGAGAAATTAGGAAAGTAGACAAAAAGTAGAATGAAGAAAGTGCCTTGAATTAGTTTTCCTTAATTAATCAAAGTGGAAAAAAATAATCAGGAAATTATGTCATAGTAAGTAATCATACCTGCAGCTCTAGCTTTTCAACCTATCCATTTGTCTGTGTATGTAATCTACTGAAACACTATAAAGCCTTTTCATTTATTTCAGTAAAAGTATGATTTTTTTGGTCCAGATTCTTCTAACCAGTGCTGGAACCTTCTGGCTGTTCGCCGCCATGTGCGTTGCCAATGTCATCTTTACCATTGCTTTCATCCCAGAAACAAAGGGCAAGACACTGGAGCAGATTGAAGCTATTTTCAGGGGGACATCAGGTCCTTGAAGCTACACATTCTTCTTTTATTCTGAACAGTCAGTTCAGTTCTTGGTCCATATGTGATCGTTTTTAAGCCTCAAAAACAATTAAGCTAATATAATGTCTTCATGAAGGTCACGTTGAGAATTTTTGGACTATTTGGGATAGGGTTTTAAATGTATGAACTTTTTGTAAGGTGTCGATGACGGTGCTACAGAACTGAGATGTGTTTCTGATATTTTGTTAATCTGTATGTGTTGATGAGGCCTGGTCCCACTTGCATCTTGATTTTAAATAATATAGTTATTAGATGAATAAAAACAGTTTTTAACAAGTCAAGTCTTAAGAAAAAAACATATAAATAATAAAGATACAATTTAATCACAGCTCCGTAACCTATCCGGGAAACTCAGGATCACTTTGGTGAAATGGACCCCTGTGATTGTTTGTGATGATGAAGTGGACTCTTTGTGGCTCTACCTCCAGTAAGTGATAAGGCTGTACTGCCCCTGCGAGTGTCAGTCCTGCCACTTACCTCTCATTTTGTATTGGCACGGGTTTAATGTCAATAACATGTAATGAATGTCACATGTAACACTAAGAACTTTACACTTTCAAATTAACGTTTTGTTCCCACCCAAAACTTTAAGTATAAAAAGTTTCTTTATTTTTAAAAATCAGTGATATGAAATTTCAAAAGTGTTATGCTGAAAAAAATTAATTTAAAATTATTCAAACCACTGCTACTAATAATATTGCACCAATAATCAATATTTACATTTTCACCAATCACAGTGTACTACACAGCACCTGTCTTAGTCTTCACATGGGTGTGTTAGACTGTAAACAATATAAATCAGTTATGTTTAAATTCCTGTGCATTGCATTAATATTCTCTGGTGTTCTGGTGCTTTCCCTTAAAATAGAATGTCTTTAAGGAGTTTTACAGGACCTTCATTCCACTGATGACTTCTGAAGTGAGTCTGCTCTTTACACTCACTGCTCACTCAATTAAATGGGTTTACTTTGTCATCCAACTTACATTCTGTGATATATCTGTCATCAACAATAGAAATAACCAATTGTAAACCTCATACCAGGGGATGAGTGTTTCTGTAACATTTTTGTAACAATTTTCTTGGGATTATCTTGTAAAGGGATAATTATAATCAAGTTCTTCCTCAAGAAGGAACAACTGCACTTTTTTTCAGCTGATGTGATTTTTTTGATGTGAAATAATAAATGTTTTTGACATACAGGTACATTTGTTCCTTGGTTCTGTGAAGCCATGATATCTTAATTGATGCTTACGTATATATCCTATTTATCTATCTGTCTGTCTGTATCTGTCTATTTATATATATATATATATACATACAGTATATATATATACATACAGTATGTATACAATATATACTGTATACTGTATATTATGTTGTATGTAGTATATACTGTATGTATCCCACACATATGTGTATAATATATATATATTACAGTATATATGTATAATGTATATACACATACATACGGATACAGACACACATCCATACATGACCGTCTGAACTCAAATAAAGCGATTTATACAGATTTTATTAATTCATTACGTCAGTGTGAAAACAAATTTGTGTGAAATGTTTATGTGGGTTAAATCTCTAACACTTAAGTGTGTTGTTATAAGGCAGCAATGATTAAAACATTTTGGGCTTTATTATTGTTTAAAGTTGTAGCCTCCATTATATCAAAATATCCATCCATCCATCTTCCACCGCTTATCCGGAGTCGGGTCGCGGGGGCAGCGGCTTCAACAGGGAGCCCCAAACTTCCCTCTCCCCTGCTCTGACTGGGGGATCCCAAGGCGTTCCCAGGCCAGTGTCGAGATAAAATCCCTCCACCTGGTCCTGGGTCTGACCCGAGGCCTCCTCCCAGGTGGACATGCTAGGAACACCTCCCTGGAGAGGCGCCCCAGAGGCATCCGCACGAGATGCCCAAACCAACTCAGCTGACTCCTTTCCACGCAAAGGAGCAGCGACTCTACCCTGAGCCCCTCGCAAATAGCACTATTTCTCACCCTATCTCTAAGGGAGATACAAGCTATTCTGGGGGCAGCAGTGGCTCAGTGGTAAAGTGGGCGATAGAGCGGGTCGTCCAATGCTCCTAAGATTGGTGGTTCGATTCCTGCTCCCACCCAAAAAAACAAAACTAAAAACACCCAGAGGTGAGCACTGCCTGGAGCCAGGAGCACTGCCCAGGAGCACTGCCCAGGAGCACTGCCCAGGAGCACTGCCCAGGAGCACTGCCCAGGAACACTGCCCAGGAGCACTGCCCAGGAGCACTGCCCAGGAGCACTGCCCAGGCGCCCTTGAGCAAGGCGCCGTCCCCCTTTACAAGTTGCTCATTTGGGGCGCACCATGAAGGAGCTGCCAACCACTCTACCTCCCCTGCATGCCCACAGGCCACCCTATGTGTGTGTGTGCGCGTGTGTGTGCCACAGGGGCCTGTACACACTAACATGTATGAATGTGATTGAAGTGTTTCACTAACTAGAATGTGCTCTTAATTGCCCTTCGGGGATCAGAATAGTGTATAAATTTTTAAAAAATCATAATCTATGATTTTCTAAGAACTGAATAATTGTAATGACAATAGTTGATTTAAATAACCAATTAAATATATTAGCTATAAATATATAAAATATAAATATATTAGACATTAGTGAACAATATATATATGTATAAATTAAACAAGCACAACTCAGCATAATAGATGTACTACTGTCTCAATATCTGTCAAAGATAATAATGAATATTTTCTGTAAGACTAAATTAAGCTTTAACCCATGACTGCTCATGCTGTTACGGTTTTTTGAATTCGGAGGCGGCACATCAGAATTTGTTACTTGTCAAAATTAAAGTCGTAATAATACAACTTTATATCGACGTGACATGTTTTAAATTTGGTGCCCTGATTTTTGCACAATTTCAGTAAATATTTACATAAATATAGTTCAATTTTTTTGTCAGTACTTTGCTTACATCATGTATTTAAAAACCCCACATGTTTCCTGCTATGAGAAAATATTGTGACAGCAGCCCACCGTACATTTCCGGTCCGCGGTCAAAAATAACGGAAACACTTCCTGATTTGACTGGTGTCACGTCGCCTGTCGTCCGGAGCAGCCTGTCTGCTGCTGCTCGGATCGTAGACACCGGGATGCAACTGCGGAGATGGGAGTTAAATCACAAGAACAGCAAAGTGTGAGTCGGAGTTTGAAACAAAGGCAGCTCTGGAACTGAACCGATCGTTGGATGGATTGTTTGTTAAAAATAAGATAGGAGGAAATTTTAAAAATGAAGCTACTGAAGCCGAGCTGGGTGAGCCACAACGGTAAGCTTGCACAGGAATCAGTTGGACCAAGTTGGGCTTTTGTTGTCGGAGTAGGGTTGTGGGGTGAACTGATGAGGCATGATGGTGGTGGGCAACACTTCTTTGACTTGTCACAGTTTGTGTTTACCTCTCACTCACGTAGTTAACCACACTCAGTTCAGCCGCTGAACGCACACAGTTGGTGCTCTTGTCATTATCATTATTACTCTCTCTCGCTGTTGCAAATCTATTTATATTTGCTAACCTTAGCTAGCTAGCTAGCGAGTTAACCCCCACCCCCCAGCTAGCCTATATAACAAACCGTTAGCTAACTTACCTGCCAAATGACTCTTGTTGAAGTTTTTATCTCAAGATAAGTTATTATTTTATGTTTTTGACGCACCACACGACATATTAGCAGATATCCTATTTTAGTGACAGCGGGCAAGCTCGACGTGGGATTTAAGTAGTGCTTTCTGGTGGAGTGCCCAAGCTGTCATGAAAGTTAACCGTGTAGGTAAAAGCTTCAATGTAGTAGCTATGGTGGTGTAGCTAGCCATCATTATCGACAGAGTTAGCTTTCGGCACTTTATATTTGCATACACTGTCACCACATGAAATTATATGCTCAGAGTCGTTATAAAATCAACTAATGATCCAGTAAGGAAAAACACTGAAGTGTAATTTGAAACGGAGATAGAAAGCAAATCCAGATGTGTGTATTTCTTGTGAAAAGAATTTCGGGTCTAACGTTAATGCTCTTTGACACTATATACTAAGCCAATTTCTCCTTTCAGTGAGCAGCAGTCATAATGTTCTATTTCAACCGCGTCCATGCTGTATACACTTAGATATGCATAAAGGATGGCAGAAATAAACACTGAAAAAAATAGCCTAAAAAATAAAACCACTACTCGCCACTGTCGCATGTGCTTGCTCTGGAGGGTTCAGTTGGGTTCTGTTTCATCAGTGCTGTATGTCGTGCATATATTGTACATTTGACAATAAAGTTGACCATGACTTCTTTTTTTTTATCACGAAATGATCTTTTAATGCTACTTTTTTTTTATATAATCACAGTTACATATAATCAGATTGTTGATGATGAAAACGTTTTTCATTTTTTCTCGGGACCCAAGGTCAGATCTTGGGTCTGATCAAGGTGTCCTTTCACCTCACAAACACTGGAACTTTGTTCACTTTATTGTGCCATAAAACTGGGAAAACATCACATACTCAGGTCTTATATGAGGGAATCAGTCTTTTTTGATAAGTAGTTGACTTAAATAGTCATTGCATGCAATAAAAACAGTAAAATCAGTAATTTCCAAAACAAAATTAGATAACATTTAGAGACTTTAAAATTCTATTCTTGCACATCCTGTATGTTACTGATTGAAGTGTACTGTGGTATGCATGTTTTCATCTGTGCTGTCTCGCACTGACACATGTAATGTGACAAAGACTGTTTGACCTGCCCCGTATAACATCTTTAATAACAAAACACATATTTAGTTTTGTCCTGGTGCAGTTTTTAATAATCTGGAAATAGTTGGGCTACATAATACCAGAGTTGAGGCTTTGAATATTTTCCCAGTGTCTTTGTGGGGAAAAAAAAATCTATATTGAGTTAATCTAGTCATTGGAAAACCTTGTATAGCAAGAAAAAAAAAAAACTCTTTCAAATTATAGATTGACTAGGCAGTGGAAAATTACAGTACAGAAATTCTAAAAAAAATTTCATCAACCTGACCGTACATAACCAGATCGAGACCTTGAGTTGTCTGTTTTTGTTTTCCATCACTTTTCAACAGTAATCAACATTACTTGTTTTTCTCTGTGTGTGGATTTTTTAAAACAGTGATTTCAATTCAGTACTGATGTGTGTTTTACAGGCAAACCCATATTTTCAGTTGATATCCACCCTGATGGAACAAAATTTGCAACGGGTGGGCAAGGTAAGACTGATCCCACAGTTAACATCCACTGGCACTGAGCTGCTTTAGTGTTGGGATATTGCACTGATATGAATTGAGTATTTCAGAGTACTTCATGTACTGTAATGCTATGTTGATGGAAAAGTTAGTCTTTGTTTCAGTTGTGAAACTCCCACTGCTGAATCTGTATCACATTGACGTAAATGTTTTCAGCTTCTGTTTACAGAAAAAAGTCATGTTGCTGCCCAAAAAATGTTTAACCCCCTCAGATGAGGTTTTCAAATTCAGACATCCTTCCCTCTTATTCATCAAGCTCAAAGTTTTATGAGTTGTGATTTTTAAAATGTTTGATTTGTTTTCAGGGGAGGATTCTGGCAAGGTGATGATATGGAACATGTCGCCAGTCCTCAGAGAGGAGGACGAGAAGAACGAGAATGTTCCCAAAATGCTTTGCCAAATGGACAATCACCTAGGTGACCATCTTTGTCTGGATTATTCTTCAATGAACTGAAAAAAAAATTAGATTTTTCTTTGTAGACTAATACTCTTTAGGGCATTTATGTCCACCTTCCGCTATTGTTTAGATCCCCTTTCATCCCAAATTTAGACAATGCTTTCTTTTCTTTCTTATTTTTAAATGGTTAGGGAACATTTGAGCTTTGATATTTTTATGTCATTCTGCTTTGATAGAGGTTTTTGTAAGACAGTAGCTTTTTGTTCACACAGAGAGACCGTGACTCTCAATTACTATTAAGTAACAGTTATTATGGAATAACAATGATAATAACTGGACACTGAAGGATTTATGTGATTTAAGCAGCATCCTTTGTTGAATTATTTTTATGTTCAAAATTTATTATTTGGGTCTCTGGTAAAGACCAATTGTGACTTGCTAAATATGATGATGGTGATGATTTTTTTCTAGAAAAGAGTAAGTTTTACTTTCTTGCTCAGCCAACACAAGAAGGAACATTTCTTACAGCAGCCTCAATTTTGGAGAATTCAAATTCTAATGTGTGTCACAGGTTTCAATCTTGTATCCAGGTCTTTATTCTCCACGTTTGAATGTTATAGCGTTCTCTACACAAACAGACAAAATCACCAGTCCTTCTGCGGATAGGAAAGCACAAACAGCTGCAGTATGAAAGGATCAAATAAATGTACAAGCAGTTGGTTTGTTAACATTTTGCACTGCTAGTGTATTTAATGCCCACCCTGGTTAGAACAAATCCATGCAAGTTAAACTATTTTATTTGAAACTGGAATCAGAGGTTTTTGTCTCTGCAGCGTGTGTGAACTGTGTACGCTGGTCCAACAATGGTCTGTACCTGGCATCAGGAGGAGACGACAAACTGGTCATGGTGTGGAGGAGAGCCGCGTATGTACACACACACACACACACACATGCAAAGTCAACTATTGATGTATTTTTACAGTAATGTTAGATTTTTGATGCTTCCTTGTCTATTTTAAAGTACATTTTTTTCTAAATTTCAGTTAGATGTTTTGGTTTGTGTTAATATCCATTAAATCTGTAATAAGAAAAGGGGATTTGTAGTTGGTGAGGCAACTTCGGGACGAGCACTGGGCTTTCAATGATTTTTACAGTGGTTTACATCTTTATACATCATGCCTAACCAGCTGCACAGAAAGTATGTTTACTATAACAGCTCTTCAGTATTTTTTATGCACAAGTTGACACAGTCCAGATTCTTCTGTCCCTCCTACATTTGGCAGTGGTGCTAGCTTATACAGGTATACCTCGGGTTATGTTGTCTTGAGTTACGTCGTTCTCATTTATAAGTCAGTTGTCAAAAAAAATAAATGGAACATAAAAATGGAATCATAAAATCCCTGGTAAACTGTTAAAAGCACATAATATCATATTACTGTATAATAAATAAGAAAAAAAACATCATTTCAGTGGTGATATTTTTTGTACTACACTAAAAATAGATCCATATTAAACATTTATTATTGAAGATGCATTCATCAGTAAATTACAAAACTGGGAATGATTGTTGTTGGTTTAGCCTGGAGAGAAGTTCATTCGACATATGTAGTTTTTAACCTTGCATTGTTTTTCCTAGAACCAATTGAAGACGTACGGCAGGCTAGACCTGAAGCTAGACCTGTTGTATATATGTCAACTATTATAGTTGTTCTGTAAAATACACTGATTGACTGTAAACATTTGCGTGTTTATGATTAAGCATATGCTGTAGACACCATCACTTACTTAAGAAAGTCCTCTTGCCAGATTTGGGGAGTACTGTACTAAGTTGGTTTATTCGTAATCAGAATCCTTTATTAATCCCTTGAGGGGGAAGTTGCTTTTCCTTGCATTCACTCCGCTGTAGAATGTAAGTAAAAGTAAGACAAGAGTAGATAGTTATGAAAAGGAGATTAGAGATAAATGAAAGAATAAATAGAATTATACTGTATATTAACATATATACAGATTCAAACAACAACAAAACTGCCGCTTCATTTCTTCTCATCACTGCGGCATTATAAAGCGTGATGGCCACAGGCAGGAAAGATTTCCTATGGTGTTCAGTAGTGTATTTACTACTATTGAAGGTTCTCCTCAGTAGCCATCAGTGTTCTGTGCACTGGGTGGAACTCAGTGTCCAAGATGGCCCTTAGTTTGGACAATGTCCTCCTCTCCAACAAGAAATGAGTCTAACCTCACTCCCACAATGTCTCTAGCCCTGTGGATCAGTCTGTCCAGTCTCTACGGTTCCCCCACCCTCAGACCACTGCCCCAGCACACCACAGCATAGAGGAGTGCACTGGTCACCACAGAATGATAGAACATCCACAACATGGTGTTGACCTCAGCCTCCTCAGGAAAACGGGCGGCTTTGGCCCTTTTTGTAGAGGGCATCAGTGTGCCTCCCCCAGTCTAGTTTATTGTCAATTGAGTTGCTAACCACCATAGTGGGACCTTTGGGCTTCTTGGTGCCAAAGGAATGTCCTTGATATGTTTTACTGGCTTCATCCCGCAGCTTTCTGGTCGATGCTCATTCATTTTGAATGTTTGTGGGGTCTTTTGTAGATTCATCGGCCCGAGCACAGTGTTTGGGTCGAGCAGTAAACTGGCTAATGTTGAGCAGTGGAGATGTGTTACCATCCTGAGGAACCACACTGGAGGTAAGACACACACAAAAAACAGTAACATGTTTATACACTGGGCGTGAATGACTAATCAAGGAAGGAATTTACAATATAGTCGTTAGGTGTAAATGTTATGTTTTTATGCTTTTTTGTGTGTTTCAGATGCATTTCTCTACTTTTCTATTTGCACTTTTTAAATCCAGTATTACCGAATTTCATGTTTGGTATCTTGAACTTTTCTTCATACCTATGTTTGTTGCTGCATTGTATCATATATACGCAGGACTATGATGACATGGATCAGTTTTCTCAGTATATCCACTTAAAATTAAGAAGACGCAATGCTCCTATCCCTTACCCTAACTGTTGACTAGAACTATCAGGTAGTGACTGGAGTGTGTATTGTGCATGTAGATGTCATGGACGTGGCGTGGTCTCCTCATGATGTGTGGTTAGCATCCTGCAGTGTCGACAACACCATTGTCATCTGGAACGCTCGCAAATTTCCAGGTAGGAGGTTAAGAAACCAGAAGTTGCTCTGTCACTTAAAACACAGAGAAAAATTGACATGGAATCAGTCAAATCACATTTGACTTGAATTTAAATTAATAATGTTCACCACTTTGGAAAATACACTTTTTTTTAGCGCCTTTGTAGTTAGATGAGGCACATTCAATAAATACAAAGCTACAGCCATCAACCGGTTTATAATAACTGTCTGCTGTAACATCAACCAGCGACAACTGATCCCAAGAATTTAAAAATTAAAACTAAAAATGCTGTAACTCCTTGTACACTGTACTGAACTTTATTTTTGAGTTGCAACTCACAATTCAATCTCGTGAGCTAAAACCCTGAGCTAATTTATCATTATTCACCCATGAAGTTCTCTATTAAATATTGATTCCTTAAAATTTCTTTAAAGCCCACTTTGATGTCAGAAGTCGCCCATTTATCCTGAAGTATACTAAAACTCATACACCCAGCTTACTATTAAACAAGACAATGAAAAGCAGTAGATATATGAAAACCTGGAATGTAGGAATATTGGATTCATTTATTGATAAAACATCTGCAGCTCGAATATTGTTTGGTTCCTGACTTTTTATATTTTATAGTAATCAGTGTCCTTCTATAACACTATCCAGTACAACCTGCTTCTAGAGCAGGGGGCAGATTTCTCTCTTGACAGCTGGTGTGTCTGTCATCTTTGTGTGTCCCAGAGATGGTGATGTGTCTGCGAGGACATACTGGGCTGGTTAAAGGCTTGACGTGGGATCCGGTGGGGAAGTATATTGCCTCTCAGGCTGACGACCACAGCCTCAAAGTGTGGAGGACGGTGGACTGGCAGATGGAGGCCAACATTACCAAACCTTTCAGTGAGGTACAGAAACACTGTCAGCTGTGTTTGATGGTGCTGTCGGAGATGAATGTTGACATTTTGAACACATGCAAAATATAAAGTTTTGCCTGTAAAGGTTTGAAACAGTCTCTTTCTGCTCTCTCAGTGCGGTGGGACGACCCATGTCCTACGTCTGTCCTGGTCTCCAGACGGTCAGTACCTGGTTTCGGCTCACGCCATGAACAACTCGGGTCCCACCGCTCAGATTGTGGAGAGAGATGGCTGGAAGACTAATATGGACTTTGTGGGCCACCGTAAAGCTGTCACTGTTGTGGTAGGGATATTCACAACACATTTTAAGCATTTGTCCGACCCAAACCTTTTTTGCTTACCAGTGGATCTGCTTCGGTCTTTGTAGAAGTTCAACCCAAAAATTTTCAAGAAGAAGCAAAAGAACGGCAGCTCTCCCAAACCCAGCTGTCCCTACTGCTGCTGTGCCGTTGGCAGCAAAGACCGGTCGCTCTCCGTCTGGGTCAGTTCACAATACTGTTTGTCTGAGTGAAAAGAAAGGGTAAAACAATCAGTACCAGGGATTAAGGTTTCTTGGGCAAGTTGACAACTTGATTCTTTCTGGTTGTTGTGCATGATGGTTGACATCTATTCACTTGTAGAGCAGGGGTCTTGGACTCATTTCCACAGAGGGCCACATAAGCATAATGGCTGTCCTCAGAGTGCCAGATGTTACTTTAAAATTTAACTCAATGTAATGTAAAATAAATGTAACCACTCCTTAATGTTAAATAACTCTGAATTTATTACTTATTTAAGTTACAAACATTACAGTTACACAGAAAAAATATGTTGTTGTTACCCTGTTGTTACATAAATCCTTTAAATTTGTCAGGTTATTAAACCCACAGAATTCCATCAATCAAGAATTAAACTATCAAATGAATTAAGAAAGATAACATCAAACACAAGTTATGACATTAACGTTGTTCAAAACGTTTTTGTCAATGTTAAAGTGGGCTTAATTACTGCATTGTGGCATATTTATTTTGGTCAAAGCACACTTTTGACCTATTTACTTTTAGACACTCTGACCTTTTATGCTCTTGCAGGCCACATTAAATGATGCAGCGGGCCACATGTGGCCACCAGGCCTTGACTATTACACATGTTCTGTAGAGTGTCATTAGTTGCAATGTGAATTTTCAGTTCCGCTAAATATAACAACTGTAATATACAGTATATTGTCTCATCATTAAGAGTACCATACTCTAGTGATTTTAGTTTACTATTTGACAAGAACAGAAAGTAGAAACTCTGAGCCAATGCACCTGTCTGCATCAGTGTGACTAGGAACCAAAATGTTGTACAATTGTAACTTTAGAAGACTGCTGTTAAATGACCTAATAGCAACATATTTAAGGATCCAGAGAGTACAATTTTTGTGATATCTTGTCCTCAGCTCACCTCCCTGAAGCGCCCCCTTGTGGTCATTCATGATCTGTTTGACAAGTCGATTATGGACATTTCGTGGTAAGAGTTTTACTGTCATGTTTTTGTCTCCCACCACCAACAAAGTAATGAGCGAATGAGTTTCATCTGTGTGTTCAGCAGATTTTCAAGCTTTCATCAAAATACGTTTTTCCAAGTTTTTCCAACATAAAACAACCAAGTAAAAAGTAAAACAAATCCTTGTATGAATTAAATATATTCTTTCTGTCTTTGATTTTATGTGTGTGTTTGTGTATGTGGTTATTGTTATGTGTGGATGTGTGTGTGTGCGTGTGTGTGTCAGGACTCTGACTGGTCTGGGGATGCTAGTGTGTTCAATGGATGGCACGGTGGCCTATCTGGACTTCTCACTGGATGAACTAGGAGACCCGCTGAATGAGGAAGAGAAGGTTCGTCACACATCAGGCATCTGATTACAATCTGATCCCCTGAATGTGTGTTTACCGTATCACAGATTGTTGTCGTTTAACCCAGCAAACAACAACAAATGTGTTTCAGACTGAGACCAGATTTTGTTTGGAGTCTTTATTTGTAGTCATAAGTCTTAGTTTTCTAATAATCTCAACCATTATGTTGTGATAGAACGTGTCTGCATTGGTTTTCTTTTCTTTCTTTCACCTTATTTATGAGGCATCCTTTGAGAGAACACAATGTTTATGTTCATGATTTTGGTTTCTACCAAGAGAGTTTCCTACAATGTTTAAACCAGACAACAGAAACATTTTTTTTCATCAGGCAAAAAAACCCAGAAAAACTCTTGTCCAGAAGTTGCACATGCTGAACAGATGAACAGAAATAACATGCACTAAAAGTCTGAATGTATTTAATTAACAACTTTTGTACTTGGAATGAAAAGCAAAGCACGGCTATAATACAAGTGTCTTTGTCTTCTATTTTCTCTTTTTGAAAACTTCAACTTTGTGATTTTTGTTTACAAGTTGTTATTATTTTAGTCAGTGTCATCCCAGAAGAAAAGATGCGATCTGTGGCGCAAAACAAAAACATCCTGACTTAATTACTTCAGCCTTTTCTTCTTCTTTTGTTTATTCTTGTTTGGATATTGTCTTTCCATCGATACGTGTTACCAGACTTTTCTTCTTTTTTCCTGTGAAATACAGAACAGCATCCACCAAAACATCTACGGCAAGAGTCTGGCCATAACCAGCACCGAGGCTCAGCTCTCCACCACCATCATCGAGAACCCTGAGATGCTCAAATACCAGCAGGAGCGTCAGAACTCAGCACAGGCTAATTCAGGACAAGGCAGCGCTGGGCCTGAATCCTCGGCCCCCAAACTCAACAGTGTGATGAATGGAGAGTCTCTGGAGGACATCAGGAAGGTGTGGAAATGAGACGCAGCTTCCAAGAAACAAAAAAAATATTAAATGCTGTTGGTTTGGTTCCGGACAAAGACTGAGCTGATAGAAATGATAGTCGGGTTGTTCATTGGTAGATTGTTTTTAGGTTAAGCCATCTGTCCTGAAATGAGCTTCTTTGAATGTATATGACAAATGCAGGTGAACAGATGTGGTCAAATGGTGCCTGGTATATGCAAATTTTATTTGAGTTGGTTTGAAATATTATAAGGTTCCGTTTGCAAGGAAAATTCTATGTAGTCCCTGTTACTTACCGTTTTTTTTTTTTTGTTTTTGTTTTTTTACAAAATTAAAGAATAGCTAATTAAAATAAAGTAGATGAAATTCTTTAAGACATACAAATTAGACAAAGCAGAACAAACTCCATTTCTAAACAACATATTCAGAAATCTCTTATAAAGTTTGTACTGCAATATTTATTGTGGTTTTTTTGTTGTTTAACTTTTACATTTGAAAGGCTGTCAAAACAAGAATAGTTTTGGTGCTTAATTGTCTTTTATTTGGTCATCTTGCAGAATCTTCTGAAGAAACAAGTGGAGACGAGGACAGCTGACGGTAGAAGACGTATCACCCCACTGTGCATTGCTCAGCTGGACACAGGGTTTGTAGACACGAAACAAACCTTCTGATTTTCTCCGAAGGATTAAACATGCATTTAAGAGATGGCTGACACAACAGAAACCTTCCAAACTATGCTTAGATACCAAAGACAGCAGCTGGAATTTTATTTTTTTCAAAAAAGTAGAAGTATATTTGATATTATGAAATTAACACAACGCAAAAAGAGCTTCATCTGTAACAATATATGTTAGTGACATTCATGAAGATAAAAATTTGTTTAAAATTTGAACACAAAACAGATCCATCAAAAGAACAGTTGACTGAATAGTGTTAAAGGCCCATCTGACTATCACCTACTAAACTTGCCCGATTCTTATTGCACTGCAGTAAAGAGGGGTGGATGCTGTTTTATCTTCTGCACCGTTCCCCTTTCACAAAACTATCTGCCTGTTTCAGAAAAACAGATGAGAGACCTGCTTGCACTCCTGAAAACAGAAAAAAAGTCAGTCTGCGTCAACACAATGAGACACAACAGGTGTCAGATATTTGTTCTAGAATCAAGAGCTCTGATGTAGCGGGCCTCAACGGGTACAGTCAGAGAGGGAACACCAGCATTCGTGTCTACCAATCACTGGACAGCAGAAATGGGAAACTGCAGCAATTCATATCTTTGTTCCTTGACTTTAATACCCACTCTCCCCTTCAATCTATTTTTCCATGATAATGATGATGATGAGGATGCAACATGTGATGAGAGCTGATAATTCCTGATAGTAGAAGCTGTATTATTAACTGAAGCACCAAGCATCAGTAATTGTCTCAGAAATAACACTGTCCCCATTTTCCCTCCAGGGATTTCTCGCCGGCTCTGTTCAACAGCGCTCCCATCCTACCCTCGGGTTCCTCCATGTCCAACCAGCTCACCTCCCAGCTCAGCTCCGATTCCAGCCCAGGACAGGCCTCCTCTCTGGGCCTGAGGCCCAGCCACGACCCCATGCTCACCTCGCCTCCACCTACCAGCACTGTAAAGGCCCTGGAGGACAAGGATAG
This sequence comes from Antennarius maculatus, assembly GCA_013358685.1. NCBI lineage: Eukaryota > Metazoa > Chordata > Actinopteri > Lophiiformes > Antennariidae > Antennarius > Antennarius maculatus. The sequence goes on along the minus strand of CM023608.1, from coordinate 6,995,940 downwards.
GTAAAGATGACAACAAGCTGCCATATCTCTGCCATATCTCTTTTTGTGTCTGTTCTACATGTCTGTTTACTTCATGAACAGATCTCTGACTCTTCATCAACTACCTTCTCCTTTCTACCCTCCATTAACTCACTGGCCGCCATTGTCTATAGACGTCGACTACGTTTTGCAATGGGGAGAGCTAGGGTTCAGTCTGGCGGAGCTTGTCGGTGAAAATCATGCTTCTAATCATAGATTTTAGCATCATGACGACTTATCCGGTTAGGGAACAGAGGATGGTGAATCAAAGAGAGGTTTTATCAGCTTACGAAGCAACAAAGTTTGCACTCTCAGAGCGAAGCATTTTGCGATCGGTCTGATAAATGTATGGAGTGTCAGAGAAAGTCAACCAAAGGAGATCAATAGCTACAAAACGCTGGTAGCCAATGAGTTAATGTTTGATTTGTTTTTCTCTTCTTAATGTCTGGTTTCTCTCTGTTCCAGTGGGAAGCAATGTCTGTTGCTCACTTCTGCCTCCAAGATCGAGCCGATGAAAGCTTTGGACTCCAGGTTCACAGAAAGGTCAAAGGCCACACCTGGGGTCACAGCCGCCATCTCCTCCACTACTGGACTCCTGCCTCTAGACAGGTAACCAACTTAGTATGAGTGAGGTAGTGAAGAAATGTGAAAAGAGTAAAACAAACCTTGGCTTTTCTGTTGGTCTGGCAGACCGAAAGACGGCACCTCTGTCCTGAAAGACTTGACAGTCAGAGATGACACCAGCAGTGACAGCGAAGACAAGATGGCTACCATCAACAAGAACCTGTCATTCAACAAACGAAAACCAGATCTACTGATGGATGGAGGAGAGGTGGTGGAGAAGAGAAAGAAAGGACGACCCAGAAAAGAAAAGATGGCTCCTCCTAGCATCCAAACTTACACACAGGTAGGACAGAACGGGTAGATGAGGAACCAGTGATATAACATTGAAATCCTAGAGTTCCATGCCTTGATATAAAAATATCTATAAACAAACAGAAGGAAATATTTCATATGAACTCCATTAGAGCTTGTCAGATATATTTAAAGAATTTTTGTTTTTTAAATATCTTTAAGCAAAATGGTAAGTAATACAAAAAGAGTCGCATTGAAGCCCTTTGGGGTAGATGTCTCTAAAATAATTGTACAGAGTTTAGTGTGTTCTGTCCCTCCTTTTCCTCTCAGATAACTGCTCCAGCAGAGCGGGAGCCCAGCAGAGCAGCTGCTCCTACAGCCGTTGTCGTGGCTCTCAAACTTCCAACTCCAAGTATGAAGAAGGCCTTCAATCTGCAGGTGAAACAACGTTCGATTTTTGGGGGGGGGGGGGTGTCTTTGGAAGACTTGTGTACTTGTAACCAAGTGAAAGTGACAGGTTTTATATATATATATATATATATATATATATATTTTTTTTTTTTTTTTTTTACATTTAGCATTTATAATTTAACAATATGAAATGAGAAATTGATGCTGCTTTCCTGAAACTGAAACCTGAAACGATTTTTTTCCTGCCCCTGAATCTGTTTTTGACAAAGGAAGTAAATAGAACAAATTGACTTATTCTGATCTACACAGACTTGTCCTATTAACTCATTGGCTGCCAGCACTTTGTAGCTATTGAAGCGTTCTAAGACTTTCTCAGATGCTTCGGACATTTATTGGTGTTTTCATTCTATTCTTGACCAATCGCAAAATGCTTCACTCAGAGCGATACCGTGTTCACTCACGGGTGGGTTCTGACATACAGTACTGACAAACTCTTGCTTCGTAAGCTGCCACAACTTCTATGTCTTTCTCCGCTTTGCCATCGTCTGTTCCGCAACTGGATCAGTCGTCATTACACTAAATTCTATGATTAGAAGCCTGAATTTCACTGACAAACTCTGCCAGACCATCCACCAGCTCTTCCTGTTGAAAAACTTAATTGACGTCATTGACAGCCAGTGAGTTAAGCAACACTGCACAGATAAAATAAATCATGATGTTCAATCAGGATGAGATGGTTCCTGACCTGTAAACAAACTCGTTCATTCAGTTGAGCTTGGAGCCATCTGTGATCTTGGAGGTGGAGAACGAGGTGTCGGTGGTTGCAGGTTCGAAGCTCAGTCAACTGCGATGCTCCAGAGATGGACGAGACTGGAACACTCTGCTGCCCAGCTCCGTGGTCACAGCTGCAGGCAGCAGGTAGGACGCTCTGTTGTAAATGGAACAGAAAGAGCTGTGTGCTTGTTGTGATAAAAATATTCTGAATAAATTAACTTCATGTATTTATTTTCCCCCCACGTTCCCTTTCCCACAGTGATGTCCTTGCCGTTGTCTGTCAGGATAGAATGTTGTCTGTGTTCTCGTCCTGTGGGAGGCGGCTCCTCCCCTCCATCCAGCTGGCCACGCCCGTTTCAGCACTGCACTGCTCCGCCCACTTTGTGATGGTTCTTACTGCAGGAGCAGCGCTGTCTGTCTGGTTAGTACTCACAGATTCTGTTGGATGTCATTGGGTCATTAATGTTGGGTCATATTCCACATTTGGAATACGACCCAACATTAACTTTGTAGCCATTTAATGGTGCTCTGGTCACATTTTGTAGCACTTGTAATATTGAATGAATTGATGTGTATATGTATATAAATATTACATACACACACAGCAATTCTGATCAATGCGGTTCCTCAGCCCAGCCCTGTATATTGTTTAGGTTGTTACAAATTAGTTTGCTCTTATACAGATTGATGGAGAGCTAGCTTTCATGTTAAATTGACATAGTTTGAGATGTCACCCATCTGTCTGCAGGGATGTTCAGAAACAGAAGGCTCTGGTGAAGAATGAGTCACTGATGAACATTTTATCAGGTGAGATGTTCCGACATTTTTTGAGTTTTTATTCCTCATGAGTTTGGTGTAAATAAACAACATTGATTTTATTTTAAATGTGATGTGTAAGTAGCTTAAACCAGACAGGACCATGCTAGCTTTTTCCGCCTACATGCACAAGTACAGTATTTTCTGCACTATAAGGCACACTGGATTATAAGGCACACCTTCAATGAATGGCATATTTTAAAACATTTCCATATATATGGTGCACTGGACCATAAAGCGCACCTTCAATAAATGGCTTATTTTGAAACCTTTTCATATATAAGGCCAATGGAATATAAGGCGCACTGTTGGTTTTTTGAGAAAATTAAAGGCTTTTGGGTGTGCCTTATAGTGTGGAAAATACTGTATATTAATCACAGAGAGCAAGCAACAATTAGTAATATCAGTTTTATTTTCATTTAACTGAAGCAAATAGATGTAAATAAATAAGATAATCCATTAAATAATTTGTACTTTACACAAGGATTGTTTAAACAACAGTGAACAAAGACTAAAGTTTCCATTAAAGTCAGTGAGTTATTTGTTCACCATTTGTTTGTCAACATGTATTGTAGGTGCTGACACCACAGTGTCTCAGTCTCTGCTGACTCAGCAGGGAGTTCCAGTCATTGGGCTGTCTAATGGGAAGTCTTACTGCTTCAGCTCAGCACTGGAGACATGGTGAGAAATAACTGAGAATCACATCGCTAGAAAAGCTGCTCCTTATAATACCGGTAATCCGTTTGGTTCGAAGGATCCTTCAAGTCTTGTTTTAATTCTGTCAGGACCCTGATAGCAGATACAGGCGACTCTCTGGTCCAATGTGCTGACTTCAGAAGCTGCCTACCTACCCATGATGCACCTGCATCCTCGGGCCCACTGGCTGTCGTGCAAGGACGCAACCTCAGGTATGATTGACTTTAAATGTCTCCATCTTAACGCCAGCAGCTCTTGCTCCAAAGTACACGTGACAAGAAATAAAGAATGTGTGTGGCTTTTGCAGTGCCGGTCGTCTAGCATCCCGCCTCTCTTCCACCCCCCATCACCTGCAGCAGAACATGACGCTGGCTTTCCTGGAGAATCAGCTGGCATCAGCTCTGACTCTGCAGTCGGCGCAGGAGTATCGTTACTGGTTGCTCATCTACACCCGTTTCCTCGTCAATGAAGGTGTCCTGTTGTCACCGTCTGATGGCATGAAATGCAGATGGAAAAGGAGTGGTGAGCAGTTTGATGCTGATTTTTTGTGTGTTTTTCCACCAGGCTCAGAGTATCGTCTCAGAGAAGTCTGTAAGGAGTTGCTGGGTCCAGTCCACAAATCAGCAGCGACAGCCTGGGAGCCCACAACTCTGGTACGACTCAACGCTGTTCACTGTTCCCTCTTTCTATTCCTGTTCTCACAGGTTTCAGAGCAGGCTTGGAGTGGCCTTAATCTGCTGAACATCTTGTTTGAGTGCAATGAAACTGCAGCTGGGCATCCGTTTGCTCTACCTGTTTGATGGAACCGAAATGCGTTTGTGTGATTGCACTGTGGACAGGCAAGATTGGGATGTGACATTTTGAGGAAGTATTAAATATGCAGCCAAAATGTAGCCGCAAGAGGACACAAGCTAGTGTCTCATTGTGCCGGTCCCAAGCCCGGATAAATGCAGAGGGTTGTGTCAGGAAGGGCATCCAATGTAAAACTTTTGCCAAATCAAACATGCGAATCACACCTATGACTTCCATACCGGATCGGTCGAGGCCAGGGTTAACAACGACCGCCATCTGTGCTGTTGACCTACAGGGTGCCGGTGGAAATTGGACTACTGTTGGTTGAAGAAGGAGAGGAGGAAAGTGTGTTCGTAGGAAGAGAGAAGAGGAACGCCAAGAGAATAGGACTGAGTGTAGGGACGTTGAATGTTGGAACTATGACAGGAAAAGGTAGAGAGTTAGCTGACATGAGGCAGAGGGGGAAGGTAGACATACTGTGTGTCCAGGAGACCTGGTGGAAAGGTAGCAAGGCTAGAAGTTTAGTTGTTCTATCATGGTGTAGATAGGAAAAGAAATGGAGTAGGAGTTATCCTGAAAGAGGAGTTTGTTAGGAATGTCCTGGAGGTAAAAAGAGTGTCGGATAGAGTGATGAGTCTGAAGCTAGAAATAGAAGGTGTGATGTTCAGTGTTGTTAGTGGGTATGCTCCACAGGTAGGATGTGAGCTGGAGGAGAAGGAGAAATTCTGGTTGGACTTTGATGAAGTGATGCAGAGCATACCTAGAAGTGAGAGAGTTGTCATTGGTGCAGACTTCAATGGACATGTTGGTGCAGGACACAGGTGATGAGGAGGTGATGGGCAGGTTTGGTATCCAGGAGAGGAACGCAGAAGAACAGATGGTAGTTGACTTTGCAAAAAGGATGGAAATGGCTATAGTGAGTACTTTCTTCCAGAAGAGGCAGGAACATAGGGTGACCTATAAGAGTGGAGGTACAAGCACACAGGTAGACTACATCTTGTGTAGATGGTGTAATCTACAAGAGTGTAGCCAAACAGCATAGGATGGTGGTGTGTAGGATGACTCTGGTGGTGAGGAAGATGAAGAGGACAAAGGCAGAGCAGGGGACGAAATGGTGGAAGCTGAAAAAAGAAGAGTTGAATGACCTTTAGGAAGGAGTTAAGACAGGCTCTGGGTGGTCAGGAGGTGCTTCCACATGACTGGACAACTACAGCTAATGTGATCAGGGAGACAGGTAGGAGAGTACTTGGTGTGTCATCTGGAAGGAAAGTAGATAAGGAGACTTGGTGGAATGAGGAGGTACAGGAGTGTATACAGAGAAAGAGGTTAGCTAAGAAGAAGTGGGACACTGAGAGGACTGAGGAGAGTAGACAGGAGTACAGGGAGATGCAGCGTAAGGTGACGGTAGAGGTAGCAAAGGCCAAACAAGGGGCTTATGATGACTTGTATCCTAGGTTGGACAGTAAGGAGGGAGAGACTGATCTATACAGGCTGGCAAGACAGAGACAGAGATGGGAAGGACGTGCAGCAGGTTAGGGTGATTGAGGATAGGGATGGAAGTCTATTGACAGGTGCCAGTAGTGTGATGGGAAGATGGAAAGAGTACTTTGAAGAGTTGATGAACGAGGAAAATGAGAGAACAAAGACTAGAAGAGCTGGCTGTTGAGGACCAGGAAGTAGCAAAGATTAGTCAAGATGAAGCGAGGAGGGCACTGAAGAGGATGAAAAGTGGAAAGGTACTCGATCCTGATGGTATACCTGTGGAGGTATGGAAATTTCTAGGGGGGGTGGCAGTAGAGTTTCTGACTGGGTTGTTGAACAGGATCTTAGATAGTGAGAAGATGCCTGAGGAATGGAGGAGAAGTGTGCTGGTGCCCATTTTTAAGAACAAGGGAGATGTGCAGAGTTGTGGCAACTACAGAGGAATAAAGCTGATGAGCCATACAATGAAGTGATGGGAAAGAGTAGATGAAGCTAGACTAAGGGCAGAAGTGAGCATTTGTGAGCAGCAGTATGGTTTCATGCCAAAAAAAAGTACTACAGATAGAGTATTTGCTTTGAGGATGTTGATAGAGAAGTACAGAGAAGGCCAGACGGAGCTGCATTGTGTTTTTGTAGATCTGGAGACAGAGGAGTTCAAGGTGGAGGTGGGACTGCATCAGGGATCAGCTCTGAGCCCCTTCTTGTTTGCTATGGTGATGGACAGGCTGACAGACGAGGTTAGACGGGAATCTCCATGGACTATGATGTTTGCAGATGACATTGTGATCTGCAGTGAGAGCAGGGAGCAGGTGGAGGAGAAGCTAGAGAGGTGGAGGTTTGTCCTGGAAAGGAGAAGAATGAAGGTTAGCCGCAGTAAGACAGAATACATGTGGGTGATTGAGAGGGACCCAAGTGGAAGAGTGAGGTTACAGGGAGAAGAGATCAAGAAGGTGGAGGATTTTAAGTACAGTACTTAGGGTCAACAGTCCAGAGCAATGGAGAGTGTGGAAAAGAGGTGAAGAAGTGTGTACAGGCAGGATGGAAGGGGTGGAGGAAAGTTGTCAGGTGTGATGTGTGATAGAAGAGTTTCAGCTAAAATGAAAGGAAAGGTGTACAAAACTGTGGTGAGACCAGCGATGTTGTTTGGTCTAGAGACAGTGTCACTGAGGAAGAGACAGGAGGCAGAGCTGGAGGCAGCAGAGATAAAGATGCTGAGGTTCTCTCTGGGAGTGACCAGGATGGATAGGATCAGGAATGAGTACATCAGAGGGACAGCACATGTTAGAGGTCAGAGAGGCCAGACTGAGATGGTTTGGACATGTCCAGAGGGGAGATAGTGAATATCTTGCTAGAAGGATGCTGAGTTTTGAACTGCCAGGCAGGAGGCCTAGAGGAAGACCAAAGAGGAGGTTTATGGGTGTAGTGAAAGAGGACATGAAGGTAGTTCATGTGAGAGAAGAGGATGCAGAAGATGGAGGCAACTGATTCGCTGTGGCGACCCCTGAAGGTCGCTGAAGGTTGGCTGCATATATAAAAGAAGATTACATATGCAGCCAAAACAAGAACATATAGAGATCAGCAACAAGACGCTGGCAGCAAACTCCAACTCTTTATTAAATCTGACATCACATGATCACACATTCATCCAGCGCCGACCTGTACAGACCTATCCAGTCAGAATCAAAGCCGTTTTGATGAAGAAAAATAACTTTTTGATGAAGAAAAAATTACAAATACCAGTGAGGCCAGTCAGAATGCATTTGGACAAGCTGAAAGCATTCGTTAAAATGTTTTCCTGTTAAAAGATTGATAAACATTTATTTCTGCAGTTGTTATTTTAGAATCTTATACCAACTTCAAGAAATACTCATATTTTCCGTCATCCCCATTCCTGATTATTTGATCATACTTTTCTGCTACTAAGTTGGCTACAGCTGGCTCTGCCTCAAATTCCTTATATGAATGTGTTGTCAGTGTTTTTCTATTTTCTGCTTACAGGGTCTTCTTAAACGAGAGTTACTGCGTGAGGTTTTACCCGTCATTGGCGAGAACCTGCGATTCCAGAGACTGTTCACTGAATATCAGGACCAGTTGGAGCTGCTGCGCAACAAATAGTTACATTGCTGCTACACACAGACACAAACAAACAAACAAACACACTTGGACTCATCATGAAACCAGTTTGGTTCCTCCTGGCTCCATGCTGTTTTCCTGAACTGGGGAAGCTTGTCACACTCTTCTGGCTGCAAAACATCCTGGAAGTTTTGTCGGAACTCCATTCTCAGCCTGTCCACACTGGGACAGTTTTCTATCACTCACTGAGAAGACGTGGATGCCCAATATATAGATATTTTTTGTATTATAAATCCATAGTTCATTTTGACCTGTATTCTTTTTCCTGACCTATGCACCTCAGCTGTACATAACATGGAACTTCAAAAATAAGATAATCACAGGTGGATTCCTGCCTCCTGCATCATCAACACCCGTTTGTCCCGCTGAATCACCGTCAAGACAGAAAGAGAAACGGTGGGACTCAATGGATACACAAGGGCCATGTTCTTATACCAAAGTAATTTGATTTGGTGTAGAAAGAACCGCACCTTGATCTGCAGTGTCCAATCACCTCGGCTTTTAAAAACTGAATCTGCTAACAGGTGAGGTTTTGAGTGGATTGGGTGTCTTTATAAAGTGATAATGCTAATACCAAACTGATCACTGTTAAATACAAAAGTAATTTACCTCACCATTGAAATTTAATGACCCAGTGAAATACAGAATTAATCTCCTTGAAATGGAGGTAGAGACATCAGTGGTTAAACTGAGTTTGATAAGCTGATTGTAACTCTCAAAAGCATCCAACAATGCTTAAAGCAATTCAAGTTAGAGTTCAACAGAGCACAGAAGTTTCTACTTTGTACTCAAGTAAGATGAATAAAATACACCAAATCAGACTGTCCCTAGTCTGAGATGAGTTGTAGCACAAGCTGTCCATTCTAGAAGCCATTCTGACAGCTCTTTGATTCTTGTCACCAGATGTTCTTCACAGTAAGCTTTTTTTATATGAACTTCGTTATGCCTGTTAAATTTGCATAATGGAATATTTATTAAAAAAAAATCTTTATGGGTACGCTTAAAAAGTCACAGGTCTGGACCTTAATCATGACATCTCAGATTATAGCAGATTGCCTTTATACTTGATTGTCCCCTGGGAAAATATGCAGAAAGGCTGACAAATTTCTTTTTTCATTGAAATATTGCGAATCATTTACCACTAATCCGCTGCTCAGCGGGTGTTCTGGAGACTTTGTAAATGTGTGCTAGCAACAGTCGCATCCAAGCGGACCGGTTGTAAATATCCCCAGCTGCAGTCAGCCTCCTGGACCCCAGTAGATGTCCACACAAGGTGCATTACTAATACGTGTATCAAACCGGCCTTTGAAAGGGTCGAAAACAAAGTTTTCTGTCAAGTGTTGAGGTTTATCCACACCATCAACTCTACTCTTGGCATCTGATGCCTTTTTTAAAATCCACCATTAACCTTTTGGGAATTCACAGCTTATTCTTGAAATTGTGAACATTTCAGCAGACCAGCTAGGTTTCTCCTCATATTTTTTTTTTTGTAAATAACCAGATTCTCTTTCCTGTCATTCTGTTTATCTGTGTTGCTGGGTGAAAACCACTGCAAAGACAACTTTTTCTTCTGGACTGAGGGGGTCCGACATTCATTGATTTGACATTTCATAAGTCCGGTGTGTAGGATGACCTTCCATTTCCAAACCTGTAGGTTGAGTTAAAAATGTGAACAGCCCTCACAGAGAAAGTTTACAGAAGGCGGCCATGCAGCTAGAAAAGGCTCAAGGAAATGACATACAATATTTGTAAAATCAAACTGATGTTACAAAAATTGTTATTAGGTCCTCTGAATCCTACACACCATACCTGAAACCAATTTCACAAGCCCAGAGGTCATGATATCTGAAAACACCTCAGTGTACTTCAGTAGGGAGTGCTGGTGTTGTCTACAGCAGTAGTAATGTACTCTTCTGCCTGTTTAGCGTGTAAATAAATGGAGAGTGAGCCTAGGAAGCGTGTTGACTGCTGTAATTCACTGCTCAGTGAGGAGACGCAGCACAGAGGCAGACAGAATGAATCTTCTGCATTACCCTGTACAGCATTTCTTCTTTCTCCTTTTTTTCTCCTGTTAGTCATTTTTAAATGTTTGTACAAGGCAATATTTTGTTTCCATTTTCTATAAGAAAAAAACAGATGAGCTGAATTTATGCTTTTTGAAGAAAGGAAGTGAAAAATAAACAATGAGGATTAGATTGTTTTCCGTTTTCTTGTTTTCACTCTGAGAAAAAAGGTCAACAAACAACAGATTGAATTATTCAGAAGTATATTATTTTGTCAGAAAACCCTGTTACAGAAGGAAGATGTTATTTTATCTGAGCAGCACAAACACAAGTCATAAAAAAGTTGTCAAAGTGATTATGAAATAAACTTTAAATTCTCAGCGTCATCTACCACAGGATGATTTCAATGAAAAGTTATTTACAGACATTTTTACTCTGATTGCAAATGTGAAAAATAAAAAACATGTAAATGTTTTGATCCTGATCAAGTTGAGAACCACTGAAAATCTGCTTTTTGGATGATGAACCTAAATCACTACTTTTGGCAGGAGAGTCTGATTTCTTTCTTGAAATTTGGGTGTTACTGATTTAGCTTGTGCATTCAGATTTCACCGAGCATCTGCTAGCCATGGCCCACAAAGAAAGGACCTTTAAACAGCTTGTTTTAGAAATCTAAGCAGCAGCATTGGTGACAGATTCAGAGGTTAGGGTGTTAATAATTTATCAGATATTATTTGACTCACCTTTAATTAAATTACGGGAAGAATTAGGCTTCAACTGTATCTCTGGGATGTTCCCTTGAAATTTTTTATTTTTCAAAATGTTTATTTCAGAAAAAGATGAAAGTCTGATCTTTAATTTGGAAACTGAGCTGTGAGTCCAATAAAATAAATATATTGTGTCAGGAAGGGCATCCGACGTAAAACTTTTGCCAATCAAACATGCAAATCAAATCTATGACTTCCACACAGGATCGGTCGAGGCCCGGGTTAACGACCGCAATTGGTGTTGTTCACCTACGTGGTGCCGGTGGAAATTGGATTACTGTTGGTCGAAGGAGAGGAGGAAAGTGTATTCGTAGGAAGACAGAAGAGTAACACCAAGAGTATAGGACTGAGAGTAGGGACGTTGAATGTTGGCACTATGACAGGAAAAGGTAGAGTTGGTTGACATGATGCAGAGGAGGAAGGCAGACATACTGTGTGTCCAGGAGACCATGTGGAAAGGTAGCAAGGCTAGAAGTATAGGAGCAGGGTTCAAGTTGTTGTACAGTGGTTATAAAATGTCTACACACCCCTGTTCAAACGCTAGGTTTTCGTGATGTAAAAACACTACATCAAGACAGATGATTTCACAACTTTTTCCACCTTCAATGTGACCTTTAAGCTGGAAAAGGCAATTGAAAAACAAAATGAAACGTTTAAGAAAAAACAAAATAAAAAATGTAATAAAAAATAAATTATAATAAACTATAATTTATAAATAATTTATATTTATAAATATAAATTTATATACTATATATATATTTATATATATATATAAAATATATATAATATACTGTATATACTATATAGTTTATATATATTATATATAATTGTATATACTGTATATATATTTATAATTTATATATTTATGTAAATAATATAAATATAATTTATATTTCTAAATAATTTATAATTATAAATAAATTATAATAATATAATAAACTTAATAAAAAACTAAATAAACAAATAACCTGGTTGCATAAATACGCACACCCTCAAACTAATACTGTTGCAGCACCTTTGGCTTTTATTACAGCACTGTCTTTTTGGGTAAGAGTCTATCAGCGTGGCACATCTTGAGGTAGCAACATTTGCCCACTCTTCTTTGCAAAACTGCTCCGAATCTTTCAGATTGGGAGGGCATCTTCTTTGCACAGCCCTTTTCAGATCACCCCCAAGATGTTCGATGGGATTCAGGTCTGGACTCTGGCTGGGCCATTCCAAACTTTAATCTTATTCCTGTGAAGCCATTCTTTCGTGGATTTGGATGTGTGCTTTGGGTCATTGTCGTGCTGAAACATGAAATTCCTCTTGATCTTCAGCTTTCTTACAGAGGCCCGAAGGTTATGTGCCAAAACTGACTGGTATTTGGAACTGTTCCAAATTCCCTCCAGTTTGACAAAGTCCCCAGTTCCAGCAGAAGAAAAACAGCCCCAAAGCATGATGCTACCACCATGCTTCAATGTAGGTATGGTGTTATTCTGGTGATGTGCTGTGTTGTTTATGCGACCAACATACCTTTTGGAATTGTGTCCAAAAAGTTCAACCTCAGTTTCATCAGACCATAACACATTTTCCAAAGTGTTTGGGAGACTGCAGATGTCTTCTTGCAAAATCCAGCCGAGCTCAGACGTTTTTTTTTTTTTTTGTTAGATAAGGCTTCCCTCTTGCCACCGTACCCCATAGCCCAGATATATGGAGAATACAGGAGGTTGTTGTCGCATGCACTATATAGCCAGTACTTGCCCTATACTGTATTTCTGCCTCTTGGTAGCCTCTGACTAGTTTTCTTCTCGTCTTATCAATTTTGGACGGACGTCCTGTTCGTGGTAATGTCACTGTTGTGTCATACTTTCTCAACTTGATGATGATGGTCTTCACCGTGTTCCATGGTATATTTAATTCTTTGGAAATTCTTTTGTAGCCTTCCCCTGTTTAATGTCTTTGAATAATAAGATCCCTCTGACACTTTGGAAGCTTTATTGACCATGGTTTTTGCTGGAAGATGTGGCTACAAATATGTCAGGAAAAACCTAGTAGAACAGCTGAACTTTATTTAGGGTTGATCAGAGGAACCTTCATTGGTGACAGGTGAGTGCTGACACTGGTTAAACATCTCCCCACCTATACATTTGAATAAACTCATTTGGAAACGTCACGCTGTCATACTTCCGGCGTCTACCCGGAAGTTCGGGCTGCTAGCCGAGTTAGCTATGGTCTCTCACTTACGGAGCCATTTTGGCTTCGTCAAACATAGCAGTTTATATTTTTTGATCGTGACGGACCTCACAATGTGATGTGGGGAACCCCGATGCTTTATTCACCAGGACCGAACTCACAAAGCCGGTTATAGGTCACAATAAAGTTAGAAAAAGTTGTGGAAAAATATGTCTTGATTTAGTTTTTTCACATCACGAAAACATAGCATTTGAACAGGGGTGTGTAGACTTTTTATTTCCATTGTATCATGGTGTAGATAGGAAGAGAAATGGAGTAGGAGTTATCTTGAAGGAGGAGTTTGTCAGGAATGTCCTGGAGGTAAAAAGAGTGTCAGATGGAGTGATGAGTGAAGCTTGAAATCAAAGCTGAGATGTTCAATGTTGTAAGTGGGTATGCTCCACAGGTAGGATGTGAGCTGGAGGAGAAGGAGAAATTCTGGTTGGACTTTGATGAAGTGAGAGTTGTCATTGGTGCAGGCTTTAATGGACATGTTGGTGCAGGAAACAGAGGTGATGAGGTTTAGTATCGAGGAGAGAAATGCAGGACAGATGGTAGTTGATTTTGCAAAAAGGACGGAAACGGCTATGGTGAATACTTTCTTCCAGAAGATAGGTCACGCTATGGAATATAGCGTGACCTATAAGAGTGAAGGTAGGAGCACAGTGTATTTTGTGTAGACGGTGTAATCTGAAGATCAGTGACTGCAAAGTAGTTGTAGGCGAGAGTATAGCCAAACAGCATAGGATGGTGGTGTGTAGGATGACTCTGGTGGTGAGGAAGATGAAGAGGGCAAAGGCAGAGCAGAGGACGAAATGGTGGAAGATGAAAAAGGAGGAGTGTTGAGTGACTTTCAGGAAGGAGTTAAGACAACTCTCTACCTTTTCCTGTCATATTTCCAACATTCATCATCCCTACTCTCCCTATACTCTTGGCGTTCCTCTTCTCTCTTCATACAAACACATTTTCTCCCTCTCCTTCTGTTTTAGTATTTCTATATATTATATGTAATGTCCGCGACCTGCAACATTGGATGAAGCAGTTGTGACAATGAATGAATGAATATTATGTTATGTACGCTTATAAAAAATAATGAACTGGACAAAATCATGCCACAATAATAATTAGTTACATTAAGAAATGTAATACCTCTTCATTTCAGTTAATATAAAATGTATCAATTATGATCACTGCCGTTAATGACGATTTTGCTGTTTTGACCTTTGACCATGCAGTTTTGATTGGTTCAAAATGTTAATCAGGAAATCAGTTTAATTAAATTATATACCGTAATCAATGACTCAATTTTCTTTTTTTAAACTCAAATACATTTATCGTCCACTGGAGTGTGTGACTGATGGATCACAAAAACAATCAGTTAAATTACTTTAATATCCCGATAGAGATGATTTTGTCTGCCTGAAAAAAAAACAAAAAATCCCAAACCCTCAATGTTGTCTGAAGGAGAAACTAACTTAAAGGCCTATAAATGATAAACTGTACGTGTCCATGATCTGGAGTCAGCTCCAAAGGTTGTCAAGTGCTTCAGGTTAGAGGTTCGAATTCATTCCGATCCAATGCCGGATCAGCTGGTGGGCGATGGTTTGTCTGGGAGGGACGCTGAAGGCTGGGTGGGGTCCTTTCAGCAATGACTCAATCACCTGAATGGACAATCAAAAAAAGCATAACACTGAGTCCACGGATGTGTTTAAGGACTGTGTTTAAAGACTGCATATGGTCAAACATCCTTCATCAGATTTATCAAGCAGCAGTGAAATTCAAATTTTTCTAATCATGATGCATTCAGAATAATACAAAAGCAATGATTAATACTATATTATATTTGTTAATACGTTAATATTTATACAACAAAATATTTGTCAAACATGTACTAGTAGTAGTATATTTGTATCATTATATCATCTATTGCTGTAAGTCGTAATAGCAGAAATAGTACATGTCTGATGCTTATACCTGTTGCCGTGAGAACCATCGAGCTTCCTCAATCTCAGTCTCATCCACTTTGATGTCGGTTGATATGGCAATAGTGAGGCAGCCAATCATGAGGCTGGAGGGCATTGGCCAGGGCTGACAGGAGATGTACTGAACCGGTCCAACTTTAACACTGCTCTCCTCCTCCACTTCCCTCCTCACTGCATCCTCGATCGACTCCCCTGCAGGGACATGACCAGCAAAGATTTTCTTTACAGACATACTGCAGGGAGCTAAAAAAGTGCACACAGTCACAGGAGAAAAACTAGTTCTCTGAAGTTTGACTAATCCAGGCTTCACACTTAAATTCATGTGAGTGAAGTCAATGTGTTACAATTACCAGGCTCTATGAATCCAGCCAGACAGGAGAACATGCCAGCAGGAAAGACTTTCTTCCTTCCCAGTAAACACTGGTTTCCATCCGGGTGAATCACCAGCATGATCACCACCGGGTCTGAAAACAGGCACGAGACAGAAGACCTCCATGTATGAATTCAAAGCCTTTGCTCATTTCCTGCAGCAAACAAAGAACATCTTTGCAACAACACCCTGCAAGCATCTACACATATTCTTCAAGGGGTGACTTAACTCAAAACTACGTGTATATGCTATCCAAAAGCTGCGTCAATCCACTGGACGTTAAGAAAGTTCTTGAAGACGTTTCGTCTCTCATCCAAGAGACTTCTTCAGTTGACTTAAACAGCTTTTGGATAACCATGACCTGGATGACTGAGAACCTACAGACATACAGGTATATGTTTTTTAATTTTATTTTGTTTTATTTTTATGTTGTCAGGTTGTCCCTCTGTAGGAGCTAAATGATATGTAGGAACCATGTTTTCGGTTAGATTTCTGCCCGGAAGCTTTAACTGATGCTAACGCTGAACTCTGAATGTTTTGCTATTTGATGTTAACTATCCATCCATCCATCCATCTTCAACCGCTTATCCGGGGCCGGGTCGCGGGGGCAAGAGTCTCTGGAGGGATGCCCATACTTCCCTTTCCCCAGACAACTCTTCCAGCTCCACCGTGGGGATCCCAAGGCGTTCCCAGGCCAGCCGAGAGACAGAGTCCCTCCAATGTGTCCTAGGTCTTCCTCGAGGTCTCCTCCTGGTAGGACACCTCCCCAGAGAGGCGTCCAGGAGGCATCCAGAACAGATGCCCAAGCCACCTCAGCTGGCTCCGCTCGAGGTGGAAGAGCACCGACTCGACTCAAAGCTCCTCTTTGGTGACTGAGCTCCTCACCCTATCTCTAAGGGTGTGCCTAGCCACTCTATGGAAGAAACTCATTTCAAGATCTTGTCCTTTCGGTCATGACCCAAAGCTCATGGCCATAGATGAGAGTAGGAACGTAGATTTGCCGGTAAATCGAGAGCTTCGTCTTGCAGCTCAGCTCCTTCTTCACCAGGACAGACCTATACAGCGATTGCATCACTGCGGAAGTTGCACTGAACCATCTGTCAATTTCACATTCCATCCTTCCCTCACTCATGAACAAGACCCCAAGATACTCAAACTCCTCTACTTGGGGCAAAGACTCTCCTTGAACCTGAGGAGGGCACACCACGGTTTTCCTGTCGAGTACTATGGCCTCGGATTTAGAGGTGCTGATCCTCATCCCACTCGCATCACATTCAGCTGCAAACCGTCCCAGTGTGCTTTGAAGGTCCAGGTTTAATGAGGCCAACAGGACAACATGTCTGCAAATAGCAGCGATTAAATCCTTTGGTCCCCAAAACCGACTCACCCCGGATCCTGATTGCGCCTAGAAATTCTGTCCATAAAGATTAAGAACAGAACCGATGATAAAGGGCAGCCCTGCGAAGTCCAACATGCACCTGGAACAGGTCTAACATATTGCCGGCAATGTGAACCAAGCTCCGGCTTCAGTCATACAAGGACAAGACAGCCCTCAGCAAAGGGTCCCAAACCTCATACGAAGCACACCCCACAATAGAGGTAAGATCTTAAGCCCGAGCTCGAGTCCAAGCCTGACCCGACCCAAAATTTGGGCCAGGTCAGGCTCAAAAAGTCAGTAATTACGATCAGGTTAGGTCGGGTCGGGCTTTAATACCCTCAGGCGCGGGTCGGGTCGGGTCGGGTTGGATTTTTTCTGGACTCGGGCTTAAGATCTTAAGATCCAAGCCCGACCCGAACTTTTTTAATGAATATATATTTATATATTATGTATCTCAAACGATCTATGGATATTAAACTAAGGAATACCCTTATAAAATAAATAATTTTGGTAAAACAGAGAAGACGCTGTATGAGAAACATCCATGTACAATACCTGCTCAGTTCCCTCCGTGTGTCAGCTGTATCTTCTCCTGTCACTTTACCTTTCCGATTGTACGCACAGAAAGTAGAGGTGAGATCTTAAGCCCAAATCCAAGCCTGACCCGGGCCAGGTCGGGCTCAAAATGTCAATAATTACGTTAGGGTCGGGTCCGGCTTTAATAACCTCGGGCTCGGGCTGGGTTGGGCTTTAATACCCACGGGCTCAGGTCGGGCTTTAATACCCTCGGGCTTGGGTCGGGCTGGATTTTTTAGGCCCGATCTTACCTCTACCCCACAAGATACCACGAGGGACATGATCAAATGCCTTCTCCAGATCCATTAAACACATGTGGGCTGATTGGACAAACTCCCATGAACCCTGGAGCACTCGATGGAGAGTGTAGAGCTGGTCCCAGTGTTCAGCAACCGGGACGAAAAAACCACATTGTTCCTCCTGAATTGGCTGTGCACCGCTTTCCCCTCCTAAGGCACCGGAATTCCAGAATTCCTTCGAGGCTGACTGATAGTCCTGCTCAGTGGCCTCCCCAAACTCTTCCCAGACCTGAGTTTTTGCCTCTGCGATTACTCGAGCTGCAGTACACCTGGCCTGTCTGTACCTGCCAGCTGCTTCCAGAGTACCACAATTTAACAAGATTTGAGAGGACTCCATCATCAGCTTAACGGCATCCCTTACTTTCAGTATCCACCATCAGGTTCAGGGGTTACCGCTGAGACAGGCACCAGAGACCTTGTGCCCACAGCTCCAAGCAGCCGCTTCGACAATGGAGGTGGAGAACATGGTCCACTTTGACTCAATGTCCCCAGCCTCCTATTGGATCTGAGAGAAGCTCTCCCAGAGGAGGGAGTTGAAGACCTCACTGACAGAGAGTTCTGCCAGACGTTCCCAACAGACTCTCTGAATACATTTGGACCTGCCAACTCTGTCTAGCCCCTACTCTGCCAGCGGATCCAGCTCACCACCCAGTGATGATTGGCTGACAGCTCTAACCCTCTCTTCCCCCGAGTTTCCAAGACACATGGTCAGAGGTCTGTTGATACAACAACAAAGTCGATCATCGACCTCTGGCGAAGGGTATCCTGGTGCCATTGGCACTTACGGACATCCCTATGGTTGAACAAGGTGTTCGTTATGGACAATCTGCACAGGATTACGATAACAGAACACCACTCGTGTTCAGATCGGGGAGGCTGTTCATCCCAATCACCCCTTTCCAGGTCTCACTGTGATTGCCCATGTGAGTTGAAGCCCCCAAAAAGAATAATGGGGTCCCCAGTCGCAGCACTATTTAGTACCCTCCCAGGAACTCTAGGAAGACCAGGTATTCCGCACTGCTGTTTGGCCAGTAGGCCGAAACAACAATGAGACACCTGTCTCCAACCCAAAGGTGTTTTTCGGAGTGAATTCCAACATATGACGACTGAGCTGTGGGGCTATAAGCAAACCCACACCAGCCCTCCGCCTCTCACCTTAGGCAACACCAGAAAAGTGGATAGTCCAGCCCCTCTCAAGGGTTTGTGTTCCAGAGTCCAAGCTGTGAGTGAAGGTGAGCCCGACTATATCTAGTCGGTATCTCTGAACCTCTCTCACAACCTCTGGCTCCTTTTCCCTCCAGTGAGGTGACATTCCATGTCCCTAGAACCAGACTCTTTGTCTGGAGATTGGGTCGTTGAGCCCCACGATGACGACTGCCACCGAATCCACACTGCGCCCGTCCCCTACGGTTTCCTCGGCGGGTGGAGAGTCCACCAGAGGTTGGGCCCACATTGTACTTTCAGGCTATGCCCGGCCTCCAGGCGCTCGCATACCAGCCCCAACCCCAGGCGTGGCTCCAGCATGGGGTCCTGGTTGCGCCATACCATTGACGTCATGGTCCTTGATATTTTTTTTGCCATTGGGGTTTTGTTACTGCTCTTAGTCTGGCCCGTCACCCAGGACCTGTTTGCCAAGGGAGACCGTAGCAGGAGCATAAAGCCCCTGACAACATAGCTCCTGGGATCAGTCGGACACTCAAATGTTAACTTTTGGTCGAGTTAACAGAACTTTAATGGAAATAAAACAGAGCAATCAAGCATAAAGTGTCGTGTCAGACTTTTGATACAAGGAAGTGCATCAGCGCGTCATTCATTTAAGCGCAGTGGAATATTTCTGTGGCTCAAAGCTTGGTTTAGCCTCCACATCCCTGAGGATAAAATTTATTCAGCAGAGATAGAAATAAAGAAGTTAGAGTACAGGACTACAGTATTCTATTTATTAAGGTGTTGCTTTTATGTCTTGTTATGGTTTCTGGTAAGTCTTAGGGAATAGAACGTTTGTATTAGTAGTAATGACAGTTAAATGACCTCTTCTTCTTCTTCTTTTCCTTTCAGCTTTTCCCTTCAGGGGTCGCCACAGCGAATCAATTGCCTCCATCTAACCCTGTCCTTTGCATCCTCTTCTCTCACACCAACTACCTTCATGTCCTCTTTCACTACATCCATAAACCTCCTCTTTGGTCTTCCTCTAGGCCTCCTGCCTGGCAGTTCAAAACTCAGCATCTTTCTACCAATATATTCACTATCTCTCCTCTGGACATGTCCAAACCATCTCAGCCTGGCCTCTCTGACTTTATCTCCAAAATCTCTAACATGTGCTGTCCCTCTGATGTACTCATTCCTGATCCTATCCTTCCTGGTCACTCCCAGAGAGAACCTCAGCATCTTCATCTCTGCTACCTCCAGCTCTGCCTCCTGTCTTTTCCTCAGTGACACTGTCTCTAGACCAAACAACATCGCTGGTCTCACCACAGTTTTGTACACCTTTCCTTTCATTTTAGCTGAAACTCTTCTATCACACATCACACCTGACACTTTTCTCCACCCATTCCATCCTGCCTGTACACGTTTCTTCACCTCTTTTCCCCACTCTCCATTGCTCTGGACTGTTGACCGTAAGTACTTAAAATCCTCGACCTTCTTGATCTCTTCTCCCTGTAACCTCACTCTTCCACTTTGGTCCCTCTCATTCACACACATGTATTCTGTCTTACTGCGGCTAACCTTCATCCCTCTCCTTTCCAGGACAAACCTCCACCTCTCTAGCTTCTCCTCCACCTCGTCCCTACTCTCACTGCAGATCACAATGTCATCTGCAAACATCATAGTCCATGGAGATTCCTGTCTAACCTCACAGTTAAATGACCTCAAAGGGCAAATATTATAGATTATAAGGAAAATTAATAACAACTTAAGAACAATTCAACTTACAAATGGGCCTCTCAGAACCAATTATGTTGGTATGTTGAGGACTACCTATACTCATCCAGAGCATATTTTTCAGGTGTGAGAGGAGCATCGTACCAACTCGTGGGTAGCAGGTGTTGTGGACCCCAATGAGGCTCCGGCAGTCCTGATTCACACAGCTCCTTTTGTGTCCTCCCTCCATGATCGTGGTTTTGCTCCCGCATGTTGGACAGAAGCTGTAGCGGCTGTGCCAAGCCAGCAATGACCGAGCCTGAGCCACAACACCTGGAGCATGAAGAAAAGTTCATTAAACAAAATCTAAACACACATAGCAATGGCATAACATCACCTGTATTCATCCCGTCAAAGGAAGATCTGAGTAGAAAAGCAAAAGCTACTACATCTTCCTCACCAGCCTCTTCTTCACTGAAGTTCAGCAGATCTCTGTGGGGCGACTTTGGGAAGGAGCAGTTTTTCTCTCTGACGCGTTTAAGAAGCTCAGCAGCTTCTTCATCTGTGCCGATTGCAAACCAAGAAGGAGGTTCACAGACATCCTCCTTTTTCTGATGGGAGGCAGATGAGGATGAGGGAGAAGAAGAGTGGGGTTTTTTCCTCTTGTCCACTCCTAGGAAGATGAGTACAGTTGCAGGTTTCTTCAGGATGTCTTTAACCACCTCATATTTGAACCGACACAGCTTTGTCTCCTGTCAGAAAATCACAACAATCAACATTTTCTTTTCTGAGGAATTATTTGGTTTGTGTTTGAAGCTCTTGTGTAACATTTGATAAAATAAAATCTTTAATGAAAATATTGAATGAAACTCAATCAATTATACCTTTTAATACCATGACATCTATTAAAAGAGGTGATTTTCACATATCTACCTCCATACTTCAGTTATTAGAATGTGCGCATTAACAATGCAAATTCAAAGCATCATGTGAGGCTTTAGGTTCTGAAACCCCAGTTTGATGACAGTGACAGAGGCCTCTGGGAGTTTTACAACTTCATTGTGTATATCAGTATAATCTGTTTTCAGCAACATACCAGTGCATCGTTGTCCTTTTGGGTGGTGCTGACCATGGGTTCAAGTTTGGAGAACAGGATGTAGACCGTCTCTGGATTGCTCTGTTGGACCTCCAACCACTTGCTGTCCATCCTTTTTTCACTCCAACGGTTCAGCATCTCTCTGTTGAAGTAGTTCTCCTGCTGGCTAGGGTAGGAGCCCGTCAGTATGCGATGGCAGCAATCGTCTGTCCGGCTCAGTAGGTTGCAAATGTGTCTGTGTCCCCAGAACTTGGCAATATCGTAGGCTGTCTGCGACGAGCTGTTCACTGAGAACTTGTCACAGCTTGGAGATTAAAAACCGAGGACATTAGAGAAGAAACAGATTTTTTGCAGGAATGCAAGGCTACAGACTGCTGTTTAATTACAAACGTTTTGTAAAATAGTCAGTGAATACTTAAATATTTGGCCTGATTTATTTAAATGAAAAAACAAAGCGAGTGGTTTAATTAATACAGCCATGGCATTACGATACAAAAATTATACTGTCATGATAAATGTTTATTATGTAGAGGCTTATAAATGCTTTCTCACCTCTTGCTGTGAAATAAGTATTGCCATTTTAAATGCATACTCCACATGAAAAATGTATTGATTTGAGTATTTTAATCACTTTTACATATACAACTCTTTCCACTGTATTGTTTCATCCATGCTTCCTGTACCCTTGTGACAGCAGCATCTCCACCACTGGAAAGTGTCCATTTCGTGCGGCGAGCATCAGTGCGGTCCAGCTTCTGTATCCCTTCTGGTTGATAAGTGAGGGGACACGGGATAGCAGCGTGGAAACTTTTGTCAGATCTCCTGTGGCTGCAGCATCCAAGAACCTCTCCACCATCTCCTCATTCATGGTCAGCTGGAAGCTCGTCATTCTGGCTGCCTGATAAAAAAAAGCAAATGTCACAAATTTAGGAACAGGCTTTAAAAATAAAAGCTGATTTTGGAGGAGGATTTAATGATGTTGAGACCTCAGTGTGTGCCCAAACAAAAGAGAGGCCTACATGATAACCTTGAAGTCTCACTTCAGTCCTCTGTAAACCAATGAAGCCTGAAAACTAAGAAAACTTACCTAAATTTCACCTGTGTTGGTAAATGTCACCCAGGGTCACTTCTACAAGCATCACACACTCCTCCCAGTGGAAGGATGATTAGCAGAGCTTTTGTGGTCTCCACACCTTCTAAGCAGCATAACTCTGCAGCTCATGTCCCTCATATAATTCAATAATAACTCACAGGTTTCGGCCCAGCCTGATGCATTTATTGAGTTCTAATAATGCATTCTCCTCCCTCAACCAACCTCTACATGGAATTTTACACACTCATCCATTCACTCATCCATTAGGTGGTGAAGCAGATTATCATCTGCACCAGTAATTTTATAAAGGTTTTGTGTGTCATAGAGACAATTAGAAGACGTTTGGATATCATGAGTGATACCAATGATGCTTCAACAACAATTATGTCATGCCATTTCAACAAAATCCATCACTCATCAAATTCTGATCTGGACCCAAGTAATACTCTGGATCTGGTGAGTCAGAGAGCATAAATTTATACTGTTCACAGAAAAATTAGCAAGTGTAAGATAAGATAACAAAATACAGATCAGATGCAAATGAAACTGCTGATTCAGCTTGTTGCAAAAATGGACTGATCTTCAGGTGACTGAGCGACATCCTGAAGAGAACCACCATTGGTGAAATAACGTTTTCTTGAATCGCTTAACTTCTATGCAAAAAACTAAGACCAAAGTGATTAATACTTATAGGGTTAAGTTTACACAATCATATCACAAAGATCACACTATTATGAAGCTCACACTAAGGTGTACATAACTGTGGTGAGACCAGTGATGTTGTTTGGTCTAGAAATAATGTCACCTACGAAAGGACACGAGACAGAGCTGGAAGTAACAGAGAAGAAGATTCTGAGGTTCTCTTTGGGAGTCACCAGGATGGATAGGGTCAGGAATGAGTACATCAGAGGGACAGCACATGTTAGAAGTTTTGGAGATAAAGTCAGAGAGGTCAGACTGAGATTGTTTGGGCATGTCCAGAGGAGAGATAGTGAATATATTGGTAGGATGCTGAGTTTTGAACTGCCAGGCAGAAGGCCTAGAGGAAGACCAAAGAGGAGGTTTATGGATGTAGTGAAAGAGGACATGAAGGTAGTTGGTGTGAGACAAGAAGCAGAGGACAGGATTAGATGGAGGCAACTGATTCGTTGTGGCGACCCCTGGACGGAAAAGCCGAAAGGAGAGGAAGATCATGAAGATCACACTATCACAAAAAAGGCTTGTAGGAGAAAATCCATAGTGAAATACGTTTGCTCTGTGTAGTTGTTCCATTACTGTCGACCTGAATGTTTTCACGGTGAAGTATAGGAATGTCACATGTAACGAACCTGCGGTATGCTTAAAAAAAGTTAGCTTTCTTTTCTCCAGTGGAAAGGTTGTTAACTTTCTAAGCAAAGGTCACAGTTTTGAGTGTATGGTGACTGTATTCACTGCGATGGTTTTAATACTAATGCAGAGTACAACAAGCGGTCTGACATTCTGAGGGCTGCTGTGTTATTATGTAAGTACTGTATCAGTGTGCAAGGTTACCTGCTAGCATTAAACTAGGACGGCTGTAACGTTACTTTAAAACAAATTATATCCCTCTGAACGAGCCTTCAAATTCAACAGTCACTAACCTGAAAATAATATGTCTAGTGAAAGTAGAACGTTGAAAAGCTTTACATAAATGAATATAAACAGATCACCTCAGCCGGTGCTACTTGTAGCTTACGGTCCGTCGCTGCCCGGGACACGAATTTGTGTGTTGTGAAAGCTGAGCCCGCCCTCCTCTGCCTCTGATTGGCTTATTCTGAACATTACCTCTGAGCCAATCGTCATGCGTAATGACTAAACCTATCCAATCCATTCAACCTGGTACATAAACTTTGCATCCATCTAAAAGAGCAGCCAATTACATGCACGGTATGTTGGAGGGGGCAGGGAACCATTTTCATTGTGGGATTCAATCCTGACTTTAAAACTTAATTTAAATTGACTTTATTAATCCCTCAAGGGGAAATTATCTTTACACTCACAGGTGCACAGGCCCCTTATAGAAACACACAACACACTAGGGGCTTTGCATGCAATAAATAAAGGGGGAGGCAGAGTGACAGGCAGCAACTTTGTGGTATGCCCAATTGAGCAGCTTGTAGGGGAGAACGGCGCCTTGCTCAAGGGCACGTAGGCATTAACTGGGAGGTGAGTTGACACCTCCCACTGTCAGCTCACACTCCGAAGGTGGCTGGGCTGGAGCGGAAATCGAACCGCCGATCTGTTGTCAGTCAGACTGACGACTGATAAATGTGTGTTCTGATCCAGCAGCTGTTCACACACACACACACACACACACACACACACACACACACACACACACACACACACACACACACACACACACACACACACACACACACACACACACCACTACCACTTCAGTTTCCATTGGCTCATCGGTTTACTGGGGGCGGAGTCATCACTGACCTTCAGAGAAAAAACTGTCTTCCTGAGAAGAAGCAGGGTGAGCGGTCATGGGCGTAGCACCACCTGCTGTCAGCAGAAGGACCTGAGCAAATAGTTACATCCCCAAACAGGTGTCATGTAGAACCGGTTCTAAATCATCCAGTCTGACCCTCATGTCCAGGATCACTGGTGTCGGGCCTTCTGTTTAAATATTAAATCTGGTTTCTTGTTTTGGTTCCTGTTCTCCTTCATGTTCACTTTGATTCTTCTGTAATATTCAGGTTTGAGCTTTTTTCATATTTTCAGTTGAGAGCGTTTTAATTGTTCAAGAATAAAATGAATCCTCAGAAACATAACTTGTCTAATAACAAACACAGAGTTCATGTTGGAGGTGGAAAAACTTGTACTGCGCTTGTCCGCAGTGTTGGTGGATTTAAGGAAAACACAGACTACTGATGACCAGCCGCGCTGCAGCCAGGACCCGCGAGACCACGATGATTGGATGATGGATCGGTGTGGATTACCTGATTGATCAGTGTGGATTGGCTGATGGGTGGGCGTGGATTTGATTGGTTTATGTCAAATTTAGTATCTCCAACACGGAAGGTGATGTCAGTCGGCGCGCAGAGTTCAGTTCACCACCTTCCGGTCAACATTAACGCAAGTTTATTCTCCACGCAGCTCTGGAAGCCTTCGCTTCAGGACACGTCAGAATTCAAGCCTATCGTTGCTCCATCCTGGAGTCACTGATTGGCCGATTGTCTTTAACGTGCAGCACCTCGGGCAGCATTGACCCAGCGTCAGCCAGCAGGTGTGTGTAAAGCTCACGTTAGCTAGCAGATTTGCGGTAAGCTCACGTTAGCCAGCAGGTGTGCATAAAGCTCGCTGTGCGTAAAGACACCATGGAGTCCCTTCTGACCCTCTCTGTACTTCATTAACATCCTCAAGGCAAATAATGCATCTGTGGTCCTTTCCTGGGAATGAAACCATAATGTTGCTTGCAAATACTCCTGTCCTAATCCTAATGGTTAACCCTGATGGTGTGGTTGAAAGAAGAGTGTGGAGATCCACATCTGGGATGCCACCAGAACTACAGAGGCTGAGACAGTGGGGACAGCAGATGCAGAGAGAGACAATTTTTGGGTCATGATCGTTCAAGAGCCCAACCATTGATGCCCTGATGGCGGACCAGACTGCACCCTGAGGCAAGTACGAACACACACTGGATCAGGAAAATAGACCCAGTTACTGGGGAAGATCATTTAAAAATCAGCAACAACCAATATTAACTGATCTGCTCTCATTGTAGACATCAAGCGTTCCAAGAAGGAAATGGAGGGAGTTGTTGGGGGAGTTGTTGGGAATTATCATTAAACAAATGGAAATGACCACAAAGCCCATCTGCTTACACAAACATGGATAATACCACACTTTGTTCCTTGTCTACCACATCATGTGAAAGGACACAGCGCACACGGCAAACTGATCAAGTTGTTCAGTAAACTTTGCTGGTACTACAACTTGATTCATCACTGGTGATGCACATCTAGGCTGAGAACAAAGAACTAAGAGTTTTTGTTCATAGAAAAACCCTAAAAAATGTGTTTGGGTTGGTGCGTGTGTCCGTCCCTCTGAGTATTGTGATAATACTACTGCTGCTGATGACGCTGCTGGTGATGATGATGATGCTGCTGCTGGTGATGATGATGATGCTGCTGCTGGTAATGATGATGCTGATGACACTGCTGTTAGTAATAATGATGACGCTGCGGCTGGTAATGATGATGACGCTGCTGCTGGTAATGATGATGACGCTGCTGCTGGTAATGATGATGACGCTGCTGCTGCTGGTAATGATGGTAGGATGTAGGGTCAGGGTTAGGGTTAGGGTTAGGGGTTAGGGTGAGGGGTTAGGGTTAGGGTGAGGGGTTAGGGTTAGGGTTAGGGGTTCTTAACGGGAGCAGACGTCTTTCTTCTGCCTCCTGTTGTCGCTATCTCTCTAACTCATACCCAGATTGACTCTCACTTATTCTCTGCAAAATGCCGAAAGGAAAAAGAAAATCGGAGGATACTAAAGACTGGCACCTCTAAATCCAAGGCCATGGTTCTCAACCAGAAAAGGGTGGAGAGTTAATGCCCCAATTGGAGGAGTTTAAAGTATCTTGGGGTCTTGTTCACGAGTGAGGGAAGGATGGAACATGAGATTGACAGACGGATCGGTGCAGCTTCTGCAGTGGTGCAGTCGCTGTATAGGTCCGTTGTGGTGAAGAAGGAGCTGAGTCGTAAGACAAAGCTCTCGATTTACCGGTCAATCTACGTTCCTACTCTCATGAGCTTTGGGTCATGACCGAAAGGACAAGATCCCGGATACAAGCGGCAGAAATGAGTTTCTTCCGTAGAGTGGCTGGGCACACCCTTAAAGATAGGGTGACGAGCTCAGTCACCAGGGAGGAGCTCAGAGTAGAGCCACGGTCTCCCCCCGGAGGAGCTGGAGGAGGTGTCTGGGGAGAGGAAAGTATGGGCATCCCTGCTGAGACTGTTAGCCCTGCGACCCGGCCCCGGATAAGCGGTTGATGATGGATGGATGGATGGACTAAAGACCAGATGGTCTCTATGAAAGAATTAAATTAAAGAGTGAGAGCAACTTTGATAAGTTAAGGAGTGACTTTGATAAAAAGTTGGAAGAAAAGCTAAAACCAGTGCTAGACGCCATGGAAGAAATGAAGGATGAAATTCAGAAAATGCAGAAAGACATGGATGAAAAAGACCAAAGAATTGTTGTCTTGGAATAGGGACAACAAAGAATGGATGATTTGGAACAAAGCATTTGTATAAATCATATGATCATCACTGGAATCAAAATTAAACCGAGGAATTACAGAAATGCTGTGGCTAGAGGAGAGGGAACTGAACACAACACTGACATCGAATCTTTGGAGCAACAAGTGAGTTCTCAACTGAGGGATCTGGAGATAACTATGGATCTGGACCAAATTGAGACATGTTACCCATTACTATCTGGAGGTAAGTGACCACCTGCATTGCTGATAAAATTCAACAATCGTAAACACAAGATTGCTCTTCTGAAACAAGGCTTCAAACTGAAAGGAAAAAACAGACAGACGGATCGGGTTAGGGTTTAATGAGAATCTTACTAAAAAGAATGCTGATATTGCTAAAAAAGCTTAACAACTTAAAAAGAATGGGCTGTTCGACAACACCTGGACGAACAACTGCAGGATCTTCATCAGAACAAAGGGGCTTTCTGGATAAAAACCAGATAAAAACAATGGTGATCAGGAGTGCAGAGGAGTTGGTGAAATATGAGCAATAAAGACGGACAAGAATTGTTACTACACCAAAGATCTGTACAACAGAGTCACTTCAATATTGGGAGCTCTACAATTTTGGACATGTCAAGTATTACATGGAACAGTGTCTTCTGAAAGAGGTGAAGGTGATCATTATATTCTTGTGGAGAACACTGGCAAGGTCAACTTCTTGTTTTGACTATCTATGATGTTAACAAACCTTGTGTTCCTACGAAGAATGTAAAAATGGTTATGCTCTAGGGTAAAAGGCTAGTATCTGGAAGTGTATAAGGGTATGAACGTCTGTCAAAAATCAATGTATGAGCAGGTTGGAAACTTTTAATGTCTGAGTTTCTTGATTACATATTTTAATGAGAGAGAAGTTTGTTGATTTTGGGGGACGGGAATTTCACAAGCCTATTTGCTGCTACCCGTCAGCCCTTTTTTTCGGATGTTGTTGTTGATGTTGTAAATGTGATGAAGGTGTGAAGTCTGTTATATTAACATGTCTGAAAAAATAACCTTAATAAATAAAAATAAATAAATGTTAGGGTTAGGATTAGGGGTTAGGGTTAAGGTTTAGGGTTAGGAGTTAGGATTAGGGGTTAGGATAGGGTTAGGGTTAGCATTAGGGTTAGGGTAAGAATTAAGGGGTTAGGGTTAAGGGTTAGGGTTTGGGGTTAGGTGTTAGGGTTAAGGTTAGGGTTAGGGTTAAGTTTGGGGTTAGAGGTTAAGGTTGGGGTTAGGGATTAGGGTTAGTGTTACGGTTAGAGGTTAGGGTTGGGGTTTGGTTAGGGTTAGAGGTTAGGGTTAGGGGTTATGGGTTAGGGTTAGAGGGTTAGGAGTAATGGTTAGGGTTAGGATTAGGGGTTAGGGTTAGGGTAGGGCTAGCATTAGGGTTAGGGTAGGGTTAGGGTTTGGGTTAGAGTTAGAGGTTAGGGTTAGGGTTTCTTTAGGGTTTGGGTTAGGGTTTAGGATTTGGGTTAGGGTTTAGTGTTAGGGTTACGTTTTAGAGTTAGGGTTAGGGGTTAGGGTTAGTGTCAGGGTTAGAGTAGGGTGAGGGTTAGGGTTAAGGGTTAGGGTTAAGGTTAGGGTTAAGGGTTAGGATCAGGGTTGGATGCCCACTCTACCACTGAGCTACTGCCAAACTGCAAATGCTTAGTGAATTTTCTTCAATAATAACAAATGATTTGATATTTCTAGTTAATGAAAATCAATGTTTGATTGGAGTTTCTTACAGTAACATAGGTTTAAACATTTCTGTCTGAATTTTTGGGGGCTTGGAACGGATTAGGGCATTTGCATAGAAAACATGTCGCTACTTACGAAATTTTCTACTCTCGAAATGTCTTCCAGAACCAATTAATTCCGTATGTAGAGGTACCATGTACATTTTTAAATAGAGGTGGTAAAAATAATGACATGAGTTAAGTAGGCAGCGCACAGAGTGAAAAAGTCAATGCAACAGTCCAGTCATAAAGTTTCAGACCTTCAGCAGCAGTTTGTTTTCGAGGCTGGTGAAGGGGTTAGTTTTTTAGACCTTAGCCACTGTGGGATGGAGCGTGGTCAAACTCAAAAGGCATTACTGTGCTTATGCAGCTTTTACCAAAGTAACCATCATGCAAATCTATGCCCCAACCGAAGTTGCCTCAGAGGAAGAAAAAGACACCTTCTACAAACCAGCTCCAGACCGTGCTTGAGGAGATCCCCAGTTATGACATCAAGATGCTGATTGGAGACTTCAACGCAAAACTGGATAGCGACACAAGGGGCCTTAATGCCACAGTTGGACCACATGGGTCTGCAAGTTCCACGAACAACAACGGGGAGAGACTGTTGATGCTAACCAGTAGCAATGGTCTCAGCATTGGTAACACCTTTTTTGAGTACAAGCGGATCCACAAAATGACCTGGGAAGTTTTAAGGTGGCGGGACCCGGAATAAACTGGACTACATCTGCGTCAACACAAGGTGGCGCTTGTCATTGCTAGATGTTCGCTCCCACAGAGGTGCAGATGTGGGTTCAGACCACTTCCGTGTGGTGGGTAAAATCAAGCTGAAGCGGAAGAAGGTGAAAAAGGTGCAGCCCAAGAGACCTTACGCAGTGGACAAGCTGAAGAATAACAACATGTCAGCAAGCTTCTGTGAGGAGTTGAGCAAGAAGCTCAAGGTACCACAACACCTTGCAACCATTGAGGAGCAGTGGAGTAGGTTCTCTTGTGCCATCGCTGAAACTGCGGAAGCAGTTATAGGCAGAAAGAGGGGTTCCAACAAAGAAAGATGGATATCAGACAACACCTGGAAATTGATTGATGCAAGGAAGGTGGCCAAGATAAAAAGAGAACAAAAGAGGAAGCTCCGGAGCTGGAGGATGGAAGACGAAGAGTACAGGCGCTTGGACAGGGCAGTGAAGAAGAGTTGCAGGAAGGACAAAAGACAGTGGCTAGAGGAGAAAGCAAGAGAGGCACAGGAAGCAGCACAGAAGAACAACACGACGACCCTATACAAGATCATGCGGGAACTAACCAACTCCAGGAGCAGCTCTAGCGTGCCAATCAGGAGCAAGGATGGCAGGACACTCCTAAGCGACAAGGAGGAAGAAGCAAGATGGGTGGAACACTTCAGGGAGGTTCTCAACCAACCAATGCCTCCCATGCTCTTCAATTTCGAGCACGATACACCAGATCCAACTCTAAACATTACATCGGAAGAGATATCAGAGACTGAGGTTGCCAGAGCAATCAAGGGCCTTAAGAACAACAAGGCACCGGGACTCAATGCGGAGTTGTTGAAGCATGGCCAAGACCCTGTTGTGGAGAGCCTTACCTACCTGTTCAACCTGGCATGCTGAAGAGGTTCCTGCCGACTGGAGACGTGGGGTCATTGTCACGCTGCCTAAGAGGGGAAACCTCGCAGACTGCAGTAACTGGCGGGGCATTACACTGCTGTCAATCCCCGGCAAGGTATTCTGCAGTGTTCTGCTCCATCGCCTTAAAGACTAAGTGGATAACATCTTGAGGAAAGAGCAAGCCGGCTTCAGAAGGGTAGGTCTTGCTCTGAACAGATCCTTACTCTTCGAAACATCATAGAGCAGTGCCAAGAACTTCAGATACCACTCATGATCAACTATATCGATTTCAAGAAAGCCTTCGACAGCATCCACCGGGAATCACTGTGGCAGATCGTCCAGCCATATGGAGTACCCCTCAAGTACATCAACATCTTCAGGTCATTGTACCACAACTCTACTTGTGGTGTCAAAACCAACAGTGGCACAACTGATGATTTTGACATTCTCACTGGTGTAAGACAGGGTTGCGTTATGTCACCTCTGCTCTTAATTATAGCTATTGACTTTGTGATGAGGAAGTCCATCACGGGGGCAAAAGTTGGTATCAAGTGGGGAGGGGGCAGACTAGCTGACCTGGACTTTGCAGACGATTTGGCTCTCTAAAGTCACACCCAGCCCGCACTCCAGGAGTTGACCAACAATCTGCATGAGCATGGAGTTAAGGTCAGTTTACGAATAAGCCAGGAAAAGACCAAGGTCATGGCCATCGGACAGCACCAACACCTTCAACCACTCACTCTACACCAACACAACATAGAGTAAACTGACAACTTCACATATCTTGGGAGTAACATCTCAAATACAGGTGATGTGGAGAAAGACGTCAACAGTAGACTTGGTAAAGCTGCGGGAGTGTTGCAACGCCTCCGCAACATCTGGTAATCGAAAGCCATCACTATGGCTACCAAGCTACGCCTCTATATGTCAGTGGTCATCCCAACAGCGATTTACAACTGTGAGACATGGATGAAGACAGCCAACATTACTAACAAGTTAGATGTCTTCCATCGGCATTGCCTGAGATCCATCTTGAGGATCTCATGGAGAGACCACATCATTAACGAGGAGGTGATGAGGAGGGCAGGGGTAACTGCACTATCAGACATCATCTCTGAAAGGAGAAGGAGAATGATTTGCCACGTACTCCGACTGCCAAGAGAGAGATCGGCAAGTGTGGCCATGGACTGGATGCCAGAGGGTGGAAAGAGGAAGAGAGGGAGGCCAAAGAAGATGTGGAGACAGACTGCCAAAGAAGACCTAAGTGAGATGGGTGTCAGCTGGTATGGAGCAAGAAGGGTCGCCAGACACCGGAGCAATTGGAGGAGACTCGTCGCTCACAATGTTCCAAATAGGAATGGGTGGAACTAACTAACTAACTAACTAACTAACTAATTATATGCAGCTTTGTTAACCTGTCGTATTTGTCAAACATTGAACATAGGAACTAGATTTACCAAGTTAATGTTAGCAGCACCTTTTCTCCTGTCATCTCTATTCTTAGTGAAATAAGCTTTTAATGCACTCTGGCAAGGTAACTAAATTATAATAAAAGTTCATCCATCCACGACTGAAAAACTTTATTCTGTACCAGTATAAATGTTTTTGCAAATTAGCTTTAATGATGTTGTGACAAAATTTGCAGCTGTAAGTAATCTCTGTATTGTCGGTAGCAGAAATTATATACTTAAAATTGTTTTTATATATTATTCTTAGAAATACAGTTAAACTACTTGTGTTAAAATTTGTCTGTTGGAATTTTACTTTTCCATCTTTCTGTAAATTCTTTATTTTAATGTCATTTATTCCTCCATTAATTTCATCATTTGCATTGCCTTTTAAAACAAGTAACAGTAAATAATTTTAATAATAGGCAAGTTACCAAATTTGCTAGAGAACAAATGGCAATAAAATACCACACTCATGAGTTTTTATGAAATACTTCTCTAGAGGAAACTTAGAAAACTTGTGAAATTCTATCTGTGACAAATTCATAAATTCATCCCATCTTGTCCAATCTTGTGGTGCATTTTGTGGTCCACAAACATTTTTCATGATTACCAGCAAAAAATTAAAATAATGCCTTTAATGTCCACAAGGAGTCACTATTGCCAGCGTAACAGGAAAAAAGCAGCTACTGTGCTTTATTTAAATTCTGTATTTCGTTAGGTGTTTCAATGTAGATTCTGGAGACACCTACAGTGGCCGTAGAGCCCACTTGGAAAACCATTGCATGAAGTCATTTTTCACTGTGATAATATTAAAAAATGGTTTGGCTGTGATGGTCATAAAATTGACTATCATATTATATTTAGACATGTTTTCCTGGGTTGTCATGAGCAGATTTTGTTACTTCTGCATCCCATTTCACCAGAGAAAACAAAAAAACTTGTAAACCATAGCTAAGTAGAACAATGGCCAAACATCAGATATGCTTTTAGGTCAATTTGATTTATTTTCATGTGATCCTTTCTATTTGGTCTATCCACTCTTTCATCGATGACACAAAATCATAACACTACTGTGCTCCAGTGACAAAAATTGGGAAATTACTGCAGTTGTGACCATCTAGGCAGAATACTTAATGTCCAGTGACGCTAAATTGATTCATAGACACTGTATGACTGTATGATGACATGTAAAAAATGACAAGAAAATGTAGTTTAGTTCATTTTTAATAAAACAATATATCAGATAATGTTAACAGAGATAGTGTTGCTGTATGAAACCCAGTGAAAAATACATCTTCTCAATTACATGTCTGCTGAATATCATCAAACATTCTAAAATAATGATTTCATTATTATATATAAATAAAACTATACAAAATCTGTTAAATCACATTTTAACTACTCCATCACATAAAATGCAGATATTAGTGAAGGTAAAAGAAACTAAATTACCATCGGTTTTGATTAACTTGTTAAAAATTCTTTTTTTAAAACTGGTCTTATTTGTCAGCTTAAGTTACAATACTGTAATAAATTAACAAGAATACGTTTCTATATATGTGAATGGTTATGACACACTTTTACGGCTGTGGGTTAGGAGTAGAAAGTAAGGACGCTCTGGTGGTTTCCTCGGACCAGCAGCAGAGGTGGGACGTCTTTGGACAGGGTTTCCAGCCAGCACATGTAGAGGGCGCTAGACACCGCACCCTTCCTGGCCAAAGGCAGACTCCTACAGACACACAAGGACAAATGAATGCACTTATTGGACACAGGATGAAAAATAATAAAGAAAATACAGAATTTGCAAAAACTCCATTGATTTACAAAAATTTTAAACTTGACAATCGTACCAGGAGTATTTTAAACTAATTTAGTAGTGCATTTAAAATACTTCTAACTTTACTAAACTTATCTGACCAATTTAAATACTACAAAGTTTTCTTCCAAACAAATGATAAATGACAGCATATGTGTTCAGTAAGATTCATACAGAAAAAAACTTGATGATGATCATATTATGAAAAAGTGCTCAACAGTTTCTAGAAGTACAACTGAAACAATGGGTCAGTTATAATTAGCCAGATATAATATATATAGCATATTTAGTATACTCTTACTAACAATTTCATGCATGGCCCTGAAGTTTCTTGATGAAATACTATGATCATTTGATTCCTGTGTACCCCTCCGATTTAACCCGCTGGTCACAGTCCACCTGTGTTTGTTATTTCTTACAATATTCATAATAAAAAAAACAATTACTGAAGTTATTACTGAATAAACAATACATCCATAATAAAACTCGCTATTTGTTGCAGTCGTGTACAAGATGAGCTCCAATTCAAGGAACTAACATTCAAAGTCAAATCCTGTCACAGCTTTGATGACTTTTGGTCGATTGAGTTTTATTATAATTAAAGAGCAACACAAAACATGTGATGATTAAGTGTCTTATAATATTCTGTAGGATCTGATATTCATAATGAAGAGGACAAACTCAAACGGACGTCTGGAGTTCTTACATGACGATTAGTTTTGCTGTGCTGGAGTGTTCCTTCAGCAGCTCATTCAGTCTGATCTGACGATTGGTCTGAAAATCACACACAGTTAACATTCAGCTTTTCTTGTTAGACAACTCTCTTGACATTTTTTCCCTGCGAGAGTGGACCTTGGCCTTGTAGAGCTCCAGTTCATTGTCAGTGATCCTCCAGGGCTCCTGGGCCTTCAGCCTCTCTGCAGCTTCCTGCTCCATGTCATCTTCCTTCAGTCTATAGGGCTCGATCAGTTCTTTGAAGCACAACTTACTGCAAACCCATATGGTGAGAACACTCTGTTTACAGCAATATCATCAAGTACTCAGCTATAACTCCTCCATCCGCTAATTACAATTCAACAAATTCAAAGCCTTTTTGTTACATTTCAAAGATCCTGCTATCCATATCATTTTAAATCCATGTAAACCATCTTTCTCTCTTATTTTTAAAGTCATGGCATGTAGCTTTTCCTGATAGATTCAATGGACCTGTCACTTCATTTTGACAAATCAAGTGTCACATTTGCTCGCTGAATAAAAATCAATCATAACACATTTGAGTGAAAGTAGGGAGCTGCAGACTCCATCAGATGTTGTACTTGTGTTTCTTAGGTTTGGTGTTGATGTCTCCCAGGACGTTGATGTCAGAGAAGTCAATTCTGAACCTGCTGAGCAGAGTGGCCATCCTGATGGGACACACAGTGAGTAGGCAGAGTAAAAACACTGCATAATGTTTCCTTCCATATGACTTATTTGCTGAGTGAATGAAGTTGTAGATTATGTGACTCACGCCCTGCGGTCATGGTCAATTCGATTGATCTTTCCACCAATGAAGACACGGATCCTGCAGTCACCCCACTTGTTTCTGTTGGTCAGTAGGAAGGGAATCAACAGAGTAAGACCTGCAAATGGAAAAAAAAACACCTTACTGATTGTAGTTCATGTTTTATTTTATTTTCCCTTTAATAACTGTTAACCTGCAGTATATTCACTCAGTAAGTTTTTGTTGAGCAAGTCATCATCATCATTTCAGACACTGACCTCCATCATCAAATAGCCACCAAACGTCTATGGTTCCTTTGCCCTGTTTCCTCTTAAACAGCTGGCTGGTGTCCAACAGACGCTGGTCGGTCAGACTCAGAGGAGACTTGGTCTCAGTAGCTGACACCATCATGTGACATAATACAAAAAGGGCAAGGTAAAAACATACTAAATAGTTTCAAAATCCTCTTGTTCTTTCTCTCCTCAATGTCAGATAAAAAAGGGAGTTTGTCAGACCAGACAACCAAATAGCTACTACATTAACCTGATAAAGGAAGGCTATGTGTTCAGGAGATATGTTAGGTAAAAAACATTAGTATGTACTGCAAGTATTCTTTAATCACACAAATACATTTAGGTCTCCTTAATTCAATGTGCCGTAATAGGAAAAAAAGACACAAAAAATGTAAAACACAAAATACATTGTGTCACTGGAGTGAACTGGGATGGTTCCCTGTTTGATAAATACATACACACTCCTGAGAGGAGTGAATAGATCGAGTGTATAGACACTCCTGGATCGACCTGGATCAAAGGTAACAATACACATGTGATGTGACAGAGCAGTGTGCACGCTTGTCTGACGATGACCTTGTTTACCTTTTATTATGAGCGGGCTGCTCTGATTGCTGGTGGTTTTTGAAGGACAGGAGTCAGAGTCTTTAGCCAGACTGACGGAGACCACCACCTCTGTCTGGCCCATTGGAGGCTTCTCTTGGGACGACAGTAGCTCATCTATTAGCGCAGACAGAGACAGCTACAGTCTACGCAGTAGTTACCTATAAGAGGGCTGTACAGAAACAGATTGACGTACCTTGTCCAGGAATGTGAGAGATGTCAAGTCCATCCTGCAGTCGAAGGATTACAACTCCAAACTGAAGGTCAAAGGCATCACTATGTCACAAAAGAAGTAATGTTATGTTCCTCAGGAAATTTTATTTATGAAGAATCTTCCATCAAAAAAGCATCTTTCAGGAATATTTTGCTTTTCATTCTTTTTTAATAAGAATACAAAAGGATTGAACTTCAGTGATTTGTGTTGCCTAAATGATCCCATACTACAGACACAACTAGATCAACTGAAGCTAATGTTTAGGCCCCTTTAAAAGGCATATTGTGACCTACTGTATAGTATTGATGTAAATCTCCACATCTCTCATGTCTCCATCAGCCCAGTTGTTCTTGAAACCCATGACCAATGTGTTGGGCTTAAGTCTACCCAAACCAACAGCCTGAAGACAAAGAACAGAATTATGACGTGAAATGTGAAAAAATATTAAGCTGATGAATTATCTAATATCATTCTTCGAATGGCAGATTTTAATAAAGAAAATTATGATATATTGATGTATATATACCAACAAGTTAAAGTCATGTGTTTTAGAGGTTTGGAGCTGTAAGTGTTTCTACCTGCAGGAGGAACTGTGTCCCGTGTCTCAGGTTATCAGCGATTACACTTGTATAAAATGCCTTGATACGCTTTTTATTCAGCCAGCGCTGACAGCGGGCATGATCCTGATGCAACTCCTTAAAATTTGGTCGCCGGCTCAGCTAGGAGAGAAACAGGAAGTTGGATCTCTATAAACCACCAGTAGATTTTGATTGTTATGTTATCGTCCTAATCAATGACGGTCAGGTACAACTGTTATCTGTACGCACAGTCCTGATGTGAGCGCAAACCATGAGGCCGACATTCTTGGTGAAAGAGTGAACCATCTGAAGCAGGGCGGGACGAGAGTTTGGATACCCAGTCAGCACCAAACACTGTGGCCTGTAACCATGGAGATCAGTTGGTGAGACACAGCTCAAGACTGGATTTGACATTTTGAAGGCTGTCTGTTAACTTCCTTTAAACCTTACTTTTTCTACAAAATTGTGTCAGTTGCTAATGAATGTTTTTGTATAGTAAAGCATAAAATACAATTAATAAGGCATGGTGCTATGGAGCCTATGGAGCTGACCTGAAGTTCTTCACGTGGTCCTCGACTCCAGTGAGGTTCAAACAGTGAGTCAAAGCCTGGTTGTAGATCAGAGCCTGAGTGGATGAACCCCAGTTCACATCTGCAGGAAACAGCAGGCAAACCAGTTAGAACTGTGTGCAGTTTGAGTGGAATGAGATAGGCTATGACCAGTGTTGCTGAATAAAAATGGTAGTGTACAGAACAGCGGTACATTGTAGAGCTGAGTTTCTAAACAGAACTACTTTATAAAATAAAATATGTAAATCACGTTTCCTTTTTTTTCTCTTATTTGTGGTATTTTATGAAGAAAAACTGGACTGTTTTAGCATTACTTTGATTGAAACTTCACCCTCACACTTATGTGACTAATACAACCAGAATCAATGGAGGTTATGACATACTGCTTCATTAACATGTAAACGTTTGACATAGTATATGCACATCATAGATATCTTTTGAATGTCAGTAGAAAATAATTTTAAAAATGTAAGTTATAAGTTTTGTGTAATCTATTGCTTAATCTCAGTGATACATTGCAAGATGCTGGTGATGATATTAATTAAAAACCAGAAGTTATGATTCAATATATTTTGCTATAATAATTTAATGCAATACTTTTACTCACGTTGACAAAGTCATAACATTATTTGTCAGCTAACATTGACAAAATGGAGCAGGAGACACAATTATCGGGATATTGGTATTTTGTCATTAGGAGGATTGAACACAATGCGAAATGAACCACATCCAAAAAATCTTTCAATACAATACCCTAAATTAAAAAGCAATAACGTGTTACTGTGAATCAATACAGCATAAAAAAAAAGTAGAAATGCATACTTCTTCCAATGCAGCTGTCATTATAACTGGAAGAATTGAAAACAGAACAGAAAGAAATATTGTGAGGGGATATTTAACATTATGTTGAAGTTGCTATGACAATGTTGTTTCACTCTCAATTACTTCATTCCAGATCAAGAAAGACCACCAAATTTATTAATGCTGCAACGGAGAATTTGGAACCAAGACTTCTTTTTAAGGCAGATGACCGCCCTCCAGAGTCTTGGTCCTGCCCGGAGTTTCTTCCTGAATGAGGGAAGAAAACTTCCAGAGCAAGCATAAGCTACTCTTGCTTATGCTTGCTCTGGAAGGTTCTGTTGGGTTTTTCTGTCTGTTAACATGCTTTGCAATGTCTGATGATGTGATTAAGTGCTACATAAATAAAGGTTAATTGGTTGATTGATAAATCATCAAAATCTGATTTTCTATAATGACAGATGCAGGGCTACTGTTCATTAAAATAAAACTTATTTTCTTCTACTGATGCATGAAATTCATTCGATGACAGTTATCAGTGGCTATAACTGATAAAATGTGAGATCGCTGCTTCTTACCAGGTTTCTTGTAGCTGACATAGATGTAGAGAGCGAGGACGATGAGCAGAGTGACCAGAGCTGCCCACCAATTGATGACAAACATCACCACACAGCACAGGATCGCCCCTGCCAGAGACACCCACATGTTGTAGTACTTGAAGCTCGGGCGCCAACCTGTAGACAAGCATATGTATGAATTGAGGCAGACGTCCGAAAGATTTCTCCCAAAATTTTTCAGAATTGTGAGTGAAATTAGACATTTTATTTTTTAATTTTTTCCAGAAAGAGCCATTTTCTAATACTTGAATTCCAAGTCAACTTTGACATCAGTAGAGCTGAGTTAAATCTCATCACAGTGACAAAAATTACCTGGAGAGTTGGCCAGGGAGGCATGGAAGACGGAGAAGTTGATGAGCGCATAAGAAGCCAAGAAGAAGTTGGAGATGATGGGAGCAATGATGTTCAACTCAGCTGACGGACCGCAACAGAGAAGCTTGATAAAATGTTTCATGGAAAATATTAAAGTTTGTGTTTGCATGCGGTAGCCCTACCAATGAGGATGAAAGCGAGGCCAATGCAGAAGGTCAGGACATAACCACGGAGTGGCTCGTTGTTCTTCCCATAACCCTTTGCAAACACACCCAGCCCTGGGTAGATGTTGTCCTTACACAGAGCCTAGAATGATGGCAGACTGAATACACTCATTTCATTTGTACAGATTCACCGTGACAGAGATAATAATTATAATGAATAATTAATAATGTTAATAATGTCCTCTCCAAGGAACCATCACCGTATTGTGGTGGAGAGGTTTGTGTGCCCTAAGGATCCTGGGAGCTATGTTGTCGGGAGTCTTGTACTCCTGGTAGGGTCACCCAAGGAAAACAGGTCTCAGGTGAAGTGCCAGACAAAGAATGGTTCAGAAGACCTCATGCAAGAACAAAAAGGGAAACAAGTGACCCTGCCCAGAGGAAGCCCGGGGCCCAAGTCTGGAGCCAGGCCTGGACGGAGGGCCCGTCAGCGAGCGCCCAGTGGCCGGGTCTGCCATAGGGCCCGGCCGGGCTAAGCCCGAAAAGGCAACATGGAATCTTCCCACCCCTGTGGACCCACCCACAATTGCAGCTGAGAGCTGTGGTCTCAAGGTCTTGGGTGCCTCAAGGGGCAGTAACCCTTGGTGGACCCCGGAGGTCAGGGAAGCTGTCCGACTGAAGAAGGAGGCCTTCAGGGGCATGTTGTCCCTGGGGATTCCTGAAGCAGTTGCAGGGTACCGACAGGCCAAAAGGACTGCAGCCTCGGCTGTGATGGAGGCAAAACAGAGGGTGTGGGAGGAGTTTGGAGAGGTCATGGAGAAGGACTATCGGATGGCACCAAAGTTGTTCTGGACGATTGTCTGACACCTCAAGAGGGGGAAACAGGGGACCATCCAACCTGTATACAGTAAGGATGGGACACTGTTGACCTCGACTGAGGAGGTTGTCGGTCGGTGGAAGGAACACTTTGAGGAACTCCTGAATCCAACTACCCCAACTGACCCGTCCTCTGTTGTAGAGGCAGAGCTGGAGGATGATGGGGGATTAGAGTCAACCTCTCTGGGCGAAGTCACCGAGGTAGTTAAACAACTTCACGGTGGCAAAGCCCCGCGTGTTGATGAGATTCTCCCGGAAATGCTGAAGGCTCTGGGTGTTGAGGGGCTGTCATGGATGACATGCCTATTTAACATTGCGTGGAAGTCTGGGACAGTGCTGAAAGAGTGGCAGACTGGGGTGGTGATTCCTCTTTTTAAAAAGGGGGACCAGAGGGTGTGTGCCTCGCTGGGAAAGTTTACTCCAAGGTCCTGGAAAGGAGGGTCCGGCCGATTGTCGAACCTCAGATTGAGGAGGAACAATGTGGGTTCCATCCTGGTCGTGGAACAACAGACCAACTTTGTACTCTTGCAGGGATCCTAGAGGGGGCTTGGGAGTATGCCCATCCAGTCTACATGTGTTTTGTGGACTTGGAGAAGGCATATGATCGGGTCCCCAGGGATATACTGTGGGAGATGGGGTGAGGCGGCCTCTCCTCAGGGCCATCCAATCCCTGTTCACCCAAAGTGAGAGCTGCGTGCGGGTTCTCGGCAGTAAGTCGGACTTGTTCCAAGTGGCTGCATTGTCACCAATTCGGTTTGTGATTTTCATGGACAGGATATCGAGGCATTGGCGTGGTGAGGAGTGGTTACAGTACGGTGGGCTGAGGATTGCATCGCTGCTTTTTGCAGATGATGTGGTCCTGTTAGCGTCATTGGCCTGTGACCTGCAGCGCTCACTGGTCCAGTTTGCAGCCGAGTGTGAAGCAGCGGGGATGAGGATCAGTACCTCCAAATCTGAGGCCATCGTCCTTAACAGGAAGCCGGTGGACTGCCTTCTCCACGTGGGGAATGAGGTCCTTCCACAAGTGAAGGAGTTCAAGTATCTTGGGGTCCTGTTCACAAGTGAGGGAACAGTGGAGCGTGAGATTGGACGGAGAATTGGGGCAGCAGGAGCAGTATTGCAGTCACTTCACTGCACTGTTGCCACAAAGGGAGCTAAGCCGAGAGGCAAAGCTCTCCATCTATCGTTCAATCTTCCTACCCTCACCTATGGTCATGAGCGATGGGTCATGATCGAAAGAACGAGATTGTGGATACAAGCGGTGGAAATGGGCTTTCTCAGGCGGATAGTTGGTGTCACTCTTAGAGATAGGGTGAGAAACACTGCTGTTTGCGAGGGGCTCAGAGTAGAGCCGCTGCTCCTTCGCGTGGAAATTAGTCAGCTAAGGTGGTATAGGCATCTGGTGCGGATGCCTCCGGGGCGCCTCCCTAGGGAGGTGTTTCTGGCACGTCCAGCTGGGAGGAGACCTCGGGGTAGACCCAGGCCCAGGTGGAGAGATTATATCTCAACACTGGCCTGGGAACGCCTTGGGATCCCCCAGTCAGAGCTGGTGGATGTGGCCGGGGAAAGGGAAGTTTGGGGCTCCTTGTTGAAGCTGCTGCCCCCGTGACCTGATTCCAGATAAGCGGTGGAAGATGGATGGATGAATTAATAATGTGTGGTGAAATCATTGACTTTGGATGTAGGGGTGCGCTCAGGCCCAAGAAAACCTGGTTGGACTGGGCTCACAACAGAGATAAAGACCTACGGAACCAAAAATCACATCAACTTAAAAAATTTGAGTAATTTTGGAAATAAACTTTAATTTTCTTTGCAATTATAACAACAAAATAAAATGACCCCTGCACTAGCTTCAGAGATTTCTTAAATGTTATGGTCTTCACAACT
The DNA here is from genome assembly GCA_013358685.1 of Antennarius maculatus. Lineage (NCBI taxonomy): Eukaryota > Metazoa > Chordata > Actinopteri > Lophiiformes > Antennariidae > Antennarius > Antennarius maculatus. The sequence continues at coordinate 6,953,067 of CM023608.1, read as the reverse complement.
GAAGCAATTCAATGTACAGATTCATCCTCCTCCAGTCAACATCTTTGTCGCTGATGATGTAACCAGTGTATTGAAACTATACACCTTAAGAGAATCTACTTATGTTTGTGTAAACTGGTGCTGGTTCTGGAATAATAAATAGAACAAATTTTCATACCTGAAAGACTTTGGGCGCGCTGACCAGCGAGGCCAGAGCTGAGGACAGAGTAGCTGAAAAAATCCCTGCAGAAATCAGAGGACCGAAGCCCGACACCAGACTCATCACCTGGATAACACACACACACACACACACACACACACATGCAAATACGTACGCATGTGGACGCATGTATACAATTTTACATTTGCATTTATTCTCTACACAATATTGATTTTATATGACACTTCTACTCACTGGATTTACTCACTCATAATAAGAAAAATTATTCATTCATTTATTTCCCCCCACTTCATTCATTTGTGTGGGTCACAGGGGGCTGGAGCCTATCCCAGCTGGCATAGGGCGTGAGGCGGGGCAAACTCTGGGGCGTGACGCCAGTGCACTGTGGAGCTAACAGAAGACATACAAACACACACAGACACACTCACTCCGATTGTCAATTTGGAACGGCCAATTAACCTGAAGCACATGTTTTTGGAGGTGGGAGGAAGCCAGAGAACCCGGAGAGAACCCACGCAGACACGGGGAGGACATGCAAACGCACACGCCTTGCTGTGTGGCGACAGCGCTACCCACTGTGCCACCATGCCGCCCTAAGAGAAATTTGATGGAAGCTATTTTATTTAACAAGTTTTCTGACAGTGTGAATCCTGTGAGACTGATGCTGTGCTGTCATAGATGCCTGCGCGTGTGTGTGTGTGTGTGTTTGTGTCTGTGTGTGTCTGTTCGTCTGTGTGTGTAGGTTGATGTTGTCAATGCTTTCATTCAGCTACGTCTCCAACCAGTAAGAACCTTGTGACCCAAAACAACAGTCACCATTATCACTGCTGCACTTTGTTTGGAAGCAACTCAGTCTCTCTCTCTCACTCTCTCTCTCACACACACACACACACACACACACACACATGGGCATCTATCAGCACTGCAGCCGCAGTCTCACAGGATTCACACAATCAGACAACTTGTGAATTAAAATAGCCTTCATCTAATATCTGTTGTTATCATCAAGGTATTAATACACTGAGCAGAGGTGTCATCATATAACATCAATATTGTGTCAACACAAATATCCTTTGAGGATTTAGAATAAGGAATATTTAATCATACAATGACTGATAGATAACTCACTTGAAAATAAATTTGAACAGACATTATACATATTCAATGTGGTATGAAGTGAAATTGAGATGAAGTAGTAATAAATGGCATGAATTACAAGGATATTTTATTTGAAGAAAAAAACTTGTTTTGTGTCTTGTGCTCACAGATAACCATATTAGCAATGCATTCAGTGTGTGTTTAAAATTCATAGTGTGTTTTCGTAATGCAAATTAAAATAGTTAACTGCCACCACAGTTATACAAATTTTACAACTGCATAAAAAAAGTTAATATTAGGCTTATCCTGGTCTTGCAGATGAAATATAGGGTAACAAACGCTGACAATGCAAAATAGCACCAAGCGACACTTGAAGTGAAACATGCTGCACACATCCAAACAAAACATGCTGTCAAGATGAACTGACTGAATTGATTAATCCTGGGACAGAATGTGATGAAATAATCTCTTCTGGAGTGTTGCTGTGTGTTGACAATGGGAAACAGGAGCGTGTCGTATCCTGACACGGCATTGTCGCCAGTGTGTGGGCTTCCATGGAAAACAATAGCTGTGGGTGTTTTGACGTACACATTTACGAGTGTGTGCTGGTCTTTACGTAACCTACATTCTGAGTGCTCTGAGTGACATGAAATGCTTTTTGCTCACTGTACTCACATCACAGTTCTTAGAAAGGTTTATAATGTGACTCATGAAAAATACACAATGTAGTGATTATCAATAGAAAATTCTGAAATCAGTTTTCCTGACATCTACCCCTGAGTGAGCAGAGTCTCTTTCTGAGCTGTGGTGATACCTGGAAGTCGTTCATCAGGCCATACTGACACCCTCCCTCCTTGCAGATGGAGAAGTCATAACCCAGTGTACAGGCAGCATCGGTGCAATTCACAGTGTCTGTTACTGTATCGTTGTGGTCACCGGTGGCATCTCTGACAACACAAGAACCTATAGGAGAAAAACCCTGGGTTCAACCACCTTTACAGTATTTAGATGTATGTTCACGTTCAGCTTAATATTTAAAATCAGACCACTATAGTATGGACTTGAACAGAAAAAAGGTGTGCCTCAGATTTACATTGAATTAAACAAAACTGTTGACAAAATCAGGTATATATATATGGCTTGTAATTTTCCAAAAAATAGATTAAAATATATATTTAATAAAACCTAAATAAATAAGTCTTTAAGTTATTAAGAGTTCAACTCTACCTGCAGAGATGGCAACAACCACATAGGTGACTCCTGTGATGAGGATGGCCAGCAGAGTTCCTTTGGGGATTGCTGACTGAGGGTCCTAAAGATGTGGACATAATATATTTGAGTTCATTTCTGCTCAGCTGAAAAAGAGTTGCACAACAAACGTATAAATGCATGAAAAGGACATAAGCATCCAAGCTTTAAAAGCAGCAAAATTTCTCAAATCAATCAGAAAAGAATTACAATGATTAACTTGGAAAAGCTGTTTTTCTTTCTTTGAAAGTTATAAAGGTGGACCATAAGATGGGCTTTTGAAATAATACTATACTTACATGAATATTGAGAGAATATCAACCAGATAAAGTGCTGTATCATCTGTATATAAACATAAATAATGTTTGATTTGTAGCTATAAGAATCTAACGGTAACATGTAAAGAAAAAGAAAGAAATGACCTGAGACTAATCCTGGAGATGTACCATATTGATGTATAATTAATTATTGTACAATTAATTATTTGCTCAGTCTGATTAGCACTGGCCCAGAGAGTTTTAACCTAAAATGTAGGACCAAAATTACTTTATTGCTAAGACACAAATCAAGTGTTTGAAATATTTTTTCAATTGCTGCACCTCTGAGAGCAAACAAGACTGATATCAGAACTGGTATACACACCGCCAACCTAACAGTTGAAGCTGCTGAGTGTTTCTGCCCTGTTTTCACCAACAAGGCAGACAAAGAGCAGTTAAAACATCCCTATGACAAGAAACAAATCAAGGACCATGATGTTGCCCAGTATGAAACAATCAGGGCCCCTCCTTGGAGCCAGGCCCGAAGTTGGGGCTCGTTTGCGAGATGGTTGGGCCTCTGTCCATGGGTCTGGATACTTTCAGGGCAGGGGAAGGATCTCAATCCCACTACCATGTCTTCAATGGAGGCAGCACAGGCTGAAGTCTCAGAGGTGAACTTGTTCGTCACCTAAGCTGAAGTCACTGAGGCAGTTGCCAAGCTTGTCTGTGGCAGGGCACCAGGGGTGGATGAGATACGTCCTGAGCACCCCAAGTCTCTGGATATGCAGAGATTGTCTTGGCTGACTTATCTCTGTAACATTGCGTGGCAGTCAGGGACAGTCCCTCTGGATTGGAAGACTGAGATGGTGGTCCACCTTTTAAAGAAAAGGGACAGGAATGTGCTACAACTACGGGGGGATCGCACTTCTCAGCCTCCCCAGGAAAGTCTAGAGTAGAGTAGAGTAGAGTAGAATTTTATTGAGTAAAGTTCTACTTTATTCTATTCCACTCTATTGTTGAGCAGAACTCTATTCCAAGGTAATGGAGAGGAAGATTATACAATTAGTTGGACCTCAGTTTCAGGAGGAACAATGCGGTTTTTGTCCCGGTCGCAAAGCACTGGAAGAGCTCTACACTCTGATCTTGTGCTTGAAGATGGTAGTTTGTCTAACCAGTCCATATGTGCTTTGTGGATCTGGAGAAGGTATTCAGCTGCACCCCTCGTGGTATCTTTTGAGGAGTTAGGGTCCCTGATCCCCGTTTGGCCGAAGGCGGGGTTTAGTTCGCATTGCTGGCAGTGAGTCAGACCAGGAGCATGTGGGCCATCGGCAGGGCTTCCCTCTATCACTGGCTCTGCTAACAATCTTTATGGACAGAATGACTAGGCACAGCCAGGATCCGAAGGGATTCAGGTTTGGGATTTCAACTCACATTTAAGTTTGTCAAATGCACTTAATATAAGATTCCAAACATAAATCTTACACTGAGATCTCCAGATATGTTTGCTCCAGCCAGGATCCCAGTGGCTGCAGGAAAGAAAATTGCAAATACGGAGAAGAAAGTCTCCTCATCTCTGAAATCTGGACCAATGTTCTCTAAGAAGATAGCAGCTGTAGAAAGGGAAGATAACACATATACCAGTCATACTACAAATTTAATTTAATATTCCATGCTTCAAAAAGACTAGGACATGTCTGACTTATTGGACCGCAGAAAAAAATTAATTGTAGTCAACACCAATGTAGCACAGACTGACTATTGTAGCCGAAGAATCCCAAGGGTTCCTTGCTCTCTATGGACATGAAGCTTCCTATGAAATAGTTAGCAATAGCTGCCAGCAGGATCACCAGGAGGACAATCTGAGCCTAACAGAAAGAGACAGACAAAATATAAATATATATTAATATAGAGTGGTTCTTATGATATGTTGATGATCTTAATCAAATTAGATAGAGAATTGATTATATTTGAATCTGAGGAGCAAACAAAGGAGAAAATTAATTATCAGGGTCATAGCTATAATGATGACAGCTATAACGTTGATCCAAACTCACCACAAGTGAGTCTGATAAGAAGTAACAGTACTCAGATGGACAGAATACTCAAGTACCTTTTTCAGGTACTGCTTAGCATTTTGGCTAATTGTGATACGATGGATATTGAATTTCTTCAAAGACACAAGTGTGTTTTGACCTAAATACCAGAAAACTAGCATACTCGTAGGATCACTAGAATACTAACATGGTCAGAATGACATTGCAACATCTAATGTTTAACCAGAACAATGTCTGTCAGTTTATCTGTCTTAGTTTGATTTTTGCAAATAGGAAAAAAACCACAAAGGACAGCTAAGAGTGATCGCAAGATTAAACAAATCTAAAAACAACAGAGGTGGACAAATACAAACTACAATTTGATTAGTCTAAGGAGAAAATGAGTGACTCATTCAACTTCATCTCAATTCGTCCAACAGTTGTTGGATGAAGTCTGAAGTTGTACAGGCATATCCAGAAAGACTTTTTATGTGAACCACCAGTACTGACTTCTGCTGCGGACCACGGAAGTTCAGTATGTACAAAATTTCATATTAACGTGTTCAACAGATGCAGAATTTGTTCACCCATCTTTCAAACACTTTTGCAGATGACAAACAGATTTACCTAAGTTGAAACTTGAACATCAGTGAAACGCTGTCACTTAAAAAGACATTCATAATTTATATCAAAAATGTCTTCAATTCACTTGTACACTATGTGTTGTTAGCTATGGACATATAAACTGTAGTAGCATAGCAAGTATCCTACCTTGGCTTCCCACTCCATCCCAGCCACTGAGATACCCAGCAGGAGAATAATGGTCAGAGTTCCAACGATCCGAATATCATTCAGTTCATCGGTCATCAGAGCATCAACATCCTGCAACCGACAACCAGAGCAGGAAAAATATTATAATCCTTTCACTACCGGTAGACAATTTGAAAGGTTATACCAAAGTGTTTCTCACATTAAGCATCTCAACAACTGTCTCTGCAAAGCCAACAACATACATGGCCACAGCCACAGCATTGGCAAAGGCAAAGATGAGACCAATGGATCCTCCAAACTCCGGCCCCAAGCTCCTGGAGATGAGATAGTATGCTCCTCCTGGACAGCAATGACACACATTGCTAATCAATGCTTGTTAATACAATACAAGCATTGATTAGTTAACTGGTAGACATTAGTGTTTAAAAAGCCACTAAAAAGTGGCAAGGCTTTAATAAATAAAATTTTAGTAACAACTTTCCCAGGATGTTCCCAGGGGGTAGATTGGTCCATGAGGCCATCTATCACCTCAGCATTTTGAAAAATGTCTGGTTCTGATCGTGGTTTTACCACTATTTGTGATTGATGGTTGTTAGCACATAACAAAAAAACATATAAAGACATAAAGACAGGAGTAGACTTTTCTGTCTCACCTCCTCGCACAAAGCCATTGGTTGCTATAGCAGAGGTGGACAGACCGGTGATGGTAGTGACCACAGTGGCCATCATAATGATTGCGATGGTCAGTCCTTTTGGATGAAAATAATTTTAATTAACAACAAGAAGAAAACATTGTCTTGACTTGTTTTGTCATTGTCTTTGTGTTTGACTTAATTATTAAACATCTTATTTCGTTAGTTTGAACAGCCATATTTACTTCAGTTGCTGGTAATAATTTTACGATGCCTTAATGGATAAAACTGTCATTTATTTCTATTTTTTTCTTATTGTGAATATGTTGCACAACAAGATCAAACCAAAAAATGTATTTGCCGATTTTTTGAAACTTCCTGAAACGTTTGGATAAAACAAACATGATTTCCTCAAACAGCTGGGTGCTATAGTTTCAAATAGTATTTACTGTAACTTGTCATCAAATAATGCCTTTACTGGAAACATCTTTCAGCAGTTTATTAATCCACATTTATTGCTCTGGTGAGTTATTTTGCCAGCTGGATGGTGAAGAATGATTGAGTTAAAGTCAGCAAGACAGAAACTGGAGAGCACAAACATCCATCAGTGCAGCTCTGATTCCTGATTTAATATACGTAAGTCAATTGTCCCACGATAGTTTTGCCTTTATTCCTTGATTCCTTTATTCCTTGATCATGGAAAAATTTCATGAAAATCCATTCCCAACTTTTAAAGTGTTCATGCAAACAGGAAATCAATCAAACAAATAATTGAATCAATACTGGGAAAAGTTGAAAACCTTCCTTTTATTGGCTGCCTAAGAGACAGACAGCCCAGACAAGGAGCCTAGATTTCTCCTGTAGTTACCTATTCCAGCCTGCCCAACAATCCAGGACATTCGGATGAAAAGCATCACACCCCAGATATTCAGCATGCAGCGGATCTGCAACACACAGCCAGGTGAATTTGTGTGAATCAGCATGAAAGTAGGAGAAGAGTACCAAAATTAAATGAATTTAAAAGTCATCTCCCTTATTAATGTTTATCCAATCAAACCAACTTTCATACCACAGGGCAAAGCGTCAAAGGGATGCTCCTTTAATATTATTTCTCAACACTAACCAAGACTCCTTTGATCCAACCAAACTTGACTGTTCCTCCTTTTGCCTCCTTTGCTGCCAAGGCTGCAGCTTCCTCAGAGGCTGACAGCTCTTCTCCATTGGCCAGACCATCCTCAAGTGGCCCCTGACAACCAATCATAGAAAGGATGGAAAATGTCAAAAAGCCCCCAGAGAAAATGAAGCTTTGGTGTAAGTCTGTAACATTTCTTTGGAAAAATCAGTAAATCTGAATATAATTCAGTTAACTTGACTATTGTTATCCAAATAATTATTCCAAAGTCACAAAGAAACTTTGCTTAGGAAAACTTAAAGATATAATCGGCAACATGTAAAAAAAAAAGCAAACTTTGTTAATGTTGACAGTGTTGACAACAGTTTGCAATTTCTGACACTGTTTACGGTAAAACAGTAACAGGTGTCTCATGTTGAACACTGGTAATGAATGAATGAATGCATGAATGCTTTATTTCGAACATGTGCGCAGAATAACAACAAAAATGAAGACAACAATAATACTAATAACACACAAAACATGCTTGAAAAGGAGCAGGAAGAAACATAAGCTTATTGAATCCTACCCCTTCTTCACTTCTCCATTGACATTAATTCCCCAAGTACAAAAAATAAATAAACAAATGAAGTACTAAACATATATACAAGAAAAGACAATAAACAGAAAAATAAGTTACAAATAGACTTGATAGAAAACACCTGATTGTTAGACCCCTTCCCCCTCCCTGTACCCAGTGAAAACCATTTGCTTGTAGCGCTTTTTAAACTGGATCATACTTGGACATTGCTTGAGCTCCACACCCAACCTGTTCCACACCCTCACTCCACAAACAGAAACACAAAAACTTTTCATTGTTGTACGTGCCCTCTGATGTTTTAAGTTGTGCTCCCCCCTCAGATGATAATTCCCTTCTCTATTGAAAACCATTTTTTGTATATTACCAGGAAGTGTCTTATGTATTGCTTTGTACATGAGTTGTGCTGTTTGAAAATGTATGTCAGTGAGTTTTAATATTCTGGATTTTAAGAATAGTGAATTTGTGTGATCTCTATATCCGGCATTATGAATTATTCTTATGGCTCTTTTCTGTAATACTGATAATGAATTTATTGTACATTTATAAGTGTTGCCCCAGACCTCTGCACAGTAATGTAAATATGGTAAAATGAGAGAACAGTAACGAATGTGGAGTGACCTGTGGTCCAGAATGTGTTTGACTTTGCTCAGAATTGAAAGGCTTCTTGATAATTTACTTTTTAAATAATAATTTACCTGTCATCTATTATCACCCCCAGAAACTTATTTTCATATACCCTTTCAATATCCACCCCATCTACCTGTACATGTGCTTGAATGTTCTTATTGCAGTTGCTGAATATCATGAATTTGGTCTTACTTAGATTTAATGATAATTTGCTCCTGTCAAACCACATTTTTAATTTTTGTATTTCATCAGTGACCCTCCCCATTAGTTTGTGCAATTCCCCCCCAAAACAAAAAATGCTAGGGTCACCTGCCAAAATACTAATTTTAATACCTTTGAAACTTTGCATATATCATTTATATAAAGAATAAACAATTTAGGACTCAACACTGACCCCTATGGGACGCCACAAGCAATGTCCAAGCATGACCATGAACGTTCACCCACCTTCACAGATTGTTTCCTGTTGCTCAGATAGCTTTTCGCCCAGTGCAGTACTAACCCCCTGATCCCATACCTCTCAAGTTCATTGATTAAAATTTCATGATTGATTGTGTCAAATGCTTTTTTGAGATCTATGAATATTCCAATAGAGTGCAGTTTATGATCTATGGCATTGGTGATCTCCTCAATTGATTCTATCAATGCTAGTGATGTTGAACTGTTTGCTCTAAATCCATATTGACTATCAGAGAGTAATTTATGTTTATTGATGAATTTATCTAGTCTGTTATTGAACAATTTTTCTAGGATTTTGGAGAATTGTGGAAGCAAGGAAACAGGCCTGTAATTTGTGAAGTGGTGTCTATCCCCAGTTTTATACAGCAGTACAACTTTAGCCATTTTCATGTTGTTAGGAAATTTACCAGTCTGGAATGATAAGTTGCAGATGTATGTTAGTGGTTCTGAAATCCCCTCAATGACCCTTTTTACAACTTTCATATCAATTTCATTTAAATCTGTAAATGTTTTACTTTTACCTTTATTTACAATATCTATTATTTCCTTTCCTTCCACTGCTGCGAGGAACATTGAACTGGGATTCCTTTCTATAAGGTTGTCACTCCACTTCTTATCTAAACATGGATCTGGGATTTCATCTGCCAGTTTTGGTCCAACATTTACAAAATACTGTTAAAACTGTTGACAACATCATCCGTATTATCCATCTTCATGTTATTTTCAACAAAATATTGAGGGTAGCTCTGTTGTTTAGTACCATTTTTAATAATACTGTTTAATATGTCCCACATTCCTTTAATGTTGTTTTTGTTATTACATAATATTTTGCTGTAATATTGCTTTCTACACACCCTTATAATATTAGTTAACTTATTTTTATATTTTTTGTATTTATTTTCTGCCTCTTTCGTTCGTCTTTTCATGAACTCTCTATATAGTGTATTTTTCTTTTTGCAGGCGTTTTGTAATCCCTTTGTGAACCATGGTCGATCTTTGTACTTTTGATTTCTGTCACATTGTTTTATTGGACAATTTTTATTATATAATGATGTGAATATTTTTATAAAAGTTTCATATGCACTATCAATGTCTTTTTTATTATATACATTCTCCCAATTTTTTGCCAATAAGTCATTCTTTAATGTATTCATAGTTTCCTCTGTCCTCACTCGCCTATATTTTAGTTAATCCTCTGGGTGATTTCTCTGCTGGCTGTTATTATAAATTGTAAAAACTGGTAGGTGGTCACTGATATCATTGATTAATAGTCCGCTTACTGTATTATTTTCAACATCATTGGTGAATATGTTGTCAATTAGAGTGGCACAGTGGGTGGTGATTCTACTAGGTCTGGTGATTGTTGGATATAAACTCATGCTGTACATTGTATTGATGAAGTCATCAATTCTTTGGTGCTTATTTGGATTTAACAAGTCAATGTTAAAGTCACCACAGATGAAAAGAACCTTTTGGTTAGTTTTAGAAAAAAATTCTTCCATCCATTCCTTGAATGCTTCAACACTAGAGCCTGGTGCTCTGTATATGCAACTGATTATTACATTTTTACTTTTTTCATAATACATTTCAATTGTTATACATTCTAGCAAGTTATCAATAACAGTTGTCATATTTTCTACTACTTTATAATTCACGTTTTTGTTCACATACACAGCGATCCTTCCTCTGCTCTTGTTCCTTCGGTTTGCACAGTGAAGTTCATATTGATCCAGTTCAAAATCCATTCCTTTAACTGTATTGATCCATGTTTCTGAGATTGCAATTATTTGGAATGGTTTTATAAACTGATTTAAATATTCCTTGATGTAATTGAAGTTTATATATAAACTTCTACTATTGAAATCTCAAATTACCAATCAGTATTTGAACCTGCAATTACTCTTTGATATCAAATACATAAAATAACATAACTTTCTGAAAAGACGTTCGACTACCTACGCTTACAAATCCTGGAAAATGCATGAGAACCGTAAGTGTGCAGAGTCATGTTTAATTCATACTGCCAAGGATTGGTGGGTTGTCCAGTTTGAGGCCTCAGAAAGTTCACTGTGACATAGCATGCAAAGATCAAGTGATAATTACCATACAGCATATGTTAATCTTAACACACACACACACACACACACACACACACACACAAATCCTATTTACTTTAATGTGAAGAGAGTTCTAACCTCATCTAGTGTTCTGCGGGCAGAATACTTAGTCTCGATGTACAATACTTGTCGTCACAGATACCTATTGTATCAGAGGAGTGGGACTGTAGCAGGGGATGCCTGTAGGGTCATGATGTCACTGAGCCCACTCAGGGTGTCAGATGTTAGTCAGACAGGGGAATGTTCTATGTTCATGACATCTGTAACCTGTGGACCACTCAACATTGAAATCGAATGAATATCTAAATGTGGCTTCTGCTTTTAACATGTATATTATTATTATTATTATTATTATTATTATTATTATTATTATTATTATTATAGTGTTTGTACTCTTAAGAATACATTTTTATTCTTTTCAAGATCATTCAGGCCTAGAGGAACTCATCTACTACTCCTCTACTTACAGATAAAATGTGTCTTCTCCAAACATTTCCACTCAAATGACACTCTGCGTAAAACATCCCACATTAACGTAATTTATGAGAGTAAAGTATTCTGAATATTTCCATTAGAAGATTTTTGACGTGCTGTAACGATGGACTCATTAAAAGTATGGACTTTTATTACTTTATGAAGTTCATCGTGCAGCTCCGACAGCGACGGTCTGGTCAACTTCTCCCCGAAGGAAGCATCAGTCTGTCGGTAGAAGTCGATGTTGGGCACAGCATCTATGGTGTTGTGTCCGAAGGTCCTCATGTAATAGGTGTTGGAGTGCGAGTCTGAGACGTGGGTGTGACCCGTTCCCGTTGAATGAAGGCTGACGGAGTCGCTCCTCGCCGTGTCCGGTTCATGGAACACATCAGGCGGGAGGCCGATGTCCATGGCGCTGCCCAGAGCGCCCGGATCCAGGAAGCCTACTAATCTGAACCGGCTTTTGGATTCCTCGGTTGGGTTGGATCCTTCCGTGGAGGCCGCGGAGGGAGTCGAACCCGGGGGTGGGAGAGGGGTAGGTGAGACAGATGATGCTTCTGTTACCACATCCACCTGGAAGCGGCTCCTCAAAGAAGGTTTCTGTCCCGACATGTCTGCTCGGAAAACGACAAAATTGTCTGAAGGTCACTGGTGCAAAGACTTAAATACCGAATCCAAAACCTGGGTGAGGTCCATGCAACGGCGCAGCAGCATTTAATTACAAACAAGCGTCACAAATCTGAAGTCCAAACGGAATATTTAGTTTAAAAATAAGTTTGCAGAAATTTTGGAGAAATGCTGTTAACTGGATGCTCCAAGTCGCTTTTCAGTGCGCAAAAGACAACATAACCCGTTCTCTGTGTGTTACCGGGTCTCTTTCTGTCCATCTGTTCATCATCAGTAAATGGGCAAGTATCGTCCCCTCAGAAGACTCAAACACCTTATTGTCATCCTTCTCCTCCTCTTTCTGGACTCCAGAGACGTCCCAGCATGTCGGTGGAACGACAGAGAGGAGGAGGAAAACGAAATGTTCGGTGTTCATTACGCATCAAACTTTGGCACGCGTCCTGGCGCGTGCAGTTGAGAATGTGTGATCGTCAGAATGAGATAATGCTGGTGCATAAATCTGTTTGTGGAAGTGTTGGGATAAAACGTCTGAAGCAGAACCATCATCATATGACTAAAGAGCCACCTCAACGATTGTGTGTGTGTGTGTGTGTGTGTGTGTGTGTGTGTGTGTGTGTGTGTGTGTGTGTGTGTGTGTGTGTGTGTGTGTGTGTGTGTGTGTATATGTTTGTGTGTGTGTGTGTGTGTGTGTGTGTGTGTGTGTGTGTGTGTGTGTGTGTGTGTGTGTGTGTGTGTGTGTGTGTGTGTGTGCGTGTGTGTGTGATAACATGAAACAAAGCACTTTATCATCACTACTGGTCACACACATTCTCTCAGAGGCTCAGACTGGTACACAGGGAGGTGAAGTGTGTGGGTGTGTGTGTAATTAGCATAAGGAACAACAATTGCTTTCTTTGTCAACATGCTAAATACTAAAGAGAATCACTGTACAATAAATAAATTACAAGTACAGACAGTCGGGACCCATGTTAAACCAGTTATACTTAAAACACTATTGTTAACCAACCTAAAGACTAAGATGGTGAATGTATTGTTGACTTGACAGATTTTGTCGTGAATCAGGAACACTTAAGAACCTTCCAATCATTATCATAGTTACTTGAGTCTGACACAACACATTTATTGCATGATCATAAGTTCATGTGTGTTTGATAGATTATTTTACAGTATGATAACTAAGTGCATGAATAATCATAAAGTAGCATAACCCACATGTATCATGAAGCCTCCCCACCTAAACCACTGGTCTCCTCTGAAGGACTCAGTAACATTTCTCAGGGAGTCAGAGTTCTTTCAGCCCAGGACTACAAAATGTTTTGCCATGTTAAACTCATCTGAGGCAGAGGAGGGCAGGTTGGGGTTAGGGTTGGGCTTGACAGGGGCATTGCTTCTCGAAATGCCCTCTGGTGTTTCTGCTGCATCTTCATGCTTGGTAGAGGTGTCTGGTTGTCACCACTGAGCTGTTATACCTGCAGGGAAAGAGAGGACTAACACGTATTCCGCCAGGGACAACTGATGGAAACATAATATACTGGTTTGTTGTTGTCTCATGTCATTTAAGAGCTTATCAAAAATATTTGTCAAAACAGAAAATAAAATTAAACTTGTTAGACTGTATATGTGATTCCAAAATGACCATGAATGACCTCTGAGGGTTTTTTTTTACTTGGAGAGATGAGAGGAGCGATGAGCTGTCAGTCCTCTCTGGATAAGAGGTGAGGAAGAGGAGGATAAAGATGCGCAGTTACCAGAATCCTGATTGTGGCAGATACGCTCCTGACCACAAAACCACAACGACTCCTCATGGGGAACAACGGGGATCTCTGCCAAAGCAGCATTCTGACACACACACACACACACACACACACACACACACACACACACACACACACACACACACACACACACACACACACACACACACACACACACACACACACACACACACACACACACACATCCACTGAAAATGATTGAACATTTTCACATGGTATGTATATTTCCTTCCCTGGTATCTACCTTGACAAGGGCTCTCTGGTTCACCATGTCCTGTTTCCATGGCATCACATACAGTTTGGGGATCATAGGATGTCGTCTTGAGAACGTTGGGATGTGAGAATATTGCCTGAAAATGGAGATGAAGAGACAATTGGTTCAAACACTGTGAACCAGTTTTGCACATTAAATGATTTCACTAAAAATCTGTCACAGGGATGAAACATGATGAGGCCAAAATGCTCTTCTTCAATCTCATAGAAATGTAAGGTCACCAGGTCCCAAAGCCACCTTATTGCTGTAAGACAACATCGTAAACTGTGACCACAGAAACGTCATGTTTCCAGGTTTGCTCTGTGGATCATTTTACTTAAACATGTTAACAAGAAAAAGCTTCTGAGACACATATGGTCTACAATGGATAATAAAAAAATAATAATATAATGATAATAATTCAATCAGTACTCACTTATGCTGGTGAGCCTTCTTTGGTGCAGCAGTCATTTTTGTTGATAGTCAGGTCACCTTAGAAACCTCCCATTGCATGATGGGTAGAGGGTAGAATTACTTGAACAAAACAATGGGAATCATTCACAAAGGGCTGATTCAATCTAACAGAAGTTTAATAGACATTTAATCACTGGCCTTTATGTTCTGTTCACTTTGGAGGTTTCATAGGTTTTTGTGGGGCGTCCTCCTTTCAGTTAACACAACAGGTGCAGGTTGGACTTCATGGATGGGGTGAATCCATCAGTGTCATCCCTAGTCTATTTTGGAAGTGGTATCCTCCTCAGTAGTATGAGAAAAAAGAAATTCAAATGTGCATTTTTCCACACAGCACCATGTTAGTAAAGACCCAGGAGAAACAAACTTAGAGCTGATGACTCTCTCCCGTTTGTCAGTCTTTGAGATCAGGAGATGAAGCTTAACTCAAGGCTCCAGATGTTCAGACTTCAGGGAAGTAGGATTTGTGGATGTTTCCGGGACATTAATGATGTCCTCCTTGATCTGGTCCATAGATACAGTACCTCCTGATGACTGAAATGTTCCTGGGTGGACCCCAACTATAATTCAAGCCTAGTCTAATCTCGCAAGTCATATAATGTATGCTGTGACAGAGATGGGCATGGTATGCCACAACAAGTCTTTTATCATTGTGTTTCAGCCTGAAGTCCCAAATCCCTTAATTTGTGAGTGTAAGAAAAGATCTTTGTGGAATAACAACAGCAAACATTTTTACATAACTGTGTTCCTGTTGGTCATTTTATAATCTTATAGAGACATTGATGGTTATCTCCATGACAAAACTATCCGGTGATACATGAGAGACACAGGACTTTACTAAAATACAACTTTATTATCCAACAGAGGAAATAAATGCACATCATCAAGTACATACTGTATTTCCCGTGTTCATAAAATCACAGTCACTTGTATGTCCGTAACAGTCATTTGAATCTCAGCTGGGCAGTCCTTGAATCGGAATGGGTTTCATACATGTAATTCCATTCAGATACATTTATACATAGTGAACCTTTTACCTGTGTGACTCGTGTGTAGGGAGAGAGATTTTTTAGAAATCCAGTGGCCCTGTTAAGAATTATACACTGGTAGGATTGTCTCTTTCTACAAATGAAAAATAACAGTAGCATTATTTAAAATATTTATCTTTAAAACAAAAAAATACAAAAGTTTTACATTTACTGAAAGTTGTTTACTTTCGGTGGAAACTATTGACCACATGGTGGAAGCATTTATTAATTTTTGAAAGCAAGAACGGTTGGAGAACCTACACTTGGCTCTTGGAAAATTAAAAAATCAAAAAATATTTTTAGGGTTTTATTCCATGTTTCCATTTAGATTTATACATTTTCAGTTTTGTCTTTGAATAAATTTGGCTTTTCTTATGAGGTGATCATACTTGGTTTAGGTAGACACTGATGTAGCTGAACGTGATTGGTCAAGCAGATGAGAGCTCACATCTTATTACAACATGTGGCAGATACGTGTTTTGGAACACACACCTAGATCATGGAGGGAAAAAATATGAAATGAATAATGGTTACAGAAAAGCAAAGGCTTATGTTTGAACATACCAGTCAGTATTCAGACCACCGATTAGCCCTTGTTGGGTCCTAGACCACCGTCAGTCTAAAATCAGTATCACTGTCAACAACAACTCAACATTTCTGCCTTTTTTATGACTTTAAACAGTAAAAAGAAAATATTTTTAGTTTGTAAAATGCAGATGTTTTTTAAAAGCATTGCAAGCTCAGAAAAAACAGGTCATGACATCATTGATTTCTTAAGGTTAGGGCCTGCCATCAACTGTTGTTAGGGCCTGCCATCAACCTCCCACATTATATTTATTACAATACAATGAAATGATCATCAGAAATAACAGAAATTTCTAAAGCAACATGAGGTAAATATGAGGAAATCCCGGACATGTCAGCATATGATGAAGTCAAGAATTGATTTTCTATCCTAAATCGTCATGTAAACACCTTTCCTTTCTAGTTCCACTTCAGCTGACCAAACTCTCCAATGTGATTAGCTGAACAGACTTAAGTCAGAAGAAACCTCTACTGCTTAGAACACTGATCTCTTCAGATGTTCAATAAATGCAGGCTTGAGTCACATTAGAGTGAATGAGACAACGTTTACTACTTTGAAATGAAATACAACGACAGAATTTGCACATTATACCAGCAAAATATAATACTGTACTACTGATCTTTGGAAAAGTCAGAGCCCTTACACTACTTTATCTGATACATTAGCATAAGTCAGATATAATATTATCAGGTTACTGTGCTATTTAAAGAATAACCAGTAGATCTGGTTTCTAATGAAATGTTAGCTGGCCTGTAATCACAGACTCGTCTAATAAAAGCTTAAACACTCGTATTTGCTGACCTCCAGTGGTCTGGCTTGTCACTGGAAGCACTGATGTGGACCTACACTCCCTGGTGTGCCAGTACACGATGACACTGATGTTGGGTTTAGTTACAGTGCAACTGGCCACCAGGGTTGGGTGTTAAACGATGCTTCATGGTCTAATGTTATGTCACTTTTCACTGAAGTGGTTTCCAGCAAAATCATGCAGCTTCATCCAGCAGTCTCTGCAGGTTCTTTTGCACCTATGAGAACATAGTTTGTGTTGACCGTGAGTTTCATGTTATAATGCATAATTAATAAACTATAAGATGTACTATGGTAGTATGATGTTGAGTTGCTGATGAGTCTACGCTTAATTTAAACTTTTCTCAATATGAAAGTTGGAAGATATTATTGTGTAAATGTACAATTGATTAGAACCCAGAATTTCAAAGAGAAAATACACCATCTGCATAAGAAATTTGTGTCTGCCTTTTTTTTTCCCACAGCTTTTTGTAATTAGATCTGTGTCTGTCTGACATGTTAATGTGGCTGAGACACACCGAATACGGATTGATGGATGAGAAACAAGCTCTTCTTTCAGATGACATCAACCCTACTCTGTGAGATCGTTGACTATAAATGTTTGATTAACGGCAGCAAGGATCTGGTTACACTTCTCTCTTGGAAACCCAGAGCTTTCTTCTTTGTGTTGATGAAGGGATGTTGTATAAAGGCCAAACATCCTTATGCTTACCCTCTAATTGAGTGTATGACTGTCAAAATAAAAGTTTCGCACGGCAGAGCAACTAAAGCTCACTTTGACCGAATAAACTCCAGACTCTGTGTCCGAATTGAACAGTTGTAGCATCATGTTACTCTTATTCCCTGGCTCTTGTAAACTTCTACTGAACTTCCTAATCGTTTGAGAAACACTTGCAAAATGTCCTCTGAAGGTACAGCAGATGTTAAAACTAAACACATCTCCTGACTGAGTTTTGAGACAGACCTTTTCCAGCTTCATCAGGTTGATGGTCAGAAGTTCAGAGAAAAGGTCTATGTTCATGTCGCTTTCCCGCAGAAAGTTGTTCCTAAAACAACAACACAGTTCATTATCGAAACATTTCAGATAGATCTTTCAAACATCACAATGGTTAAAAACAATCAAACAAACAAACAAACAAACAAACAAACAAACCAGAACAAAACAAACAATGAGATCATCTAATCTAATTTAATCTAATTTAATTGAAAGAAATTAATTATTGCTGTGTGCTGTGCTTTATGTGCCAGACTGAAACTGAAAATACATGACATTGCTAAGGAGTGTGGATATATTTACGTATGTAAGATTTAATGCATTTATTTTTGTAACTTCATATTGTGCAGTGCCAAAACCAAACGCATGAAAAGTGTGTAAATTCTGAATCAAACACAGTTAAATCAGTCCTAAACTAAGTAAGGGAGTGTAATAGCACATGTCATAATGTTGTAATGATTTTCGTCTTTGCTGATGAATGACTGAAGGCACATTCACACGTAGCCGGATCTTTTTGAAAATGCAATTTTTTCAGCCCACATAGAAAAAAATTCGCATCCACACGACAGCGTTTTTGAAAAAATCTCCATCCACATGTGATTGCGTAAGTGCGTTGAAGCAGAAAAACTCCTTAACAACTCCGAGATAGACAGGAGGGAGGACAAGGACGTATGGAAATTCATGGCTTTCCTCCTGGAGGACCACCTCCATCACAAAGTTCTCCACCAGCAGACCGGTCTGACCCAGAACTGGCGACAGCGTCTTTGGCAAGGAACGTGAATGAATGAATGAATGAATAAATAAGTAAATATTTAAACTTCATGACTAATAAAGAAAGACACAGACAAACAAAATTTCAACTGTCAAGCATGTTTATCAAAGCGTCTTCGACGTGGAGCTGTTATACGTCAAAAAACATCCGGTTTTAACTCTGTCCATTCTGTTGTATATGTAGAGACAGCTCACACACACTAACGTCACAGCAGTTTTCGCTGCAGGGAGACACCCCCCCGGATAGAAGAAGTTTCGGTTACAGTATCCACACATCAACACATACCCGGCGTTTTCAAAAAACTTCACTTTGGCTGGCATTTTTCAAAAAGTTGCATTTTCGTCCCGGATATCTGCATTGTCGTGTGGATGAAAGACGTAACTGCAACAAAAAACTTATGTTTTCAAAAAGATCCAGCTATGTGTGGACGGGGCCTGAACCTCTAGAAGGTCTTAATTTCATTTTCTACTCACTCCCGGTGGGAGAAGTCGCTAATGGAGCCGAGCGTCATCAGCTTCTGTTCCAAAGAGATAATCTTAAAGGCCAGGTAGCAGGAAGACAAAACCAAGACTATCACTCTGACACACACACACGCACACACACACACACACACACACACACACACACACACACACACACACACACACACACACACACACACACACACACACACACACTAAATCAGTTAAAGGGATTATTGGATGAATGGTAAGAATGAATGAATGAATGAATGAATGAATGAATGAATGAATGTCAGTAAGCTCACAGAAACAAGTAGACAAACAGCACAGTCTTGAGAGATGCTGTACCGTTAACCACCAACTCCGAGCCTGGAAAAACAACAAACTCTAAAATACATTTTTTAATCCTTATGTTTTGAAACAGTAAAAAACATCCGCAGCAACAGCAACAGGGATGGAAATCACAAAGGGTTGAAATGTTACTTGGATGGTAATTTTAGATGAGAGACATGAGGGCCTTTGAGTCAACCTGAATAAAAGCAGAACACATCGACATATGGATATAGCAGATAGAATATTCATACCAGTGCTGTGTGCTTTGTGCAGCTTGCTGTCTGGGCTCTTCTGGTTCTTGACTTTGTGTTGACAATCCACATGCTGAGGTGGAGCTGTGTTGTGTGTGTTCTTCAAGACATCCAGGAACGGAGGAACCGAGAACTCTGCAGAGTTGAAGAGACAAGAACAAAACAGGCCTCCCTTTGAGCTGCTGTTTCATCCTGCTGCAGGGTCTGTGAGCAAGGCACTCGCTTTGTTTTGCCATCTGTGTGCTAGCCTCACTTGCAGAGGTCCTGAAAAAAACAACTACAACTCCACTTCACAGTAAGAGGTTTCAGTATCCTCTATTATTCATCTTTAATCTTGAGGTACTCTCAGCTTCAGTATTGGAAGATGTACTCAGAAAAATAAAGAACAAGCAAAAATCCACTATTCAAAATCACACTTCCTACGAGTAAGTAATTATTATGAGCTGTGTTATAAAAATCCCGAAAACAAATAGACACAAACTGTACAAAAAATCCACGGAGGGTATGAGAACTTGTAACATATAAAACAGCCAGCAGCTAAAAGTGTATTTCCCTCTGACTCTGTAAAGGAACATACATTATCATGTCAATGCAATCACAGGCGGGAGGACTGAGGCAGTGTAGAAGTAGGGAAAAATAAATAGTTAATGAGACTGAGTAGAGTAAAGCATGCAGGAAGTAAACTGAAGAGCAGCTGTCCTGATGCTGACCTGACTGGTTGGTTACCTGCTATCTTGTCGTAGTCGTGTGTTTGGGAGTCAGAGCTGCTGCTCTCCTCCAGGTCCTGCCTCCTCTGTCCAATGGCTCCATCCAGGTCGCTGAAATCACCTGGAAAACTCTTCATGGACACACAGACACAAACCAGCCTGTTTGTCACTTTATTATTACTGTGCTATCACTGAACGCATTAGATAAAATATGAAGTCCTTTTACATGGTCGTTCAACAGGTATGCTAAGTGGTTTTTAAGGTTATGAAAGATGAGTGATGCTGAAAGTCACACATAAAACTATGATTAAAAAACCCCAAAACAAAACAAATAAATTATTGCACACGTAATGGAGGTGAATTTTAGTTTAAGGCATGTTAACATTCACTATTGCTGCTCTCAGTCTGTGATTGCCAGTTTTCACTTTTGATTTGGTGATTAATTTAAAAAAATGATTTTGAAATGTTCAGATGCACTGGGAGGGAAAACAAAGACAACAAAGTGATTTTAGTGGCTTGTTTATACATTTTTCTAATGCTGTTATGCTGTGTCGGATTTACCAGAGGAAAACAAGGCGATAGAGATGACCTCTGACCTCTGAAGCTACTCTCGGCTGAAGAGGGAATAGGGCTGCTACAAGGACTTTTCTCCTGTAAATGGAGTCAAAGAAGTGGAGAGAAATACTGAAAAAAAACAAATACATTTTTCATGAACTTTAAATAACATCTAAACAATTTAGAAAAAACATTTCTCTTTAGCCAATGAACATTATTTAAAAATCAATGACACTATAAATATAGTTAAACATTATGTCTATCCTTCTTAAAGTGAAGATGTGGCTGCATGTGGGCCGACTTTCATACCTCCAGATGGAGACAGACGGACATCAAGATCTTGTAGGTGTTGTCTCTGGACAGGAACGACACAAACACATACTGCAATAAAAAACACAACAGGTTTACTTCTATAATTCAGAAACACAATGCTATTTAAAGGAAGGATGTTTCAGTGTAAAACATATCATACTCTCACCCTGTCATTGCTCGTGGCAATCACCAGAGCGTTTGGCACCAGTATGGCAGTTTTGGTCTTCTTGATATGAGTAACAGACACCACAGGGATGGCGATCTGGGATGGACAAACACTAAGATTGAGTTCAGCTGTACAGGAACCGTTTTACTGTCTGTTGGCACAGAACCACTTATCCTATGGGAAGCAGCAGTCACACTGTCATAGATGCTTTGAAACCTCAACACATAAGGAAACTGAAGCACATCGGGAGATTTAGGTAAAGGTTGGTTTTAGTAGAGAAACACAATATTTTTCTGTCAAATATAAGCAGCACATAAAACATAAAATTTATAAACATATAAATCCAAAGTGCTGGTCACTCCTGCATTTTTGACCATTAACCCATGTCTGTGTGGGTTCCTCTCCCACCAGCACAAATACGCATTAGAGTCTAAATGGTCAGCTAGAAAAGACTACAGGTGCTGTATTACAGCTACACATGAATGCATCATTATCATCTGAACTCTGAGCAAGCACTTTAGGTCAAGTTAATCCAGGAGGATGTTGGCACTTCTCCTGAAATCATACCCGCTGCTGGCACCTTTCTTCATTCACCACAGTTAACATTTCCTATCATAACATGTTAAAATAACATGTTAAGATTTCAACAAAGCACCAGGAAACACAGAAGACCTAGCTCTGTGCCAAAGTAACCTGCCGTGTAAGATGGTTTGTTTCAATAAACTACCAGAGAAGTCATTTATGGAAATAGTTTGAAAATGGGTAGAAACATTTAAACAGTTGAATGACTAGATGAACCACATGCCTATCATGTGTAACCTGAAGAAACAAAATGTGGTGAAGCTCATGAGTCAAGGGCTTGCCCATGAATAAATTAAGAAAATACTTTTTTTCTTACAATGAAACAAAAAAAGAAAAGGAGGCTAGAACTCAAACGCTAGGTTCATAATTCCAAGATTAGACCCTGAATTTTTACATTGTTGCAAGAATTATGACCAGAAAGTAAGAAGGAAGTCAGAATTCTGACTCTGGATGCAAAAGTTGGAACTTTTCTCTGGTATGACACCTAACCTTCGCCCATTGCTGCCAGCGTTTCCTCAAAGCTGGCTGACTGGGCGAGTGAAGTGCCAAATACCTTTAGGGTAGAAAAGTTTTCATGTTGCAAAGAAAAAAGAATGCAAAAGAGAAACTGCTTTTCCTAAAATAAACAAATGTGGAAAAAATACTGAAAACAGAAGTAGACGGCTCTGTAATACAAGTATGTCTGCTGTAAACTATGCTGGTTTATGGTACCTTTGTGTCTTTGCCAAAGACCTTGGAATGGAAGCAGATCCAGTGATCAGAGATGAACATTCGTCCCTGGTAGAGGATGTCTTTCTGCAGAGCACAGGTGTAACCTGACAAATGGGTAAATAGCATCAAGTGACTGAGGAGAATGTAACACACAAGTGTTAAATTAGTGGAAAGGAAAGGTGTTGAGTACAATGTAGGGCTCTGAAAAACATGCAGATCTAACACATCCACTGTTTTACGTATACAGTAGTTTAAAAATGGTAAGAAACTTCTGGCTTTCATCAAAAAAATTGTTTACTTTTACTTCAGGAGCAATTACAGCAATCAGAAACCCTTTCAATACACATGGTTTTATATATATATTCTATTCTGGTGTTTAAAGTGTTAAATATTGAATTATTATTTCCCTCAGTAACTAAGGTGAAGCAGATCACTGTGATCATTAAGGACTCACTTTGTCTGAGCTGCTCTTCTTTGCTGATTTCCTTAAATATTTTATGGTACTGACAGTTACTCTTTGAAAGCTGAAACAAGATACACACACACACACACGCACACACACGCATACACACACATACACACACACAGACACACACACACACACACACACACAGTTAGATGCAGTGAAACACATCAGTAAAATGCTTGTTGTGTGTTTTTATTTTATCATGTTTGAGGAGCTATAGAAGCCATTAAGGTTTGTCAAAATGTGCTTTTGGTAGGTTGGATTATACTTTGGACATATGTTTTTAGCATCCCATTGAAATAAAGAGCCCAACTCAAGTTTTATTATTGATGATTTTGATGTTACCTGTCTGATCGATTCCATCCTCTAATGTTTACAGGTGTCAGAAAGGATGTATTACAGTTTTTTTCAGTCGCTAACAAGCGTTTATCCAAACAGCAGTCACATTTTCAAAACTCTAAACACAATTAGCACAGCATAGGTCTTTTGTGGCCATACCATTCACACATTTCATGTTGTTTTCACTCAATATGCAGTCAATGAACATATTTCCACAATGCTTTCATTTTCTTAACAGACAAACTATACCTGACAACAAAATTATGGATTGTTTTTTTATTACAGTTTTTTTCAGTCGCTAACAAGCGTTTGTCCAAACAGTAATCACATTTTCTAAACTCTTAACACAGGCTCCCACCTAGAAAGCACAAATGTCCAAATGGTTAATTTTCTTTTCAAAAACACATTTTGTTAAATAAACATTAACTCTTCATTTCAAAATAGAATACATCTTTTTCTGCACACACACTTTACCAAAACGCTGGATATTCAACTCAAAATCAAGTTACTGTGTCAAACAAAAATGCTTGTTTTCACTTCATAAGATACATGCAGTCAATCAAAGTACAACAGGTTTCAAAATACTGGCTATCGTTGACATTTGAAAAATTACGTACACTTTTATGTTTGTTTTACTGGTATTTGCATAAAAAATGTACACCAAATTTCTAGGTTGGGAACTTTATGTCCACATGCAATTTTCACATTAAAAAGCATTCCAGTAAAGAGCAAATCAGTTTTTTTCCTTTACAGTTTATTACAGGAGGTACAGTAAAAATACTGTTTACAATATGATAGAAAAGATAGCACAAAGAACAAAATAGCCATGAAACCCACAAGAGCATTCTGAATAACAAAAAACAACAACAGCAAAAAGCCCGGAAAAAAGAGTGTGTGTGTGTGTGTGTGTGTGTGTGTGTGTGGGGGGGGGGGGGGGGGGGGGGGGCTTACGTAAAAAAACACACAAAATTACTGTCTCTAATGTCTACGATCTCTGATATCATCCAAGGCGATGCACCTGGGTGTGCCGGATCCACCTTTGGCAATGATCAGCTGTGTGTCAATGGGGCGACATTGACTCAGGGGTAGAGCTGGTTGTCCAATGTTCCAAGATTGGCGGTTCAATTCCCGCTCCCACCCAAAAATATCCGGAGAGTGAGCTGACAGTGGGAGGTGTCAGTTCACCTCTGGAGCACTGCCGACGCGCCTTTGAGCAAGGCACCGTCCCCCTTACAAGTTGTTCATTTGGGTGCACCATAAAGGAGCTGCCCGCCAATCTACCCCCCCACCCCACCCCCGCCCCCTGCATCCGTACAGGACCCCTGTGTGTGTGTGTGTTCAGGGCCTGTACACACTAATATATGCACGTATGAATTACTAACACTAGAGGGTGCCACTAATTTCCCTTTGAGGATTAATAAGAAAAATAGTACAAATAAAAAAAAAATTCAATTGTTTGTTTATCAGCTGCGATATAATGTTTTTGAACTGATATCATTGCAGAAGCAGAGGTTTTTATACTGTATCTAAGGTTTGGAATATGTTTGTTGCTATTGTGGGATGTTGTGTGTTAACATTCGTAAATAATAAAAAATCCATAATTTTGTTGGGAGGAATAGCTTGTCTGTTAAGAAAATGAAAGCATTGTGGTAATATGTTCACTGACTGCATATTGTGTGAAAGCAACATGAAATGTGTGAATGGTATGGCCTCAAAAGACCTATGCTGTGCTAATTGTGTTTTGAACTTTGAAAATGTGACTGCGAATGTTAACACACAACATCCCACAGTAGCAACAACAATATTCAAAACCTTGGATAAAGTATAAAAACCTCTGCTTCTGCAATGATATCAGTTCAAAAACAATATATCACATGCTGATAAACAAACAATTGAATTTTTAAAGAAATTTTTAATATTTTTTTAATTTATATACTCAGTTAATCCTGAAAGGGAAATTAGTGGCACGCTAGTGTTGGTAATTCATACGTGCATATATTTGTGTGTACAGGCCCTGAACACACACTCACACGCAGGGACCCTGTATGCATGCAGGGGGAGGTAGAGTGGCGGGCAGCTCCTTAATGGTGCGCCCAAATAAGCAACTTGTAAGGGTGACGGCGCCTTGCTCAAGGGCGCCTCGCTCAAGGGCGCCTCGCTCAAGGGCGCCTCGGTAGTGCTCCGGAGGTGAGCTGACACCCACTGTCAGCTCACACTCCGGGTATTTTTGGGTGGGAGGAGGAATCAAACCGCCGATCTTGGAACATTGGATGACCCGCTCTACCGCTGAGTCACTGTCGCCCCATTGACACGCAGCTGATCATTGCCAAGGGTGGATCCGGCATACCAAGTGGTTCTATCCCAGGTGCATCGCCTTGGATGATATCAGAGATCGTAGAGATTAGAGACAGTAAAGTGATTTGCTCTTTACTGGAATGCTTTTGAATGTGAACATTGCATGTGGACATAAAGTTCCCAACCAAGACATTTTGTGTTCTTTTTGCAGGCAAATACCTTTAAAACTGAAACATAAAAGTCTACGTAATTTTTCAAATGTCACCGATAGCCAGTATTTTGAAACCTGTTGTACTTTGATTGACTGCATGTATCTTATGAAATGAAAACAAGCATTTTTGTTTGACACAGTAATTTCATTTTGAGTCGAATATCCAGTGTTTCAGTAAAGTGTGTTTACAGACAAAGATCTATTCTATTTTGAAATGAAGAGTTAGTGTTTATTTAACAAAATGTGTTTTTGAGAAGAAAATTAACCATTTGGTCAATTGTGCTCTCTAAGTGTGAGTATGTGTTAAGAGTTTAGAAAATGTGACTACTGTTTGGACAAACGCTTGTTAGCGACTGAAAAAAACTGTAAAAGTAAGCTGAGCGAATGCTAACCTGGCTGTAATGGAACTTCTTCCTCTCTATTTTGGGATCTGAGTCTGTTTGGACCTGAGTCAACAGGGAGTGGTCGAAGGTCTTTGACCTGCAGACAAAACAAAAATCAAGAGAGATAATGATTAACTTAATACATTGATAAAAATGTTAGCACGATAGGACTCTGATATATTTTTATACATTGGTTTGGTCTGAACTCCTGAGATGTTATGATAGAAGGAAGAACAAATAAATCACTTAATGGCACAATTGAAAGGATGACCGCATGTATATAAAGCTAGAACTATGATTAATATACATGAGTAAGTAGTTAATACATCCCGCTTCAAAGCGGTGATGTACAGTATTGTAATTGTTAGTAATCCTGTGTTCTTCCGTCCATCTGTCCGTCCGTTCATCCATCTGTTAGTCCACCAAATATCTTTGCAACCGTTGCAGATAGAAAGATTAAACAAAAAAACACATTACACGGGCAGCAAAGGGGATGAAAATGAGATGATGACCTTGACCTTGAGAAAACTAGGTCAAGGTCAAATTTTAACTTTTGTACACGCAGGAACCCGATAAGATAGAAAGACAAGGGAGAAGGCCAGTCTGAGTAAGACCATAGATCAAAGCTAATGTTTTGATCTATGAAAGTAAGTCAAAGCACTAGCTTTGATCTTTGACCTATGCAATTAGGTCAGGGTAAAATTTTAAATTCACGGGTGTCGTGGGATGTTGCAGTCTGTGACTGCCTTGGTTCTAGTTGATGAGAGTTGATGCGGGAGCAACTAATTAATGCATCAGTGCAGGTCATTCAAACATGATTTGGCAGACCTTAATGATGGGGCCCTCAAATTACTTAAACACTGATAAATGCTCTATTGGGGCATGGTTATGACATCACATCAACCCTTTGCTTGCCATTCCTCACTTATCTTTGTGTGTATTCCAATAAATTCAGTTTTATGTGAAAAGAGACCAAAGGACCTCACTGCAGCTGTTGTTATTTGCTTGGCCAAATCAAGAGGACTAATGATTTAATAACAATATGTCGACTGAGTAATTTGGTCATTTCCACGTGTCTGGTGTGCAAAAGAATGTTTTACTTTCTTTACCAGGTCCATGAAAGGCTTTGTATTATCAGTCAAAATTTGCTAATATTATGAGTGAGTTGTGGTTTGTGAACTTAGGTACTTATGTATTATTCATACAATTCTACTTTCCCAACTAAATTGCAGAAACTTACAGTCCAAGACAATTGTGAGTCAAAAATGAGAATGTAGTTTACATCTGTCAAAGACGCCATGAACATCATTTATAAATCAAGATGACTCAGCTACTTCAGCTCTGTATGACTTCATTGTTCATGCATTTATTGAGGATTGACACGCTATTAACATGTGTAATTACTGGTAGTTCACGAACTTCAATTATGAAGTTCTACTTTTTTTGTATTCAGAGGTGCAATTAATTGATGTTGTTTGAGAGTATTTGGATATATATTTCATGAATTCCAAAAACAATGCAATTTTTTTTCTCAAATGAACGTAAGACGGATGCTCATGACACTGAAAAGTCTCAGATTCACTTCTTAGAGAACAAACTCTATGCTGATGTTCTGTTGACATCCAACATGAGCTACAAGAGTCAGGAGGTTGAGTTGTGTTCTGCTCACATGCTGTATGTGAAACATTTAGCTGACAATTGATTCCTCCTTGTAATTGAATGAAAATTAAAACTACAGGACGTGAGCACTGGTCATCACAGCATTGATGAGTTTAAGCCCAAAAATGGCTTTTTATATTATGCTAAGACCCGTATTTGTTAGGTGGTAAATTTCATAAAATGTGACTGTGTAATTTACCTAACCAAAACTGGTTTCTTCCTGCTGTGCTCTTGTTGGTCCAGATCATCAGTCTGCAGACACTCGTTGACCATCCTGTCATTTCTTTGCCGCTCTTCCACGTTTTCTACATCTGAACTGCAGACAGCAGGACAACAACATTCACACACAAAAAAAAAAATGCAAAAGACTTCACTTAGCAGCAACTTGGGTCTGCTGGAGCACAGAGCTAATGTCAGGTAGATGGTATCTACCAATAGAATAAAGCTATCATGCATAGCTGACCAACTGTTATGCTCTAACCAGCATTTTCACCAGCTTTCACCAGGTTTCTCAAAAGAAACCACAAAGGATCTCAAGCCAAACATTGAGAGCCCATTTGCAGACATACAGTAAAGTTATGATAAAATGGCTATTTGGGTTTTTAGGTCCGAGATTGTAGAGATTTTATCCAGACTTAGAAGATATTTGAAAATCCAAAAAATTAATAATTAATCAGCTGATATTAATGCTTGAACCTCAACACATAGATTAGAAGACTGAAATCTGTATACAAGTATACCAACAATAGATTTTACTAAATGAACAAACTCTTGCTGGCATGCTAGCTGCATTATTCAGATACTAGTACGACATATGCGTTTCCAGTCTACTGCTATAGAACAGACTTGTCCTAACCCTGTTTGCAGTCAAACTCACTAATAATCCCTTTCCTCATGCTTTGCAGGTCCTCTGTTACACCTCCTGGCATCGTCCTGCGATGTCTGTAGGTTCAAACACTCCTCTGTCATAATGTGCCAAAGCTGTTCCCATACAACACCAAAAAGTCCTGCTATCCTGTGTGCCTGCCTTCGGGAGACCTGGAGCGTGGACTGAACCTGCAGTTTGATCCTCTGCTCCTCCACCTGCCTGTGGGAGTGTCCTCTGGGCCTCCTGATCAAGTGTTCCAGCCAATCAGATGGTAGGACAGGGTAGTGAGCGTGTGTATTTGTGTGTTTGGGAAACACACAAATACACACTTATATTTAAACATGTGATTAATGACTTTTTACCCAGCTATGTTTGGAGAGTAATGTTAAATTTTTTCTCTCTTCTCTGTTGCTGAATTTGCACGTTAGTTGTTTTTATTTCAAATCATCACAGGCATGAAATGTGGAGATATCTGGTGTCAGAGTTTCCCCACGTCACTCTTCCTGGTTCAGTATACAAAGGAATGGAACTCTTTTTCTTACATTTCTTGTCCTTCGTAGCTGGACAAACAGGAAGACATCTGATCCGTCTCTTTGTTTTCAAAATCTTTTAATTTTTACTGTATGTGTGTAAAGGACAATGGTCAGAGAAGAGTCATGCTGTCACCAGTCCTCTATGGTGACGGTTCACCATAGAGGACTGAAAATGGGATTAGTGAATTTTCCTTTCATTAATTGAATAGCATAGAATAGAACAGGACTAGGTAGAATAGAATAGAATAGAATAGAATAGAATAGAATAGAATAGAATAGAATAGAATAGAATGAGCTTTAATCCTTTATAAGACGGCAAAATTTCCTTTTGCCAAACAGCAGATATTTAGATTTATTGACCCTAAGACAAATATTTTTTAAGTTCATTAAGCAATTTTTTGACATTTGTTTTTCAGGAAAACGTTTCCCATGACCAAATATAAAATAGATGACAGTATTAACACCGTATTTTAACAAAGTACCACTGCGCAAACACATTGCTTCTTGCTGACAGATAAGTTTGGACCTTCGTCAAGAAAATTATCCACCCCCCAATTTTTTTTTGCAGCAAATCAAATTGTGACCCCCTGAGACTTTGTGACCTCATTTGGATTTGGCACCAGGCATTGGCTAACTTTGCACTAGTTTTTAAGTTGGCCTTCGGAATTGAGATCACATTTCCTGCTAATGTGCTGTGTCACCTCAACTTTCACTGATCTTTCACAGTATTCTGTCTGGGAAACTTTATTGTTCCTTTATGATAATTTACAGGAATTCTATACATCCCCAACCAATCACAGTACAGTGAAATGGATGTACTTTAAACTTTGTGAATTCAATCTTAATGAAGACACGTGATTGGAATATTATCCTGCTTCTGTGCATGTGTGTATGTGTGTGTGTGCATGTGACTGGCATCAGATGCATGTCACTGGCTGCCGTCACAGTCAACAAACATGTTCTGTGGTTTCTGTCAGTCTGTTGTTCTCTTTCAATCACATCCAACCGGCACAGAAACACAAAGATAAATAAAAATCCGATGCACAAATGCATTACAGATTAACATTTGGTAAACACAGTTAATCCCATAAGGAATAAACAAATTCATGTGTCAGAAGGTGGTTAGCATACATTAGCGTAAAGACTGGAGGTACTCTGAAGTGTTCAGTGTTAACTGAATCTGTGCATAAGTGTCTGAAGTTCATACAGAAGTTTAAACTTGCTGAACACACTGAAGAAAAAAATGTTTTTTGAGAAATGTGCTTGAACTATTACCCTTGAGAGTTGGGGTGTTTTGTAAAACATAAAAAACTAATACCAAGCAAAAAAAAAATCTTTTTGACATGTACTCATTGATAATAAAGAGAATACATTTAATGTGTGGAAGCAAATGTTTATGCATTGATACGTAACGTGATTAACATGAAGACGACTGAATTTTTGACAACTAATGATTTTCCATCATGATGATTATATAAAAATCTGGAGTAATAAATAAATAAATATATATTTACTGCAGTGTAGAAACATGACACTTCCACCATGCACACACACAACCACACACAATCATGTACACAGCCATAATCAAATGCTGTACTTTGAAATACAAATAGAACTGAGTTGTTCACTGAGTCATTTTTTGATTCTACTTTCAGCTTTTGCTGATTCACCTTTTTTCTGTTTCGCTCAAGTTCTCAATTTTTTTCAAATTAATAATTTTCCATTATCACATGATCATTATATTGAACTCGGTAAATTAATTGTCAATGTTCTTGTTGCAGGTACTCATTTTTATTTGTGTTGCACTCTAATTTATTACTTCCAATGGCAGAAATAAGGTTCTTGTTGTCGTATGTACTGTACCAGAACAAACATCTCTTCGTACTCTTTTGATGTTTGTGTTAAATTAACCTTATCTTAAACAGAGTATTTACCAGTACAGAAAAAGTTACTGTTGTGTAAATCAAGCAGGAGATGTGACAATAAGATGTACAGTGAGAGAAGCTCATCAGAACTTACAGTGGCTTGTGTATTGTGGTGTGTAAACAGGGACTGCTCACCCTTTGAACGTGCAAACATGAACTGCGTGAACTGCACACTGGGATTTCTGCCAAAAACATGAAAAATCAACACATTTGTCTAAGATTTTATTTTGAAAATTGCAAAGAACACACGTTCTCTGCAATGTTCTCTACCACTGCAGAGAACGTGTGTTTGAAGTGACGTCTGTTTCAACTACTTTGATTTGTATACGTTGGCCTGTCCCTGACTCTGCCAGTGTTTGAGAGACTAAATCAATTAAGTACCTGTTTAAGTCTATATCAACACTACTGTAATTTGACACTCTGACAAGGAGATATTAAGATATCTAGTCCTCAGCTGGGAAACCAATCTCAGTTTTACAAAAGTCTTAAAACACAAATTCAATGAATGCAGAAGAGAAAGATGGTAATTTGCATGGAATATAAATGAAATCAGCTGTGATGGCAGAGGACACTTATTAATTTATTTGTCAACATTTATTGTCGACTGTTATCTCCCATCCTCCTATTTCCCCTTGTCAAGGTGTTATTGAGCAAGGCAGCCACAACACTGTGGTTCCATTGTCATAAAGTAAAGTTCTCTTAAGGTTTGCTGGGCAACATTGGGGACATTATCCTTGTTCACACAGATCTGTAAGAACTACTAAAGATGCTGTGTGTGAATGAATAGAAATTAAAATCAGCACTACAATATAAAAATTTAAATAAACTCAACAGGGTCAACTGGACTGTTTTCAAAAGATTCAAAATACTTCTGTCATGTAATTGAACGTTGAGAGAAAGTTACTGATTTATGAAGGAACCTTGTTAACATCTCTGTACTTCCTCTCACCCCCATGCACAGCTATCCTCAAGTAAGCCTTACTCCAGACACTGACCCTAGCTTGTTCCTCATTTACTGGGTAGACATGCGCTACTGCATACCTAACGGCAGGTCTCTGGCCCAGATGAACAGGAAGGCATATTCCCATAAAAGGTCTGTGTCAAATCAAATAGCCAGATGACTAAGATGAGAAATCCATGCCAGATTTGGTGATGTTTTTGCCAAAGGGATTGAAATAGATGTTTACCTGTAAAGTCCCGCCACAGGAAACAGAAGAAATATGGGAAAAGAGGAAAAAAGCAGCAGCAGGAGCTGTGAAGTTGCTGGTTAAAGAGGCACAACAGCACAGGTCTATGTCATCCCTCTTGCCTGGTCCAGTTACAATTTGCCAAATAAAGAAGCAAAATGCCAGAACAAACTGTCTGAAAAGTGCTGTCAGAACACTTAATAGCTGAGACTGTTGAAGGCAAAAAAGAATTATACAGACACTAATTCAACAAAAGATGTACTTACCGCTGATAACAATATCCAGCTGTGTTGAAAAGAGCAGAGGGATGTTTGGATATTAGATTCTTCTTTTTGGACAGAAATAAGCCATCTGGACTTTAGTTCTCCATCACAAAGGAGGAATCTAGTTCATCTCATGTTACTCTGTTTTGTTTTTTCTGTGCTCCACTTATTTCATCAACTTCACCTCATGGAGGAAATGCTCTGGTTACAAATGACAATCGTTGACTCTCACCAAATAAACAGGATGTTAGTGTATGTGACCATCTGTGCAGTGGCTCTGTCTGGTTTGACAACAGTACAGAGTGCAAAGGTCATGCAACCTATAGATAAAGTATTACATGGAACCCTGTCATTTTTCCTGACCCAGATCCCTTTTCAGTTCCGTAAGTCTACTGTATATCCTGATTTTATGTTTACACAATAAATGAAATGCTGCAGCGCCCCCTGGTGGCACTCCAGCGCCATCTTCTGACAGAAAGTGCTTTTCTTATCTTCATAAATCAAATCTGTGGCTTCTCAGATATTTGTCAAGATAAATATTCTCCTGGGAAGAAAATTGAAACAAAACACCTTCACCTTACAGAAAACAAACAATGAGATGAAGCTACGTGGTAGTAGACCTATATTTTATTAGGCACATATTTTTTCTTCAAAAAAGAACAATGTCTTAATTTTATAGTGGGTTTAGGGATGTGAATGGACTTTATCAATTTTATAGCTCCAAGACAGGGATTATTTTCATTTATTTTAGTAAATGGGACCTTACATCATACCCACCGAGCACCCCTGTCAGCTGTCATTCAGCCCGTGTAGTAGTTTGTGATGGAGCAGGCCTGATCCAGCAGCCTATAACCGACCTGCTTGTGTCGGTGCTCTCCGACACACTGCGGCGGCTTGACAATGAGATGAATGCTGATTATTGTGGAGATCGACAAAGGACGCGCGGAAAAAGGAGAAGATGAACCGTTTTCTGAGAGCTGAGGAGAATGGAGGTCTGCTGACGGACTGCAGGGACCTGTCACCCAACCACACTGCCTCCTCCTCCTCCTCCACCTCTTCCTCCTCCTCCTCCTCCTTCTCCATCTCCATCACCTCAACCTCCTCCTCCAGCGCCGCTGGCATTGCCGACAGACACACGGCCCTGCCCTCGCTCCAGACCCGGTTACCTGTCGGCGGTAGCGGCGGCAGTGGCGGGTCGGAGCCGAGGAGATCCGCGCTGAAACGCAGCCGAGGCGGTCGGCAGGAGCGGGAAGTACCGGAGGAGGTGGATCATTCGCCGGCTGCCGTCGCGGTGCGCGGCGGTAGCGACTCGTGCGTCGGGGTCGGTAAACATCAGCAGCAGCGTCGCGAGGCTCAAGGACGCAGCGTCGGTGATCTGGAGATGATTTCAGCGGTCGGTAGAGACGCGGACGGCTGTAGCGGCGGCAACAACTGCGTCTCCGAGGTGACCACGGCCTCTCCTGCGAGTTGCGCCAAAGGCAAAGAGGAGAGGAAGGGTAAGAACGTGATCCGGGGCTGGAAGAGGGAGCGAGACAGGGAGAGGGACTCAGCCGCTCTACCCGCTCCTCCTGTCCGGACGCGGAAGGAGAAGCCCGGCGATGGCTCGTCTCCTCCTCCCTCTGTCTTCCTCCCTTCGTCAACGCTGCCCGAGCATCATCTCTGCCGCGACGGCCCCGGACACTGTCACTGCGCCGCGGCCGACTCCAGGATCATGGGAGATAATAGCAACTCCAACAACGTAAACAATAACAATAACTGCGGGAGTAACGGCGGCGGCGCTGCCAGCAAATCCACGCTGGATTGTGGAGTTAAAAGCGGCGGCGGAGGTGCTATTGTTGTCAGGCGGCAGCATGACGACACGCCGGCGGCCAAGAAACACCGAGGAGCAGAGAAGGTAAGCAGCTTTTATTGTCTGGAGGCCGATCTGAAAGACATCAACAGACAAACAGAAACACAGCAGCCATCGTTTCACACCTGCAGCTCCCTCACATCGGCCGGACAGATTTCATTTAGAAGTGGTAGGCATAAAAAAAGGAGAGAAATGAAATATTTTTGATATTCAGAGCACACACAGTCAACCAGATGCAGGTGTGGAGGCCACAAAGAAGCCTGCAGACACACAGCAGGAATGTTTAAATGGATGGAGCGCTGACCGCCAGCCTCATGATATTTATTTCCTTTTGTTGTTGCCCAGGTGGTGTCATTGTTCCCACTGTCAGTCTGTCTGCTGATATTTACCATGCTTATGCACAGAAAGGATTCTTCCCCCCCTTTTTTTTATTTTGGCAGGGAGAGGAAGAGAGAAGGAGGATGATGACGATAAGGGAGCAGCAATGTATCCACCCTCTATATCCATCCTCTTCCTCCTCTTCCTCCTCTTCCTCCTCCTTCTCTTCCTTTTAGAATCATTTATCCTCCTTGTTTTAAAGGGTTTAAAGGAGAATGCAACTGTTTCCATGTATATCGAGATGCTCTTCAATTCAAAAAGATAAGAGTGGAAGGAACCTCTTGTCTGAAATCCTTCTTTCAGGCATGTAGAGAGGCTTTGTTTGCACAATTAACTTGGGGAAATACCCTCAATGACAGCATGATATGCTTTGGTAATCGTTTTCCAAGCGTGTGGGTCAAAAACCATTAGAAATAAGATAAATACTGCAGGAAGGACTGCTGAGGTTTAACAAGCCTTTCTGAGATGCTTTTTCTAGTCAAGGTTTAACAGGGATGTTGGCACTAACATTATTTTCGGGTTTAAGTAATTCATCCACAGGGGAGACAAAGATGGAGGGACGGGTGGAGAGGTGATATGGTGAAAGAGATGTTTGATAGAGAGGGGAGAATTGAACCTGACAGCAGAGGACACTGAAAGAGTCTGACAGGCGCAGAAAAAACAAACAGATGGAGGATGTCTACAAGGAGACTTTTTTTTCCCCAGTTTTTCTGGTGGATGCAGGATTAGACGAGGCAGGAAAAACCAAAGCGTCCTCCCTACTGCTGGCAGATGCTGCTGACAGGAGGAACGCTGGCTTGCCCCGGCTGCTTTGTTTATTTGTTGATCTGAAGGATTCCCATTCAGTGGAACACACACACACACACACACACACACACACACACACACACACACACACACACACACACACACACACACACACACACACACACACACACACACACACACACACACACACACACACACAAACACGCACGCTTACCCTCTGTGGTGACTGTAATTCATTTCTGTCAGAAGAGATCTGGGTGCTGATGAAGAGACCTATGATGGTAGTGGTAAAACTTTCAGTTTAATACATTTAAAACTGAACTATGAGATGAGTTTTGACACTAAAATGTTATTATTTAAAGAAAGCCAACCCAATGTTGGCACAGAAGATGGTTAGACGAAATATGATCAATATTAATCTGTTTTTGCTTTCTTAAAAATCTTTTTGAGAGTAAAACTCTCAAAATAATTTCCCCAAGGGGATTATTAAAGTACCTTTCTTTTTCTTCTTTTTTAGCTTCATTTGGTTATTTTTAATGTGATATTTAAATCACAATATGTAGTTTTATATTATACATTTGTTCATTTGTAATCAAAACTTAAACAAAAGACATACTGTATGTAGTGTAGGATCATGGGAGTTGTTGTCTTCAGTGAACAAACATTGCAGATTAAATGGCTCAGATGAAGAAATGGTTTTGTTTATTATATTTAGTCACATTTAAGCTTTAAAACTTGATCGAGTCTGGAATCATGTTGCATCACATGCATGAGGAGTAACTTCACTGATTACCTGTCCATTTTTAAACCAGCACACACTGCAAAACTGAACAGTAATGGTGCATCCACAGAATAGGTTCAGATCATGGTGTCAGAGGGCGTGATGCAACACCTAATGTGATCTCATGGGGAGGCAGAACAAAATGGTGATTGGAGTGGTGCAACAATGCTTTTACGGTGTGAAATAAGATGAACAGAAGGCAACAATCTGAATGAGACTATATCTCACTAAAAAAATCTCTGTTTATGACCTATAATGTTTACAGCTGTTTGTTTGGGATGACTCAGTTATGCTTTGTTGTTGTCTGGCTTTGCAAATAGTGATGTATTCAGGTTTCATATCCAGCTAGCAAACAATTTTTGAAAATTGGTGTTCCCCATGTGTCCACAAGCCAAGGTGACAGATTGGCCTGATTCTCCTGTGGTGTGAGCCAGATTATTTAGAATTTCTTTATCGATATCTGATCACATGTCCCAGAAGCTACTGAGAGAGGTGGTCAAATGAAATCTGTTATTAGTTTGTTTAAATATATCTATTTGTTTTGATGTCAATATTGTTGGAAACACTGGGGTTGATAAAAACAAAAGGAGAATTAGAATGTTGGAAGCGGAAATAATGTATGTCCTATGTCCCAAGAAGAAGAAAATATATCGAAAATTATAGCCCATAACTAATAAACTATTTTGGTGTGAGGTTGGGTGTGTTTAATTAGTCTTGAATCAAACACTGTAATTGCTTTTTCATTTTAGAATTTTAGAGCTGTAGGAACATTTAAATGACTCAACTCAAATCATAAGCAGAATATGAGATTTTATGATGCATCTCATTTTAATTGAATCCAAATTGGATTAAACAGTCACATCCCCGCTGACAGGAACAACCGTGGCAATGTTGAATACATTGAATATCTGTATTAAGCCTGGATACAGAGCTGAGAAATAACATTGTAGTTAAAGAAGATTACCAGACATTACTACACATATTAAACATATTTCATAGAGACAGCAGAAGTCCCTGTCCTCAGTTAAAGGCTGTTTCATCCTTGTTTTTCAGCCCCATCTTAGGCGCATCTAATGGAACAGGTACACTTCTTTTTTAATCAATACAGCTCTCTGCACAGACTGTGTAACAGCTTTACACTTTCTCGCATAAACCATTGAAGTCTGTTTTATTTTCCATTTCTCATGTAAAATTATGGGACAGAGTGATGATCTTTGAGTGCTTTCAAGATGGGGGTGACCTTCACTGAACATTGTGACTGAAGGGATCGGATATCGACAGATGGAGGACTGGAGCTGCTACTGCTCTGCTTTCACTACACCAGCTATAGACATGGTGGAAGAGTGTACAGTACTGACTGACTGCACCAACATGAAAAATATTGACAGCGCAACTCTATCTCTATCTCTGAGGATTGTTCTCATCGTACATTTAAATTTTTTTTGATAAGATCCATTAATATGCTGAAGTATACAAGCTGGTTATTCTTCCTCACTGCTCTGCTTCTTCCTTGCTGAGGCTTCCTCCTTTAACGTCTTAGCTTCTGGTTGACAACTATTTGATTCAGCTCTGCCATCAGTGCTGCTTTGCATAAAGATTTGTCACGATTCTAACTTTAGATATGAAGGAGGGAGGCGCGTGCCTGAACATGGTATGGTAGTTTTAACACTTCATGAACACATAGATCACTGAAAGTATCAATTCAATTAACTGACATGAGGCCTTCAGAACTGGAATCAGACATTTTCAGTGAATTGCTTGCTCTGAAATGAAGTTATACAATCAGTTTGGGGTTTTGTTGGTTTGTTTGTTTACTGGCTAGGTAGCAAAAAAGAAAATTTAGATTACATCCAGATAAAAAAGCAGATTTAGGAATGTTTGTTACTTGGAGTGTGCCAATGAAGGCAAGGATGGATTTTGGACTAAATTCAGACAAAGGATGAGTTGTTTTTTTCCCTCTACGTTCCAAGAAAATGAAGGACAGACATTTTGATGCCTCGTGTCCTGTTGGGGATTAAATTATGATTCATGAGGAGCACAGTAAGGTTAAGGTTAGGTCACATACTCAGCTAAATACTTTATTAATAGGTTATTTAGCCTTATGTTTCTTTAACAAAACATTTGCTGTAACAAATAAGTTAAGCTTTAGTTGCCATCCATTCATCCATTTTCTTAACCGTTTTGTCTGCTGACGTGGGTCGCAGGGAGCTGGAGCCTATCCCAGCTGGCTTGTGCGTGAGGCGGGGGACACTCCGGGCAGGACACCAGTGCGCGCAGAGCCACACAGAGATGCAGACAAACATGCACGCACACACTTACACCTACAATCAATTTGGGACCGTCCAATTAACATGAAGTGCATGTTTTTGGAGGTGGAAGGAAGCCGTAGAACCCGGAGAGAACCCATGCAGACACGGAGAAAACCTGCAAACTCCGCACAGAGCGGGACACATACCCGGAACCGCCTTGCTGTGCGTGACAGCGCTATCGGCTTTAGATTTATTTATCATATTTGCAACATTTGCTAATTAGCATGACACACAAAGTACAGGTGGTGGGAATGTAATTACTTTATACTGTTTAAAATGAAGTGTTGGACAATAAACAGTTTGACTTGACGATAGAGCTGTGGAGGTATGGAAATGTCTAGGAGAGTTGGCAGTAGAGTTTCCTACTTGGTTGTTCAACAGGATCTTAGATAGTGAGAAGATGCCTGAGGAATGGAGGAGAAGTGTGCTGGTGCCCATTTTTAAGAACAAGGGACATGTGCAGAGTTGTGGCAAGTACAGAGGAATAAAGCTGATGAGCCATACGATGAAGTTATGGGAAAGAGTAGTTGAAGCTAGACTAAGGGCAGAAGTGAGCATTTATGAGCAGCAGTATGGTTTCATGCCAAAAAAGAGTACTACAGATAGAGTATTTGCTTTGAGGATGTTGATAGAGAAGTACAGAGAAGGCCAGACGGAGCTGTATTGTGTTTTTGTAGATCTGGAGAAAGCTTATGACAGGGTGCCCAGAGAGGAACTGTGGTATTGTATGAGGAAGTCTGGAGTGGCAGAGAAGTATGTTAGAGCGGTGCTGTAAGACAGTGGTGAGGTGTGCTGTAGGTGTGACAGAGGAGTTCAAGGTGGAGGTTGAACTGCATCAGGGATCAGCTCTGAGCCCCTTCTTGTTCGTGGTGGAGGTTTGTCCTGGAAAGGAGAGGAATGAAGGTTAGCCGCAGTAAGACAGAGTACATGTGTGTGAATGAGAGGGACCCAAGTGGAAGAGTGAGGTTACAGGGAGAAGAGATCAAGAAGGTGGAGGATTTTAAGT
The DNA here is from genome assembly GCA_013358685.1 of Antennarius maculatus. NCBI lineage: Eukaryota > Metazoa > Chordata > Actinopteri > Lophiiformes > Antennariidae > Antennarius > Antennarius maculatus. The sequence goes on along the minus strand of CM023608.1, from coordinate 6,912,868 downwards.
ACTTAGGGTCCAGAGCAATGGAGAGTGTGGAAAAGAGGTGAAGAAGCGTGTACAGGCAGGATGGAACTGGTGCAGGAAAGTGTCAGGTGTGATGTGTGATAGAAGAGTTTCAGCTAAAATGAAAGGAAAGGTGTACAAAACTGTGGTGAGACCAGTGATGTTGTTTGGTCTAGAGACAGTGTCACTGAGGAAAAGACAGGAGACAGAGCTGGAGGTAGCAGAGATGAAGATGCTGAGGTTCTCTCTGGGAGTGACTGGGAAGGATAGGATCAGGAATGAGTACATCAGAGGGACAGCACATGTTAGAGGTTTTGGAGATAAAGTCAGAGAGGCCAGACTGAGATGGTTTGGACATGTCCAGAGGAGAGATAGTGAATATATTTGTAGAAGGATGCTGAGTTTTAAACTGCCAGGCAGGAGACCTAGAGGAAGACCAAAGAGGAGATTTTTGGATGTAGTGAAAGAGAACATGAAGGTAGTTGGCGTGAGAGAGGAGGATGTAGAAGAAAGGGTTAGATGGAGGTATGTGATTTGCTGTGGCGACCCCTGAAGGGGAGAGCCGAGAGGAAAAGAAGAAGACTTGACAATCGAGCTGGACGAAAAGTAAGAGGATGACAAAGCCGTTTGGGTTCTGGGAAGCATGAATTTGTGAAACTAATCGGATGTTAATCTACCCAGGATTTGTTGATATGTTTCAGTTTTGACCAGAGTTGTAGACCGGCTGATCAGAGTCCTGCCTTCGCTGAACACACCAAATACTATAAGGGTCACATGTACACGATCTTAAATAACGACTTAAATAATCAAGCTGCTATTTCCAATCGGATCCAGCCTCACTGACAGAAATAAAAGCTCTCGGCTGCTGCTGTAGCTCAGACTGTCATCTGCATGACAATAAGATGCACTTGAGTTTGTCTGTGAATGGCAGCAGCTGCAGCACTCTTTCTTTCTTTCTGTCTGCCTGGATTGCTGCAGGCTGGATGAAGCTGAGAAGACAAATGCACTCTACTCCAGTGGGATTTTATTGGCTTATTAAGCTGGAATCCGATCACTTCACACCAGCCTCACGATATCTGTTAAAGTCTGGTTCTTCCTCAAGCCTCTTAAGTGGTTTTATGTTATTGTTTGGAAATGTCATAAAATGCAGCCGTAGATCTGATTTGTTGTTAAACCATTGTCCAGTTTTGATGGTGCAGGTTTGCAAAGGCTGTGTTTCCTGCGGTCAGGTCATTCAGGGACAGTTGTTATCAGGGATTGATGCTGCGGGTAACTGCCGATGTTGAGTGAACAAGCATCAGGATGGTCAGGAGGGTTGAGTGCAGAAAAACAAAATGCTTGTGAAAATTTTATTCATTTAATGATTTGGCACATATAAAAAACGGCTTTATATGAGCAAAAAACATCTACAGTATGTATGAGCTATTACAGATTCTGATGCTTTCTGGTATAAAACAAAAATAAACCCCATGCTGTGTAGATGTTTCACCTCCACAAATATACACAAGTAAGAAATTAATAAAATAAAAATATATTTTACAATGTCAGGCAGCAATATATGACTGAAACAAAATTAAACATAATGTGAAACTGCAACATTAATACAAAAATAAATTTGAAAGACAGCAATTGCACCTTCATTACTTTCAGTCTCTGATCGTATTTATGTGAATGTGATTTGTTCCTTCCTGAATTACCTTGAAAGTCTCCTGAATGAAGCTATTAACTTTGCTGCTTCACTTATTTGAAATGGCAGATGTAATTGCTGTACTATTTGAACCATTCTGAATAAATTGTGTAAATTGTTCATCACAAGGAGACAACTCTCCATGGGTCTTGCTGTGACATCTTGATGTTTGATTAAGTGAGAGATCTCAGAGAAGGGTCACATATTCTCCCTGACAGAAGCAAAGACCTGTGAACTGAAGAGCAGTCCTCTTGCAACTGCTGCACTTTTTGCAACCTCCTGCAGCCACAAGAGATGAAGTGGTGAGAGGATTTTGATCATTGTGGAAACATCATACATCCTTTTGTCTCTGACACTTGATGACAGAACAGGGTTTGGTAACCGTTTCCTTTCCCAGGTGGGACCACAACAGAGACTGCTGTCTCGATGTGTTCCACTGAAGAAACATTCATGTGAGCAGGGCTGTTGTGAGGTGAATGTCCTTGACCTGTGGTTAGTAAAATCTAGTCACTTAATCTTTCAGGCAGAGAGGACATTTGTGCCAAATCTCCTGAGCTATTACTTTCAAGGGTGGGGCAGAATGACAGATGGACACCCTTAAAAGAATCAGCGAGGAGCTACAACGTCTACATCCTGCACCCAGCATGTCACAAAATAACATAATTAAACTAATCACACCATATAATACAAGGAAATGGGCAATTACTTTAGTAAAGTCCAGATTTGTAAAAAAATATGAGGGAAATATATAAAATTCAGATCTTAAGCACTACAGCATTTGCTTATTAATATATGTTCCTGTATCACACCACATTATAAACCAATTTCATTTTAATTATGAATGAGTTTTATTCAGAGTAATCGTATGATTCAAACTGTGAGGTTAGCATTAGTATCCAAACAGTAATGACAGATTCAGATTCTTTCTTACAATTCTTATTGAAGATCATTAAGTAGCAGAAAGATGCTTTGATTTAAGTCCAGGAATTCCATCATTTATCTATATCCTCAAAAACATTTTAATAACATAGAAAGTGGAAAGATATAATTAAATCATAATGTTTGTGTTTATTAACAGTTATTAAGTTCAGACCCCTCCTGAAGTGAAAGTCAGTGGACTGTCCTTTTATTTTGCTGTCTTATTGTCAGTAAAAGGGAATCTGTCTTCAGATGCATCAAACCCACATCACATGTGTCCAGTCTGCTCCTGAGCCTGATAATCATCAGCACTTTGATGTTGTCATACTTTGATTTTCAAATGAGATCGTCTGGAGTGAACCCAAGTCAGACAGCACGCTCAGATGGCCAAAAGCAACCAGTCAGTATGATGTCTCTCCAAAAACCTGAACACATTTTCTAAAGGCACAAAATGTCTGACTCCCAACTCTTTATGTGGATTTCATAGCAGTAAGGATTTGACTCATATTTGCCTGATGTCAGTTCTGATACTAGGAAAGACTTTCAAACATTTAGAGCAGTTAGATGGTGTCATATCCACTATCTTATAAATGCTGAGCTTTTAAATGCTAGCTAAGAAGAAGTGGGACACTGAGAGGACTGATAGCTAAGAAGAAGTGGGACACTGAGAGGACTGAGGAGAGTAGACAGGAGTACAGGGAGATACAGCGTAAGGTGAAGGTAGAGGTAGCAAAGGCCAAACAAGAAGCTTATGATGACTTGTATGCTAGGTTGGACAGTAAGGAGGGAGAGACTGATCTATACAGGCTGGCAAGACAGAGAGATAGAGATGGGAAGGACGTGCAGCAGATTAGGGTGATTAAGGATAGGGATGGAAGTCTATTGACAGGTGCCAGCAGTGTGATGGGAAGATGGAAAGAGTACTTTGAGGAGTTGATGAACGTGGAAAATGAGAGAGAACAAAGACTAGAAGAGGTGACTGTTGTGGACCAGGATGTAGCAAAGATTAGCCAGGATGAAGTGAGGAGAGCACTGAAGAGGATGAAGAGTGGAAAGGCAGTCGGTCCTGATGATATACCTGTAGAGGTTTGGAAGTGTCTAGGAGAGGTGGCAGTAGAGTTTCTGACTGGGTTGTTCAACAGGATCTTAGATAGTGAGAAGATGCCTGAGGAGTGGAGGAGAAGTGTGCTGGTGCCCATTTTTAAGAACAAGGGAGATGTGCAGAGTTGTGGCAACTACAGAGGAATAAAGCTGATGAGCCATACAATGAAGTTATGGGAAAGAGTAGTGGAAGCTAGACTAAGGGCAGAAGTGAGCATTTGTGAGCAGCAGTATGGTTTCATGCCAAAAAAGAGTACTACAGATGCAGTATTTGCTTTGAGGATGTTGATAGAGAAGTACAGAGAAGGCCAGAGGGAGCTGCATTGTGTTTTTGTAGATCTGGAGAAAGCTTATGACAGGGTGCCCAGAGAGGAACTGTGGTATTGTATGAGGAAGTCTGGAGTGGCAGAGAAGTATGTTAGAGCGGTGCAGGACATGTATGAGGACTGTAAGACAGTGGTGAGGTGTGCTGTAGGTGTGACAGAGGAGTTCAAGGTGGAGGTGGGACTGCATCAGGGATCAGCTCTGAGCCCCTTCTTGTTCGCTATGGTGATGGACAGGCTGACAGACGAGGTTAGACAGGAATCTCCATGGACTATGATGTTTGCAGATGACATTGTGATCTGCAGTGAGAGTAGGGAAGAGGTGGAGGAGAAGCTAGAGAGGTGGAGGTTTGTCCTGGAAAGGAGAGGGATGAAGGTTAGCCGCAGTAAGACAGAGTACATGTGTGTGAATGAGAGGGACCCAAGTGGAAGAGTGAGGTTACAGGGAGAAGAGATCAAGAAGGTGGAGGATTTTAAGTACTTGGGGTCAACAGTCCAGAGCAATGGAGAGTGTGGAAAAGAGGTGAAGAAACGTGTCCAGGCAGGATGGAATGGGTGGAGAAAAGTGTCAGGTGTGATGTGTGATAGAAGAGTTTCAGCTAAAATGAAAGGAAAGGTGTACAAAACTGTGGTGAGACCAGCGATGTTGTTTGGTCTAGAGACAGTGTCACTGAGGAAAAGACAGGAGGCAGAGCTGGAGGTAGCAGAGATGAAGATGCTGAGGTTCTCTCTGGGAGTGACCAGGAAGGATAGGATCAGGAATGAGTACATCAGAGGGACAGCACATGTTAGAGGTTTTGGAGATAAAGTCAGAGAGGCCAGACTGAGATGGTTTGGACATGTCCAGAGGAGAGATAGTGAATATATTGGTAGAAGGATGCTGAGTTTTGAACTGCCAGGCAGGAGGCCTAGAGGAAGACCAAAGAGGAGGTTTATGGATGTAGTGAAAGAGGACATGAAGGTAGTTGGTGTGAGAGAAGAGGATGCAGAAGACAGGGTTAGATGGAGGCGGTTGATTCGCTGTGGCGACCCCTGAAGGGAAAAGCCAAAAGGAAAAGAAAGAAGAAGATAAATGCTGAGCTTTGGTTTAAAAAGGATATCCATCTTTATGTGGAGCAGAATCCAGAGCTCAAACCTGCATTAAGACGGAGACCACTGAGAAAACAATGCAGTGCCTCAATCCTTAGAATAACATGGGGATAAGCAGGCATAAATCAATGTGACGCTGATCAATTAGATAGCACCAACTCTTGTTCCAGTTAAAAAGGCATGGTTTTTCTATGAATATTTACCTGAAACTGGTTGCAATCAACAAAATCATAGATTGAATGAAAACATTGTGTATCATATTGCCTTGACACAATGTGGTGCAACTGAATTGCTTCAGTATGTGTATATTTACAAGTAAAACGACAATTTTACTTGTGAAAAAACAGAATAAAAAGAATGCCCTCATTATAAGGTTCCAAATTGAATGTTGAATTTATTGTCAGTCTGCTTAACATTTCAGCTTAGTGTAGATGCTGTTGTAAAAATGCAGCTCCCTTTCCATTCTACCAGAAGTAAAACTGCTTTTCTATTTGAAAGTCTTGATAATCAACATATTGCATGAAAGAAGATGAGGGTGAATTTTTTTGTATTCTAACCTCCATGTGAGCAAGCAGGATTTATTCAGGGTGCTGCTCACTTCTTATTTACAATTGTCATCCCTGAATCAGTTTTTGCATTTAGGCCTTTCCACCAAAGTGCATTGAGATGGTCTCTATCTTGGACTCTTGCTGTCCCATGAGTTGGTTGTTTTGTTGTTTCATCATGAAAAATACTCTTTCAACCTTCTAACAGTGCCACCATGGCATGTTTTGTGAATGTACTGCAGGTTTGACTAATAGTAAATATCAAGGCGACATTTTTAACGTGGCTAAACAGCACTTCAAAAAACGAGGTTACGATTAAGTCAAATGAACATTTATTCACCTAGTATTCATATTATTATGCTACAAACAATACACAGAACGATTCTGTTTGCATTTATTATTTGTAATCAATCCATTTGTGCAGCTGTTGTGTTTCTATGGTGATTTTTTAAGGGCTACATGCACAATGGGTGTTATTACAGCATTCAGCGTAAGCAAGTGGACACTCCACAAACTGCTTCTATGTTTTAAGTTAGATTAAACATGCTACAAATTTTTGTTTATGAACTGGTAAGGCATTAGACCTAATATAATTTTAGTTTTGTTTTTTTTTGCAAATTACGCATGTGAATGTTGTAGATAATAGCATTTATTTATTGTACTGTCTGGCTTGCAGTCCTGTAAACTTTTCAGAACATGTTAGTTACGAGTATTTATGAAACCTGGATGAAATGCCTGCTTTTGTCAGAACCGCTTGTGTATGTGTTTGACCTTGATTGTGTTGATTCTTTGCTATTCACTTGAATCACAGTGATATTAAATGTCCTTTTTTAGAGCAGATCTGTGCTACATGAACAAATCAGTAGAGTGACGCAGGCATGCCAAAGGCCTTTATATCATTTGGGTGACCTGTAAATACTGGGCAAGTGTGGAATATGTCCCAAAAAGATCTTCAATGCTATGTGATGTTTGAATCGAAATGGAGAACTTCAAAGGCTATTTAACATATATTGTCTGGGTGGCCAATTTCCAAAACAGAAAGAGAGAAAAAAAATCACTATTTAAATATTGATTATTACTAAATATGTTACTGTTTTCTGCCAGTTTTCTGATTCTTTTTCTTGTTAAAAATAACCATCTTTCCATTTCTTGGTTCCTTTTCTTAGGAAACAAGTCCTCAAATAAAGCTCCACCTAAAAACCCAGCTTTTCTCTCTGTGCTACATGCCGGCTGATCTGGTGGAGTTTTACTTTGGTCTTTTCTGTCGTCTCCACTCAATTGTGATTGACAGGAGATTATTGCTTGAAAACATGGAAATCAGATAGGCAGAAGGCAAAAAGTAGCCCCCCTGGTGAATCTGTGAAAAATCAGAAGCTTTAGAAGCTTTTTTAAAATGTGAAAGTGACCTTGAAAGTTTTTTTTTTTAAACACGTACTTCATCAGTATGCCTCACCTCACCATTCTGAGGATAACTTTGTGATAAAAATCTTTAGGAGTAAATGAAATAGCTTGAATTCTTCTATCCAGTCTTGGACAAATCCATATTTCACCCCAACAACATGGGAATTTGATGAAATTCAACAAAGACGACCTTGTTGGTGAGAAGGTCTGTGAAAATGTTTGTTGACCAGGTGAGCAGGAAAATCTCATTTAAGCACTGAGGCATGAACTCTCACACAACCTTTAGTTGCTTACCCAAGTCAATCATCCACAGGGATAAACAGGATGGATGGATGGATTCATCCATCCATCCATCCATCCATCCATCCATCCGTATGTCCACCCATTTTCTCGAAGACGACATGAACATAATTGTCTCATCTTCAGCTGCTTTTTCACCTTGTGGGTCAGGGGTGACATTAGAGCCTATCCCAGATGGCTAAGGGTGAGAGGCTGCAATTCCAATTTATCACTAAGATGAAATAATACTCTGTTTCTCTACAGACTCACTATAATGTTATTTAAAAATCATATTAGTAATCATTCTGTTTCTTCTTATTGCTAAGGTGCATTCAGGAGAAAGCACTAAAAAAATGAAAAAAAAAGGTTAATAATGACTATAAAAATGGAAATAAAAATAAATTTATATGTTAGAAGTTTTGGAAATAAAGTCAGAGAGTTACGATTAGATTATTACACAAAAAATGAGAGTTGTGCATAATGTAAAAAACAAAGAATAGAGTAAAGAATAAAAATTATGGTCATTTACCTTTTAACTGCTGTCCTCATTGTTTTTTGCCCTCTTTGGTTCGTGCGCTCTTGCCTCACCATTCCGAACAACAGAGTGAATTCTAGTCCTCCTTTTGAACTTCTCCAACCACCTAGGCAATGCCATATACCCCTTAAACTTCCTTTTGTTTTAATAACGTGGTGATTGTAGATGCATAATGGCCATATTCTTTGGCGAGATCAACCAAACGCATCCCTTTTTCATGCTTTTCTATTATCTCTTGCTTTGTTTGTACGGACTAAAAAACTCCTTTCTTCGTCTTTTCTTTTCCTCTTTTCTTCGTCACTTTCTTGGGGTCCATAGTAAATACTCTAAAAGTTAATATATTTACGTAAAACTATCAGAACACCTCATGGGTCGAGGGCGGAATGACGAGGACGCTGCATAGACACCTATCTAGCTACACACAGAGGTAGCTTTCTATCCCTCTTAGCCAATGGGATGCCAGGATGCTAGGTCATAGCCAATGGCAGAGCAGCTATAAGAATGTTGCGTTCAGGAACCTTTGGGAGTTGCGAGTAGCAGCCCATACTGTATTTTTACCTTTCGTAACTCTAAAATTCTTTCGTAACTAGAGGTAATATTTTCCTGTTGAGGTGTTTCGTAAGTAGAAAATTTCGTATGTAGAGACATTCATAAGTAGAGGTACCACTGTATATTGGTAGAAAGAGTTTTTAATTTGAATTGCCAGGCAAGAGGCCTAGAGGAAGACCAAAGAGGTTTATAGATGCAGTGAAAGAGGACATGAAGGTAGTTGGTGTGAGAGAAGAGGATGCAGAAGACAGGGTTAGATGGAGGTATGATTCGCTATGACGACCCCTGAAGGGAAAAGCTGAAAGGAAAAGAAGAATAAGAATAAGAAATTTATATGTACATGTAAACAAATATAAAGCATGCATTGGTACACAGATAAAGAACTAACAAGAACCAATGCAGTCACAGACTGCAACGTCCTACGACACCCCTGAATTGAAAATTTTACACTGACCTACTTGCATTGATCAAAGCCAGTGCTTTGATTTTACCCTGACCCACTTGCAGAGAACAAAGATCAAAGCTAGTGCTTTTCATAAATCAAAGCAGCAGCTTTGATCTATGGTCTTACACTGGCCTTCTCCCTCGTCTTTCTATCTTATCCGGTTCCTGAGTGTAAAAAAGTTGAAATTTTACCTTGAACTAGTTTTCTCAAGGTCAAGGTCATCATCTCAGTTCATCCCCTTTGCCCCCCAAAGTAATGTGCTTTTTGTTTCATCTTTCTATCCGCAACGGTTGCGAAGATATTTGGTGGACTAACTAACGGACGGGCAAACAGACAAACACACAAACGCTGACAATTACAATACATCACCGCTTTGAAGCGGGATGTAATAAGGATGAACATAAAGCATGTAGTCTATATGATTAGTTGGATGGACAAATGAATGTCAGATGTCTGTGGGGAGATGAGGAGACTGAGATCGTCCTCAGATTAGGACATGAAACTATCATTCATATCATGGTTCCATCATACTTTCCACAATCATCCTCAATTTTTCATTATTTCTGAAGCCGAGATGATTGTAAATGTCTGAATTCATCTGACAGTTGTCTGTTGCAGATGCTCTCACAGACTATATATTAAATAGAGGACAGTTATCTCTGTTCTGATTGGATCAAAATGAGAATCTGAGCACAAGCTGTGGTAGTGCCATTTAAATTACAAGGTAGCCTAAAGGAAACCCTGCTTTATCCTCAATTTACTCTAAATGGGTCATAATGTGTAAAATGACCATCTTGCTGTATTGCAGAGGACTTCAGGGATGAAAACAGAGACCATAAATTCATTAAGAAACTGTTTACACATAATTGGGCTTCATTTGAATTTCTCAAGAGGGTAACAGAGAATGCTTAAGGCAGTTCCACATTGGCTTCGCTTTTCAAACCACACAGCCTTGACCATAATAATATCCATGGGTGTTCCCTGCTTAAGTACGAGGTGGCAAAAATGGCATTTTCTAGAGTTTAAGACGAATAAGAAATTAAAAGCATAACCGAGGGAATTGGTTTTGTGAGCTTCAAGAAAAACATAATTCTACCGAAAAGTCAAATATATATATGCGTCTCATTATGAATGACAATAGGGATCAGCATGTTAATAACCTTGTGTTCTCTGACATAGGCACACTACAACATGTGACAGATAGAACGGACAACTGACTAAATTAGGTGTCCATTAGGAAGTACTGTATGCTTAAAATAAAATGACAGCATAAGTGGCGGACGAAAGCCAAATTTTTATCATATACAAAAATACCAAAACACTTCCTCTCTCCTTGGACAGTTCAGTGGATTCGTGATGAGCAGTTGGCTAATTGTCCATCCAACCTCCGTCTTGTTTACGAAGATGCAATCTTGTTTACAGGGCAAGAAACCATGTTTCGTTCATATCTTTAACATCTGGGTGAGATGCACTGTTCTTTGATGCACTTTCACTGCAAGCATTTCAATAAGAGATGATCACAACAGCTGTAGGGTGGATGATGAGAAAGTCCTAATAGGGGAGTGGGTTGGCTTTAAGTAGCACATCACCCACATTTAGATTGCCTCTATTTTCCATTAAATCCAGACAGATTTTTTGCCTTAACATGTCATTTCACAAGACAAAGCTGGTAATTGTTCTGCACTTTTGGCTGAACGTCTGTCACGAATATTACAGCTTATAACACTGAGTTTCTGATGTTGAAGTATAACAGCTGAACTTTGTTCAGTCATGACTTGCTTTATTTTTTAAAATTTTTAAATCTTTACAAGATGACCATTTTTTTTCTTTTAAGTGGAGTAAGCTTATAAAAGCAAAACTATTTCTTGTGTCCAGAGTAATTCTCTATGTAGAACATTGTTTAGTCAGACGAAGAAAATCCAATTAGACCTGTTATAATGAATACATGGACATAAAGATAAAAGCTAGAAAGGGGAAGTGAGTTACTTAACGATACGTCTGTGCTAATATATTGTGTTGACATTGCTAAACTGAATTGCCTGTAGTAAATCTTTGCTCAATTATCTGCATGATCAATGTAAGACAGTAGCGACTAAAAAAAATTGCTGGTCACTTTTAACTTGTCAGATGAATCGCTGGCAGTTTTTATTTTATATTTCCTACCCAAACAGAAACGACATACTGTTGGTAAATAACAATAGGCTATTTAGTTTGTGTAGTCTGTTGCACAGGAAAGACAACCTTAAGTGACTTCTTTTGTGATTTGGCATTACTGTAAATGGAAAGTAAAATTAAATGAACTTGTCCCTAAAGAGGGGGTGGGTATCAATGCTTACCAGTGTGAAAGGGCTTCATGATATACTGGTACACCCACCCGCTCTGGCAGTTTTTCCTCTGCCTTCATTCACCACAGCCTCCAATACTAAAGGAAACACTGAAATAGAGGAAATATCACCACCTTCATTACGTCTGAAAAATCACCTCATATCCTCCTCTTCTCTTTCCTTTTACATTTAATCTAGGAACATTTTTTAAGGCAGCACGCTGGCGCAGTGGTTAGCGCTGTCACCTCACAACACGGCAGGTCCGGGTTCGAGTCCCGCCCTGTGCGGAGTTCGCATGCTGTCCACGTGGGTTCCCTCTGGGTTCTCCGGCTTCCTCCCACCTCCAAAAGCATGCGCTTCAGGTTGATTGGCCGGCCCATAGGAGTGAGTGTGTGTGTGTGTGTGTGTTTGTATGTCTTTGTGTGTGGCTCCGCGGTACACTGGCATCGTGCCCGGAGTGTCCCCCACCTCACTCCCTATGCCAGCTGGGATAGACTCCAGCTCCCCGTGACCCGCCACAGTGGATACAGCAGCACTTCAAAATGAATGAATGCACATTTTTTAAACTTCTTACACAGCTAGGTTTGCAGTTCTGCTCAGACCGAGTGACTCATCTTAAACCAGACTGAAGATCTTATCATCTGATTTGGTCAGTGTGATGGAATTTAGTGGTGTAGAAATGAATGTGGACGTGTCCAAAATCTTAAACAATTTAGAGTTATACTTTGTTTGCAATATTTTATATGGTTTTAAAAGCTCTTCATTGCATAAATAAATGAAAGAATTTCTACAATTCTATCAAAAATGTTTAAGATGATGCTTTGTTTATGGGTATACTCTAAAGCAGCAGTCCCCAACCTTTTTTGTGCCGCGGACCAATTTCATCTAAGACAATATTTTCACGGATCGGTCTTCATTTGCGCGATAATCATTAAAGGGACAGTAAAGTTAATTTTAATTTCTTATGGCTGTGTTGGGCCCCAGTGATGTATGACGCCCACGTGACCACTGAATGCGGAAGCTGCTGCAGCAAAGATTTTAAGCATTTCTGACCAAAGGGATGATGCTACACATAGAAAACTTATTTTTTCTTCTATTTCTCATAATGATGAATAACATATATGTCACTTAAAATTAACTTTACTATCCCTTTAATAATGCCAGGACAGCTGTAGTCTAATGATAAATTATTCGCGGTGGTTTTATGTAAAATGCAGACATCAACAGTCCATAAACAACCTTTTTTCAGAAATTGATAGTCAGCATCTCTGTAAACGAAATAATTGTAAGAAATACGTAATTATATAAAAACTCGATTGAAGTGACTGTGCTGCTGGGCTTGTGCTAGCCATTCACCACTTTGCCATAGGCGAAGTAAATTCCAGATTGGCTACAAGGTTTTTAGACTGTGTAGCCACAGTGGCGATCTTATTTTTACGGAAAAAAGGCTAAAACTTACGTTTTTGCTCGCGACTTCCGCTAGCGAGCCGCGCTAGTGCCGCTATTTCTGCTAGCGAGCGGCACCAGTGCCGCTATTTCCGCATGCCGACTGAATTTAGCTGAAGCATGCTGACGGAAATAGCCGAAGTGACCCGAACGCTCCTGATCATTAAATATACACTCGGGTCATAACCTCCTCTCGTCCAATGAAAAACAAAAATAATGTTTTTTTACAAGCTGAACCCGCGAATTGGTGTACAACAAGGCGAGGACGATCGATCAAAAGAATCCAGTGTTTTATAGTAGAGTTTGTGTTAAAATCCTCATTAATAAACAAATGGTGAATGCTGAGAGGGGGTAGGAGTGGTGACAGACTGATTAGAAGGTAAGTGAAAGATATTATCAATACTTGTTTGTAGTCTTAGACTTTTGATCCCTATGACCGGCAGGAATAACCAGTGATGCACGTAAATGTGTTTTCACCTCGCTTGCTATTTTTCATGCCTTTTTAAATTGAAATGAAAAATCATGTTATTGAATTAAGAATAAATAAATAAAATAAACTATGGCATACCAATGGTGTTGGTGGTGGTCAAAGTTAAAATGTCTTCTAGTCTAAGTAAAACTTACAAGTAAACATTGAGTAATATTTTGTATTACTGTATCTTCACATAGTGAATGCAAGTTTTCAATTGTTGAATCTCACATTCATACCTGCATAAAGTAGGACAGAAATAAAGATAGTTAAGCTTGAACTGTTGACTTTAGTGTATTTTTGTACGTAAACTGAACAGAAGATTTTGCCCTCAGAATGCACCAGAATGCAGGAAAACAACCCCATTTCTAGAACAACCCCATTTTTTAAAATGGGGTTGTTTTAGAAAGTTGGGGGTGTGCGGGGGGGGTGTCCCCCCCACACCCCCCGCAACGAGCATCGGTCTCGCCACTGCCTTGGACACAGAGTGTGGCTTTTTATGGCTTGCTCAATTCTTTTACACTGAGCCACAGTGACTTAGTCATAATAGCTCTAAGTGCAAGCCCTGCACTGATGAGGTTTATTGTGAAATATAGCGACTTGCAATCAGTACATTCAACGTAAGAGAAATACTGATCATTTCCAATACAAGGATGAACAAGTCAATCAAATAATAATAATTAGAATGATGAGAATTAGTGGTTGGGGACCGCTGATCTAGGGGTAACGGGAGACAGTGACATCTGAAGTGTGTTCCGGACGTACGGTCTACTCCGCAGTTTGGTTTTCTTTATGGTCACCGCAGAAAATCACATTTCAGAAAGACAGGAGGTTGGAAATGGAAGCAGGGTTTTTGGTACTTTTTGGGCGATCTCAGGATAATCTGCCTTAACTTTTAATCCAGAACACTGGTGCAGTTGTGGACGCTTAATTGTGTGTGTTGATAACCTGTCAAGCAGGACAGACGCACGCATTCGGCAGTCGTCACTTTTCAAAGTAAAACAAAACAAACGTATGGAGTCTTAAAAAAAAAAAAAAAATATATATATATATATATATATATTATATATATATATATGGCAGCTGGATAGTACAGTGACTTGTCACTGCATTCAAGTCAACTGACTTGAATGCAGGAGGTTGTGGGTTCGAATCCCGGTCGGGACAAACACTATCCAGTCAATCCAGGAGGGGCGTGGCCTGGAATGCAGGAGGACGTGGTCTGGAATGCAGGAGGGCGTGGATTCAAACCCCAGACATGGCGGGCACTATCCAGTGAGGGTCCTTAGGCAAGACCCTTAATGCTATACGAGCCTACCTCAATCATGAGCAAACACAATAAAGATGGAGTCACACCAGCTCGGACGTCGCCCGGGTCAACAAGGTCCGCGTCAGTTGCTAGGGAACCAGGGCAATCTGATGAGAAATGGGTTACTGGAACAAGCCTATGATTCAATGCCACACACGTGGATACTGGAATGTCTGGAACTGTATAAGATCAACAGGACACTAAGAGCCTTCATCAAGAACTCAATGGGAATGTGGAAGACAACCCTGGAGACTAACTCTGAGCCAATTGCCCAAGTTAACATCAAGTGCGGCATATACCAAGGGGATGCACTATCACCACTGCTGTTCTGCATAGGCCTGAACCCCCTCAGTCACATCATCACAAAGAGTGGCTATGGATACCGATTCCGAGACAACAATCGGGACAACAATCAGCCATCTCCTCTACATGGATGACATCACGCTGTATGCCAGGAATGAGCGAGAAATTGACTCACTGATCCACACCACCAGGATCTACAGCAACGACATAGGGATGTCATTCGGATTAGACAATGTGGCCGGATGGTATCAAGAAGAGGCAAGATGATCAGAACTGAAGGGGTTAACCTACCAGGGGGCAGGATAGAAGACATCAAGGACAGCTACAAATACCTTGGAATCCCACAGGCTAATGGCAATCATGAGGAGGCCGCAAGGAAGTCATCCACAGCCAAATACCTCCAGAGAGTAAGGCAAGTCCTGAGAAGTCAGCTTATGGCAAGAACAAGGTCCGAGCCATCAACATGTATGCACTGCCGGTCATCAGATACCCCGCTGGGATCATAAGCTGGCCAAAGGAGGAGATAGAAGCCACAGATATCAAGACTAGAAAGCTCCTCACTATGCAGCACCCTGAGGCTGTACACTAAGCGGAAAGAGGGAGGCCGAGGACTAGTGAGCATCAGGGCCACTGTCCAGGATGAGACATCGAAAATCCAAGAGTACATCAGGAAGATGGCCCCAACAGATGAATTGCTCAGTGAATGCCTTAGACACCAGAAATCTGAGGAGGAAGAGGAGGCACTGATCATGGCAGCACAAGAACAGGCCCTATGTACAAGAGCAATAGAGGCCAATATCTACCACAGTAGATCTGACCCAAGGTGCAGGCTATGTAAAGAAGCCCCAGAGTCGGTCCAGCATGTGGTAGCGGGGTGTAAGATGCTCGCCAACTCAGCATACATGGAAAGGCACAACCAAGTAGCCGTGATAGTGTACAGGAACATCTGTACCCAGTATGGACTAGAAGTACCCAAATCCCAACGGGACATACCACCAAAGGTGGTTGAGAACGACAACGCTAAGATCCTGTGGGACTCCAGCTTCCAGACTGACAAACAGCTGCTGGCTAACAAACCGGACATAGTGGTGGTGGACAAAGAGCAGAAGAGAGCAGTGGTGATAGATGTGGCGATTCCAGCTGACGCCAACATCAGGAAGAAGGAACACAAAAAGATTGAGAAGTATCAAGGGTTGAAAGAACAGCTGGAACAGGTGTGGAAGGTCAAGGTTAATGTGGTTCCCGTGGTAGTAGGAGCACTTGGGGCAGTGACCCCCAAACTGGAAGAGTGGCTCCAGCAGATTCCTGGAACAACATCTGAAGCCTCAGTCCAGAAGAGCGCAGTCCTAGGAACAGCTAAGATATTGCGCAGAACCCTCAGACTGAGGAACAAGCCTATGTTCCTAGGGTCCTCTGGTAGAGGACCCGAGCTTGAGGATGACACAGATACCACCCCACAAGGGTGAGAGGGACATTTTTTTATTTTATATATATATATATATATATATATATCCATCCATCCATCTTCCACCGCTTATCCAGAATTGGGTCGCGGGGAGACTTCATACCAAACATATAAAAACAAATGTATTGGTATTATAATATATATATATATATATATATATATATATATATATATATATATATATATAAAATAAAAAAATGTCCCTCTCACCCTTGTGGGGTGGTATCTGTGTCATCCTCAAGCCTGATCCAATCACACCCATCACAGAGTTCTCCCACCAGTAGGTAGCGCATCTCGGTCTGTTCATTCATGTTCCTGGCGTTGGCCAGAGGACTACACTCAGGAGGACTACACTAAGGAGGACTACACTCAGGAGGACTACACTCAGGAGCACACAGGTAGACTACATCTTGTGTAGATAGGAGCACACAGGTAAACTACATCTTGTATAGACGGTGTAATCTGAAGGAGATCAGTTATTGCATGAAGAGGGCAAAGGCAGAGCAGAGGGTGGTCAGGAGGTGCTTCCAGATGACTGGACAACTACAGCTAATGTGATCAGGAAGGCAGGTAGGAGAGTACTTGGTGTGTCATCTGGAAGAAAAGTAGATAAGGCGACTTGGTGGTGGAATGAGGAGGTACAGGAGTGTATACAGAAAAAGGGGTAAGAAGTGGGACACTAAGAGGACTGAGGAGAGTAGACAGGAGTACAGGGAGATGCAGTGTAAGGTGAAAGTAGAGGTAGCAAAGGCCAAACAAGGGGCTTATGATGACTTGTATGCTAGGTTGAACAGCAAGGAGGGAGAGACTAATCTATACAAGGTTGGCAAGACAGAAAAACAGAGATGGGAAGGACGTGCAGCAGGTTAGGGTGATTAAGGATAGGGATGGAAGTATATTGACAGGTGCCAGTAGTGTGATGGGAATATGGAAAGAGTACTTTGAAGAGTTGATGAACAAGGAAAATGAGAGACAACAAAGACTAGAAGAGGTGGCTGTTGTGGACAAGGAAGTAGCAAAGATTAGTCAAGATGAAGTGAGGAGGGCATTGAAGAGGATGAAAAGTGGAAAGGCACTCGGTCGTGATAGAGGTATGGAAGTGTCTAGGAGAGGTGGCAGTTGAGTTTCTGACTGGATTTTTCAACAGGATCTTAGATAGTGAAAAGATGCCTGAGGAATGGAAGAAGAGTGTGCTGGTGCCCATTTTTAAGGACAAGGGAGATGTGCAGAGTTGTGGCAACTACAGAGGAATAAAGCTGATGAGCCATACAATGAAGTTATGGGAAAGAGTAGGTGAAGCTAGAGTAAGTGCAGAAGTGCGCATTTATGAGCAGCAGTATGGTTTCATGCCAAAAAAGAGTACTACAGATGCAGTATTTGCTTTGAGGATGTTGATAGAGAAGTACAGAGAAGGCCAGAGGGAGCTGCATTGTGTTTTTGTAGATCTGGAGAAAGCTTATGACAGGGTGCCCAGAGAGGAACTGTGGTATTGTATGAGGAAGTCTGGAGTGGCAGAGAAGTATGTTAGAGCGGTGCAGGACATGTATGAGGACCGTAAGACAGTGGTGACGTGTGCTGTAGGTGTGACAGAGGAGTTCAAGGTGGAGGTTGAACTGCATCAGGGATCAGCTCTGAGCCCCTTCTTGTTCGTGGTGGAGGTTTGTCCTGGAAAGGAAAAGAATGAAGGTTAGCCGCAGTAAGACAGAGTACATGTGTGTGAATGAGAGGGACCCAAGTGGAAGAGTGAGGTTACAGGGAGAAGAGATCAAGAAGGTGGAGGATTTTAAGTACAGTACTTAGGGTCAACAGTCAAGAGCAATGGAGAGTGTGGAAAAGAGGTGAAGAAGCGTGTACAGGCAGGATGGAACGGGTGGAGAAAAGTGTCAGGTGTGATGTGTGATAGAAGAGTTTCAGTTAACAAAAGAGGAAAGGTGTATAAAACTGTGGTGAGACCAGCGATGTTGTTTGGTCTAGAGACAGTGTCACTGAGAAAAAGACAGGAGACAGCTGGAGGTAGCAGAGATGAAGATGCTGAGGTTCTCTTTGCGAGTGACCATGATGGATAGGATCAGGAATGAGTAACTCAGAGGGACAGCACATGTTAGAGGTTTTGGAGATAAAGTCAGAGAGGCCAGACTGAGATGGTTTGGACATGTCCAGAGGAGAGACAGTGAATATATTTGTAGAAGGATGCTGAGTTTTAAACTGCCAGGCAGGAGGCCTAGAGGAAGACCAAAGAGGAGGTTTATGGATATAGTGAAAGAGGACATGAAGGTAATTGGTGTGAGAGAAGAGGATGCAGAAGACAGGGTTAGATGGAGGCAACTGATTTGATATGGTGACCCCTGAAGGGAAAAGCAGAGAGGAAAAGGATATAGATAGATCGATAGATCGATAGATCGATAGATAGATAGATAGATAGATAGATAGATAGACAGATAGATAGATAGATAGAGTTACTACTTCTTCACTTCTTCTCTCCTTTGTGGCTTTTCCCTTCAGGGGTCGCAAATCAGTTGCCTCCATCTAACCCTGTCTTCTGCATCCTACTACTAGTACTAGTGTACAAAATCACATGAAATACATTGTCATTGAGCATCATACCGATTTGTTTAGTATCAACATACATATTTGCTGTTGAAAATTAGAAGTCAACATTAGTGTTCCACATGCTGGGTTATTGTGCAATTAAAATGCAATTTGAATGAAAAGATAATTGTTCCTAGGCATTTCGTATTTACTTGAAATGTGTGTGTATGTGCTGTACATGTAAAATTTCTGTGTCAGGCAAGTCAGCTCTGCTTTTCTAAAGATTTAATATTTCCTAGCAGTATTTTAGTGTCTCTGGTGTTACATCAGCTGCCAGATTGAAAGCATGTGTCTCACTTAGTTCAGATGCTTTATAATTCTATCATTATGAAAACACTGCTTGCAGACACTGCAACTCTCAGAGATTAATTTATGCAGAATGGGGCTAACATAATTATTGTTAATGGTTGTGCAGCAGTGGTGTTGTTCAAGGAAGGAGAGCAGTTGTTGGGTTTGAAATGCTATGCAGCAGCAGGAGTTATTGTGGCAGTGAGTAATGTCATGCCATTACAGCTTGTCATTCAGTGCGAAGGTAAGCGGTGTGTGTGTGTGTGTGTGTGCGTGTGTGTGTGTGTACATGTGTGCGTGCGTGCATGTGGGCGCGCCTGTGTGTGTTCTTAGGGTGATACTGTAGGGAATGGAGAAGAGAACAGAGAGATGAAAGACTAGAGAGAGAATACTGTGTAAAAAAAAGATGGCTACCTTTCACAAAACACAAAAAAACAGCACACATGCAACACACATTCCACCACACACCACAGAACGGCTACACACGCACACACGCACATCCGCCTCTTTCAGCAGCCTGACAATAAAATCAGGGATGATTTCTGTCTGGGAAAAAATGTCAGTGTGGCTGCTCACTGGGGGATTTAATAGGAGGGGAGGCGGACCGAGAGGGGAGGAGGAGAGAGAGGAGAGGACATGAGGACAAGACCGGGGAAAGGCAAAGTACAATAAAAAAAAAAACAGAGGAAAGGTAAAATGATAAAGAGGGGAGGAAGGATGAAATGGAATGTAAAGAATGAGCAAGACAAAAGGACAAGAAATAAGACAAGGAGAAGTGAGGGGAAGAAAAGAGGTGCAAAATAATTAAGACATTGATGCACAACAGGAGGCAACAAGAAGAGTGGAAAGGAGAGAGGATGAGAGGTAAGAGAGGGAAAAATGGAGGACGTGAATTGCTGCAGAGGAACAAGCAAGGACAAGAGGAAAAGATGAGGGCTAGGACAAAGTAAAACAGAGAGGTGAGAGAGACTAAGAACAGATTGGATCAGAGCTGATGAAACAGGAGAGAGAAAGAGAGAGTGATAAATGCAGTTAATGCGGCATTTCCTCTAACGAGTCTGCACAATTCAGTTTTATCTACCCACATTCATAAAAAAACAGAGCTTGATGAGAGGGTAAAGAGTTGGGTGGATAATTGAGAAGACAGACAGATAACTGGGTATTTGGATTGATTAAAATTCTTTTTAGCACTTGAGTCCTTGTTGTCTCAGGTGCACAAAGATGGGATTGAATATTTAAAAAAAATGAGCATGAAAAAAGAATATTTGTCTCTGTTTAATTATTGATTTTTTTGAAGCAGAATTAATGGAAAACTCAGTCAGCTCCCCTGACACCATCCACACATCCCACTCCCTCTCCTGATAAATTTGGGTAAATCCAGTTCTGTATGCGTGTTTGTAAAGCTGATTTGGATTCAGCCTCAACACAAAGCTCCAGCGTGTAGAAGGGAACATAAGTCCCTTTTAGGTTGAACTGCACCGGATCTGCTTTCCTCCCACTCACTGCACCCTGTGCATTTTAACACTGGGGAGGCATTAAGGGGTTGATTGTTTACAGACAAAGCTTTTCTCTATGTTTCTGTTTTCTTGGATAAGATACATCAACAGTAGCAGATTTGGAGTACAGTTTCTGAATCACAATGATTTTAATAAAAACGTTGGCTCTGGAACATCTCCTAATAGCCTGATCCAACTTTTTTTCATGTTGTAAGAATGTGAATTTTTTTTTTTTTGCCTTCCTCAACAGTGGATGTTGACCAATAGGACTGTAGAGTCTACAGAGGTTAAAACATGGCAAAGCAGAAGATGAATAAATAAATCTCCAGGACATGTTTGGTGAGGAAGGTTATCCATTTGCACCCTGACTCAAACATCAGCTGTCTCCTTCAGCCAATCACGTCTGTCCTTCAGTGCATTGATACGACATTGTTAGTCGTCATTCGCTGCTATCTCTTTATACCGGATCATTTTGCATATCTTCTTTCTTCTCTCGCTATTATGCATGGTCTCAACCTCCTCGTCACCTGGATCTATTTGGAGATTTATCAATGTGATCATGTCATCAGTCTCATCCTCATCAGTCTTAGTAGATGAATCAGTCGTCAGCACTACCTGTGTTAGGACCTTATCAGAATTCATCTTACCGTTTTTCAGAGCAGATGCCTTTCAATCGCAATTACCCTGGACACTTCTCGCAGATTAATTATAATGTATGATTTACTGCAATAGAAAATTTTCTTTCTTCATTTATTTTTCTCCCCTGGGTGAAATTCCTGTGGTGCAGCAAGACTAAACTGGGAAAAGGAAGATAAGTCACGGTTATTTTCACAATCTTCTTTCAGATTTTCCAAATAGTACAATAGAACAATACTGTCAATACCACACCTGCAGTACATGGGCGACATTGTTGGTCACATTCTTTTTCCCTGAACTCACTACATTCTGATGACATCAATGAGGCTGTGAAAGATAGCCAAAGTAACTGATCAGAGTATGGTCCCATATATTTAGGCCAAAGCATGGTAGGAATGTTTTGAATTCTGTCATTGCTTTATACTACATAAAAGTTGATTGAGTTGATTGATTGCCTTCATTGGTGACCATCAGTGACCATCATGACAGATAGAGATGACTGAATGATTTTTCCAGGCAGCAGAAATTACAGCCAAAAAAAATATATCAAGAAGAGCGAAACAGAATCAACTGGACTTGCTTTAGGTTGGTTGAAGACGATTCCTCTCATCCAAGAGGCTTCTTAAGTCCTCACAGAACAGAAAGAAGCCTAGATTGATGAAACCAACCAACCTAAAGCAAGTCCAGTTGATTCTTTTTTGCTCTTTTTGATTTACCTCGACCTGGATGAGTGAGAATCTACACAGACAACATCAATATAGTTTATGGATTTCATGAACGTGAAGAAAATAATATCTGGGAGTTTTTAGGATTAGGATGATTTGGGTAACACATAACATGAATAAAGGCTTTGTCTAAAAAATGTTGAACAATACTTCCTCCAGTCTGGCACAGGGAATTTGTAATATTATCTGTAACCTATAGACAATTGTAATTCTCTACTGATGTGCAAATATAGGCCTTGGATATTGTACAGGTCACTAATTAGTTAGAATCAATATTAATAAAGGTGTCATTATCTCAAGCATTGTGGAATCGAGATATCTTTTTAAGATACCAAGAACTGCTAGAAGTATTTTTTGTTGAGATCCAGAATATTATCAAAATGTCATCTTTTCTTCCAAAATACATAATGGCATCTGTATTGAATATTTTTTGAGATAACATTGAAAAAATAATGTATTCGTCTGATATAAATATTACATCCACAACAATATCATCTTCCTTGCTTTTGTGAGTGCAATTGGCCGTTTTTTTATTTTGATATGGGGCATAATGTCTATGATTTTTGCAAACAAGAAATAAGAAATCCAACAAAACATCTTTTTTTGGAGCACAAAGGTTTAGAAATTTGTTTGGTGACTGTGTTACTGTGTGCAGAAGGATGGGGGTGGATTTTATCTGAAATAAACTGAGGAGGACAGACTCAGTCTGTGTACAGCTCCAGGGGCCATGCATATTTTAGTGTTATTTGGGTCTTTGTGTATTTCTTTTTCCAGTGTGGTTTAGTGAAAGTAGTACTACTTTAGTTCTATCTTTTTTAGAAAAGCTTCACCAAGAAAAATGCTTGAGTCTCAGGGAAAAAAACCCCAAAATAATTGATTGAAAAGCTTGAAGCAAAAATAGTGATTCAAAGATTTGTTCAGCATGAGGAGGAAATAAGAAAAGAACTGATACTGTGAATGTGACCATTAGCTTATGGACTACTAGATGAAATCTCATACCCAAACAACAGTGTGTTTTAGTTGATAAAAGTCATACGAGTGTTAACTGTCAAATAGTGCGGCTATGTTGAGGAAAGTGCTAGTCATTGTCTTGGAAAAATCTTCATGTTTAAAGGAAATATCCATTTAAAACTCTAAATATTTGAACATAAAATAAAATTTATGTATTTTCTTAATTATTTAATGTCAGGTTCAACCAACCTAGAACATTTAAAACACACTCACAAAAAGGAGAAGACAACAGTTAAAAAATATTTTTTACTCACGAGGAGAACAGACAGAGATGTGATCAGTTACAGATCTCCACCCTGTTCTCAACATTTCTCTGCTGAAACCTCTTTTTATTTCAGTTGGGCAGTCCTTGTTTACAATGTGTCCTAAAGGATGGGGGACAAAATATCAGCAATGCACCATGTATGGTATACTGTCACAAGAGTAAAACCCTTTTCTTTATATGGTTTTGTCTTACAGTATTTTCAGCAGGTCAAGGTTTACATCTTAAACTAGTCATCAGCTGCTACCTCAGGTGTGATCTTTTTGACCCCTATCTAGACATAACTCGGCGCATAGCAAGACACTCACACACAACTTTTATTGGTTCAAAAATGAAAACGAGTAAATATGGGATAACATATATACATTAATCTAACATTTAATACAAATCTGTAGCCAGCAACATGATGAAGGGTTTTTAATTTGGTGGTTTGTTCTCTATTTGGCTGCAGATAGAAATATCACAGTGACATGACATATGACAGGAACTTAACTTTGAAATGAGGTTTTATTTATTCTAAAATGAAAGAAAACAATAGACCAGACAAATCTGAACAAACAGAGGCGCATCTGTGACCGGACAGTTTTGACCCCTGAGATCCCCATTCTTTGATGGAGCATGCCTCACTGATATTTTATAATATATAACCTTAGCAACATATTTGCACATGGCAAGTCAACTTTTGTACAAACATTCCTGTGCCCCTTGACATGTAGCCACAATATAATTAATATAAAGAGTCAGTTTTGACGATGGAGTGTACCCATGCCTGCCCTCTTCCTGGTTCAATGGCATTTTAATGTGGCCCTCTGCAGGGCAAGAGTCTGGGTTTAAATGACAATAGCTATAATCAAAACCTCGTTCCATTGTCTGCATAAACTCAGGATAACCCCAGAGAGTGTCACATTATTGTGTTATTCTTCAGAATGTCACCACTATCAGAAGAGAGCAACACCCTGCCCTACAATTAACCCTGAAGACCATCCTAACCACCCTGAAGATGTTCTGAGATGGAGCAGTGGGACGACATCATTTGCTGTAATTGCTTTATAAATTAAATAAGACCACCCCACAGCACAGCAGTAGAGAAATCAAATCCAGTCAATCACATCTCATTTTGTCTTTTTATTTCCAACAAATAAAAATGCAAATGTTACATTAGTCCGGCAATTAACATGATTCACCTGTGACTGCAATGACCTGTAACTGGTGTTCAAGTAATCCATTGTTGAGATCTATTTTTCTAATTTTCTGCTTCAGAATAATATCACTCTGTATAAGCCCTTTACTGGCAACTGGGAAACAGGACAACATTAAATTCTAGAGCTCTACATGCAAAATGAACCTTTTATTTACTGAACACCTCACTGTGTTCATTTGCCCGGCTTAAAGCAGAATCAAAATAACATCATTATTTAACGGGCAGAATCTTAAAGTACTTATCATCAATAATGTGATGTACTTTTAAGGCTCCGTAGGCCTCTGTAGGCAATGTCTCATCATCAGTGTTCCTGCTCAAGGCTAGTTCCTCTGCCTCTGTCAGAGGTGATGGTGGTTCTCTGCCTTCTTTGTGTTGACTGAATGAAACTTGCCTTACTTTACTAAGCAGGATATAAGAGACAAGGACATTTGTATGCATTAAAACACTGAATTTGGCTTCAAGGCTACTGGTAGAGTCACTGAATGACGTGTGATTGGTTTAATGTGTCAAATGTAATTCAAATTGACTATTAGGGCTCAGGATTTATTAAGTCCGCTTTCTGGAATAATCCACAGGCTTGCTGCCTCTATGTTTCCAATCTTAAGATTTATATTTATTCTATATATATTTATATTTATATATTTACTTTTTATTTACTTTTACCCTACAGACAGATAGTTGAGCTCCATATTAACCATAATTTCCAACCATCAACTAAAACTAAAACTAAGCATTATAAAGCCAGGAGTTTATTGTGAATGTAATCATATTTGCATGTAGACATTAGCACGTACCTCAAATCATCATGAGTACTACCTCCATAAACAGCAACTTTCAAGCTAGTTGACTCTTGTGCAACAAGCAGTGACACTTAATACCACATCAGTGTTTATCTGTACCAGACAGTCAACCCATAATACAGACACAAATATGATGAAATGATCTCAGAACCAATATGAGCAGGAAACAGAATTCAGAAACACAACTCTTGACACAGGGAGATAAAAATCATAGGCTTTTCCTGAATTATGTCTGTTTGCTCAGGTAGTCTAAAACAAAGACAAACCATACAATAGACAAAAGGCCAGGACAGAGTAAAGAGCCAGGCAGGGTTAAAACCGAAGCAAACATGACAATAAAGACTGGCTGCAAGGACATTAGGTGAGGATGTCACAAACTGGCTCAGAAGGAAAGGAGGTCTTGTATTGCTGGTTTTGGGGGGTGTTAAGGTAGCACAGGTCAAGACAATCAGGACAATGACAAAGGGCAATGCAGGAGTAGAAAGAAACAAGAGGAGACAAAATATGAAATGGATGAATATAAAACTGATTTAATGAGAACCTCACATACTCTGGCCACAGAGGTGTTTCAACTTCTATGTGAAATGGAACACCCACCCAGTTCAATGTGGGCTCATTGTTCAGCTCTACAGTTACTTAAAAGAAATATGTCCAATGATTGTTTTTTTTAACCATCCTGCTCAGGCACTCCAGCTGGCACAGTGCACAGGCCTTCCATGTGTTTTGTCTTCAGTGCTAAGTCTGCACTTCTGTTATGTTATTAGTGTATTGTTGAAGTTTTAATTAAGAAAGAGTAAGAAAAGATGATTTGTCTGAAGCATTTGACACACGCGGGAGCCAGCTTGTGCTTTTATTGTTATTTTGCCGCGTGACTCTGTGCCCTGACTGCTCTGTGAATAGCAATGGAGAGATGTTATTCTGGGTGTCTGGGGGGGCGGGAGGGGCGGCGTTAACGGTGGAACAGGAAACACTGGGGATTGTGATTCCACTCTTATAGTTAATTTGCTTTGTGCTTTCACAGAAGAAGTCCTGGGTGGTCTTTGTCAGCATCTGTGTGGGAGTTAGCAGAAGGTTTCAGGAAGCACAGAGGATCATCTGTCTTTTGTTTTATTACTATTTGGCATGATGAATTTGCATTGTTTATCTGGGTTTAACATAGCATAGCAAAGCCTCTTATAGTACTTGGACTGTAGATGCAGTGCAAATGAAACATGATAATATAAATCTAAACCTAATCCCTGAAGTATTGAAATGTGCCCTCTACATATACAGTAACACAACAGGAGCAGAGAATGGAAAAGCAGTTGTATTGCTATTCACAGCCGTAATGATAAGGTGAGTTAACAGCAGTTAGCATGACTGGAAATATTCTCACATAAATAGTTCTGACCCTACAAATGAACTCTCTTGTGTTTCAGTTATAACATATTGAGAAGCAGCTGTACGATATAGCAATAAATAATCGTAGAGAAAATGATACTGAAGCGTTATAGAAAACATCCTAGTTGATCAGGGACATCCTGATCAGTTTTACTGGTCACAGTCTCTGCTGGAACTTCATTTGTAACCTTGGCAGGAGCTGCTGCAGCTTAAGGTGCTGTAGAGGAAAAACAGCAGAGAGGCTTAGAAAAAAAGCAAATGTACATCTTTTTTTTTTTTTTTTATCCAAACAGGTGAGAAAAAAATAGTAATTTCTCATTCGTTGTGCAGAGTGAAGTGTGTGAACAATTGATTGATCTTCATAATAACAAAACAGAAGCTCAACCTCATCATCTGGGACACCAAACGCCATCAAGAGCTCTGTGTTGGACTTGGCAAAGAGGCGATGTTTTCTCAAGTATTTACAGATTATGCTTTGTGAGAAGGCTTTATTTATTAATTTTTTTATTGTCAAAACAGCAAGAATATTGTGCAGTGAGTTATCTCTCAAGTCTGCAATCTTTATTGAGTCATAACGTTGAGAAAAATCCTTCAATGCTGATTGCTGTTGCTCTTTCAGCAGAACCATTTCCCTGAGCTGCTATAATTGGAACCATATTAAGCGGTGAAGATAAGAGTGTGGCTCTTACAGGCATCACTGACTTAGTATTTCATTACATGCAACTGTGGTGATGGCAGTGGTTTACATCACTCACACACTGAAAACTCGAAGACTGTTTTTGGTCCTTTTGATATCAAATACTTTCCCAGAGGTCATTTTCCACTCAAGCATGGTAGCCATGGTTATCATAGGGATACCATGCAAAACTAATCTTCAACGCGACACACATCTCTAGTTTGTCTCTTGAGAGATTTTTCTAAAAGATTCCTCTCCTACAATGAAAGTTAAGCTGTTTGGTTGTTACATCCATCAGTTTCTGCTAAGCAGAATAATCCATATTGAAGATGCTGTGATGATAATCTCTGACCAAACAGTGTTGTTCAAAGTACCTAAGCAGTTTCTTTGTAACCTCAGTATCAGTAGAAATTCTGTCACAAATTTACAAAGGTTAGCTATTCATCACAGACGTCAGTAATACAATACACAAAATGAACAGAGAGTCTACAGCAGAATGTCGTCAACAAAATGGTGAAAAAGACAGTACATGCAGCATGCCTCCAGCACATCAGCCATAACAACAACAAGACAGTAGTCAGTGCTTTGTTTTTTCTCTGCTTGTTTGATGGTCCTCTGCTCTACATGAATATAGTATTTTATTTTAAATAATTCAGTTAATGGAGACTAGTTGGTGTTGAAGAATTTTGCAAAAGCAAGAAGGTTCTCGGTTTGAAGCTCAACCAGGTGATTTTCTGTGCCTGTTCCATTGGGCTAGTATTCCGACTTCCTCACAGTCCAAAAACATCTACTACATGGTAACTGGGGACTCTAAATTGTCTGCTGGTATAAATGTTCAGTCAAGTTTTCTGCCTTGTGTTATTAATTTATTCATTCAAAGTGGGGCAAATGTTTTCCTTTACATTAAAATCAGAGAATGTAACTTTAGGAGTAGGCTGTAGTTTAAAGCACTTTTTTTTTTCAGGAAAGTTTAACATTTATCCACTCTTTTTCTCTCTATTCTAGGTAGATTTCTTTCAACTTTACAAAGACAAATAGAATCAAAAATGTACTGTAGTAGACTAATTTTTATATGTTTACCTCATAACCTTTTGACTGTTTTTGTATGTAACTAATACAGTTTTGGGAAATGCAGTCTGTCAAGAGAAATGTTGATCACAGCTAAGTCTATTGTAGTATTTTATAAAAACCTTACGGTCAAATAAAACTCATAGCTACAATTTGCAAAAGGCTGCATTGAGTTTCTTTGAAAATCTGTAAATTTCAATCGGTTAATTTCCTTTGAAATTTTGGAATTGTGGTAAAGAGTGAATTATTCAAAAAACTGATCCAGATATAAAGCAGATTCTAGCACCTGGGTTGTTGATCCCTGTTAATGTGTAGTTAAACCGTTAGACCACAAAAATCCTCATTTTAGAGAAGTGGATCCCTACAGAAGACTTAGACCGCATACAAATCTATCTCCCCATGTCAACAGGGGAGTCATTATTTCTGTTATCGCCACGCTGAAGAGCTCCAGTCATGTTGTTTTATTACAGCTTTGCAAGCTTCTTTACATAATGTATTTGCTAGTAGGAAAAATAGTTTCTCCTCCCAGACACTAGTGATGGAGGGTGATTTTTATGAACTCTTGATGAATACATGTAGATAAAATTTAAAAAAGTCCGGGTATAGATGAGAGATAATTTGTTGGTGCTTAATTTTAGGAAGGTGGTAAGTCAGGCTGGGGTTAGAAAAAGGAATGGTATGACATTTTTAAAAATGTCTCCTAGTTCCACATTCAAATAGGCAGCTTTCAGGCAGATTCATACCAGTAATATCGTAACAGTAATTATCTTACTGCTTGTCATTTTGATTTTATCTCTCTGTCCTTTTCTTCCAGTACTTTTTGAATTGTATTGAAGTAGCACAGATATGGACATAAATTTCATTAAATCTCTAAGTGGAAGATTAATACCAAAAATAAAATGTAAATGAAGTGAAACTGCACATTACCATGCACAGTTATTTATCTCTGTTTTAATGAATCCTCTCTTTGCTCATCTTTCCTCTGCAGGTGGACCCCATGTTCACAGTGCCAGCTCCTCCAGCTACAGGTCACCCCGGATCCTCTCTGCCCTCCACCCCCTCCTTCTCCTCACCAGCCCTCCCCACGTCTAGCCCTAAGCAGCTAGTTGTGAGGACAAGGTCTATAGGCACTAACACCCAGGATGGAGGCGTCTCAGGTGCAATAGAGGGCGATTGTCTGGGTCCGTGCCAGCCAGGGACCAGCGTCAACCTGGAAGGCATCGTTTGGCATGAGACTGAGGAAGGTAAGGAGTATGTCAGTATCACAGTTCAATGGAGGTGAATGTAATATACCGTATTCTTTTAAGTGCTAATAGACGACAGCGGAATTCATATAAAGGTCATTATTAGTTGAAGGATCAAGTTGATTGTAAATCTTTCAGTATGATGCCACATAGAAAAGGTTAGCAGCTCATGAAGTACAGTCGGTCGTCTAATAACCAAATGGGTCAGGGGTTTGAATCCCAGTCATTCTCTGCCTCGGGCAAGACACTTCCCCCATCTTGCCTCAAGAGTCACTCCTATCGTCTCAATGTTGAAAGTTTATGAATGGTGTATGAATGTATTTGGTGGTGATGGTGAGGCTGTTGGTGCAGATAGGAAGCCACATTTCCATCAGTCTGCCCCAGGGCAGCTGTGATGCAGATGTAGTTTACCACCACCAGTGTGGACTGAATGAATAATAGATTTGGTGTAAGTCTTAGTGTGAGTCCTTAGAAAAAAGGACAGTATAAATTCAACCCATTATTATTCTCACAGGAACTAAAACTACTCATTAATTGTGCAATAATAGTAATTTCCTTAATAAAGTGTGAAAGATATTTTTGAGAAGCAATTATATCTAAAATACCAACACTATAGTTGTCCATATTATCTATGTTTTTCCATCGTCACTATAGGCAAATGCTTCAATTCCTTTTAAATGAAAGGAATGGAAGTATGATTAGAGATAAAAAGAACGTTTGTTTATTCTCAACATCTTCAGTCCTTTCTGTTTTCTTTATGTATACGTGTGCTTTCTTCTTCTTCTTTTCCTTTCGGCTTTTCCCTTCAGGGGTCGCCACAGCGAATCAGTTGCCTCCATCTAGCCCTGTCCTTTGCATCCTCTTCTCTCACACCAACTACCTTCATGTCCTCTTTCACTACATCCATAAACCTCCTCTTTGGTCTTCCTCTAGGCCTCCTGCCTGGCAGTTCAAAACTTAACATCCTTCTGCCAATATATTCACTATCTCTCCTCTGGACATGTCCAAACCATCTCAGTCTGGCCTCTCTGACTTTATCTCCAAAACCTCTAACATGTGCTGTCCCTCTGATGTACTCATTCCTGATCCTATCCTTCCTGGTCACTCCCAGAGAGAACCTCAGCATCTTCATCTCTGCTACCTCCAGCTCTGCCTCCTGTCTTTTCCTCAGTGACACTGTCTCTAGACCGAACAACATCGCTGGTCTCACCACAGTTTTGTACACCTTTCCTTTCATTTTAGCTGAAACTCTTCTATCACACATCACACCTGACACTTTTCTCCACCCGTTCCATCCTGCCTGTACACACTTCTTCACCTCTTTTCCACACTCTCCATTGCTCTGGACTGTTGACCCTAAGTACTTAAAATCCTCCACCTTCTTGATCTCTTCTCCCTGTAACCTCACTCTTCCACTTGGGTCCCTCTCATTCATTCACACACATGTACTCTGTCTTACTGCGGCTAACCTTCATTCTTCTCCTTTCCAGGACAAACCTCCACCTCTCTAGCTTCTCCTCCACCTCTTCCCTACTCTCACTGCAGATCACAATGTCATCTGCAAACATCATAGTCCATGGAGATTCCTGTCTAACATCATAGTCCATGGAAATTCCTGTCTAGTATATGTGTGTTTTCTATTTTAGTATTATTTTTCTATAGTTTCTGTGTTATGTTATTAATTTCCTTCTCAACTAAAAAAATAATAAGTGACTGCCTTCATAGTTAAAGACAGACAGCATTACAGTGAACAGTGAATGACATTAGTATGTAATTCTAGATAATGGGCTAAAATATGCAAAAAAACAACGATAATATAATTTTTATACAACAGACTGACATAGCTGAATGTGAATGTTTCCAGACAGGGACAAAGTGATGTGAGGATGTGGAAAGTCTTAAGTGTCAAACATGACTTAATAAAATGCTTTTGTTACGCTTCAGTTGTGTCAGGCAGGTGGAAATCCATTAGCGGCTTTTCTGATCCTCAAACTAGACTTGACTTTGAAACTTGTCTTTACCTTGATGCGTTGTAAAGCCCAGATTTACCCTTCACTGCACTCTGTCAGGTGTATTTTCCCTACAAGTGTCACATTTTGCACATTAGTGATAATACCTGCCCATTTAATTTCAATCTCTAAACAGACTTTACAGACAGAAGCTGACAATAACAAGTGAAGCTAAACACAGCCTGACTGAAAGCAGAACACTGGTTGTTTGCCAGTTGAAAACCAGAGTTACAGTGCGCCCTTGCGCATTTGCGCATCAACTCTCGCGACTTCACCTCATCGCGGATTTTTGGTAGGCAGTCACGTGATACCATACTCACATTCTATTGGCTGACAGCGTCTGGAAGTGCGCTCTGTTTTGTGAGTCTCTGACTTACGTGAAACACAAAAATGCTTTAAACAGTCTATCAGAGTGTGGGAAAAGGTAATACAGATAGAAGGTGGTTTAATATCAGTATGGGGAGGGTTCATAAACATTTAAATTACCGTAAATAATAAGATAAATAGTTCGTGAATTCGTTAATCACATGTGGTTCCTGGAACACATTAACTGCGAGGAACGAGGGCGCACTATAAATACTGAGGTTTGAATTTTCAGCAAATGGTTTGTTTTGGTTCTACTCATTAAAATTGAAGATGGTGTCATTTTGCAGGACAGACTGCAGACTGCAGTTCAGCACCCAAATTTCACAAACCTCTAAAAGAGCCTAGTAGTAAACATTCACGCCTCCTTAGAGGTGGCTTTTAAGGTTTAATTGGCTCACTTTTTGTGGTTCTAAAATAAGACTGATCGTGCCTCCTGGAAAAACCAACAACTTTAACTGTTTATATAAATGTAACATTAATGGAGCCTTGGTTATGCTAAATGTCCTCCTCTGAGTGGACATTAAAATAACTATTGGTTGACTTCTATGACCTGTCAGAATATTGTGGAAGACAAGGCTGTCCAGTTCTGACACAGGAAAACAGCTGTCAATTGGTTCTATCCAACAATAAATGGTGCTTCATTTTAAACTTGATCAATTGCAGTATTTTTTCTGATCCAGAAACAAACAGGCCAAATCTGTGTGGCGGATCAGAAACGATTCCTATGAATCAATTTTTATAGGTCTGAAAGACAGATCTAAATATCTGAACACATGGTTTGGGCATCAGGTCACTAGCTGCTCCTGGGGTATAATTTGTCACTGAGGGAAAGCAGCAATGTTTTATCTCAGTTTAAGCACCTTTGCCGGTTGGAACAGCCAGTACTTCACATTACAATATTCCCTCTTAGTAAATAGTGAAAATGTTGATATAAAAAGAAGTGTATATTTCAACATTGTTTGGTCCTGAAAAATATTTTGTCTCTTTTGCCAAATGGTTTCATTAAAATTAGTGTGAGTTATATAAACATAAGCCACAAGGGAAAAGGAGAGTCTTATCTTTGCAATTATGGATAGTTTGCACTTTCAAAACAAAAATAAGGACAAACTAATGTTATTTTTAAACATGACATAAGAGCAGCTTTGGCACTGAGCAGCACAGGATCATGAGCCCAATGCAAGAAGAAAAGTAGAACCAGCCTCCTGTCCAACACTACAAAACGATACCATGGGAGTACTGGGCAATGGATCAGAAAGCCTGATGATTCACCCGCCGATTTTGACGCTGCTGTACTTTGATAGGCTGTTAACGAGGACAGCACTCAGCGCTGCAGCCTCTCAGCGGATGTGTAATACCTTACTGCAGGCTGCTAATGAATAAATCCCCATTTCTCTGTGTCCATCTCGTTTGACAGAGAGAATTTTGTTTTCCAGCCCAGTATTAATTAACTGCAGATACTCAAGTTGCAAGTGTAAAAATAAAACAGGAGAATAAGAAGAAAAACAAACATAGCACAAGGGAATATATCCTAAACCAAAGAGCGCTCCTAACCAGGCCAGAAAGATGGTGAATCCAGGGGAGGAAAGACAGAATGTGAATTATACATCATCTTCTTCCATTTCTAAAGAAAGTTTAAAAAAGGGATACAGCAAAAACACTTACAAGGAGACTTAATTGCCTGCTTCCATACCTTGACATGAGTGGAAAAAAAGAAACTTGAGGAAGAAAATAAAAATGACAAACACTGAAATTACTCCTACAAAGATTCAAAATTCAAACAAATGCAAGAAATGAAGAACCAGAGTTCACAATGACCTTCAATGGAGCTCTGTACACAAACCTGTAAGAATACTCAACATGTCAAGTCACTTAGCATAATACAGTAGTTTCAAGGTCTCCATTGTGAGGATTTTCCAATGGCTCAGAAAAACAATACGATGTCACCTTGGACTTTTTTTTTCACGTAAACATTCATTTATGTATGGTATAAATTACAGTTGAGCTAAATTAAGTTTCCCTTAAAAATACTAGCAGATTTTTATCTGATGTGTTCAGATATTTAGTTCTGTAAGGGATTTCAATCAAATCCAGATTTGAATGAACCACAAAAAAATGGTTGCAGATAGAGAACGTCACAGGACTGTTGGCACTTCCTTTTTTGATGTTTTGGAAGTGTAAGGGGGATGAGTTCCAAACCTGTTTTCACAGGTGTAGACATAGGGAGAAAAAATACATTTTGCGTTTCAATATCTTTTATAATTATATGATAATGAAGAATTTTCCAATCAATAGTCATTATTTAAGTAAATTTCTTTTATTACAGCAGATAATGTATGATAATTCTGTCAGGAAGGCTTTGGTGCTCAAGCACCTCAGTGATTGAAAGTTGGAGGGATCTGAAAAGTAAATCTTGGTGCATGGTTGTGGTGGTGTATGAGTCTTCTGAGACTGAAGGCTGATGAAATGATGAAGTTGGTGAATCTGCAGTATTTGTTGGTTGATAAGGCAGTGGAGGGTGCACATTACAGCAACAGGAATGAAGAAGATGGATAGAGATAATCATGTAATGATATTAAAGCAGAAATCTACACACACACACACACACACACACACACACACACACACACACACACACACACACACACACACACATACACACACACACACACACACACACACACACAAACAAATAGAACAAAACATGGCCCAGGGAAGAAGATGCATGCTTGTATGCCGATGCGTTACTGTGTAATTGAGGAGATTTAACCAGCTGATGAGAACAACTGATATCTCAATTGACAGCTCCAGACAATGACAGCAGAAAATTAAGACAGAGCAAGCATGAGAGGTGTGAATGACAGGATGGTATGATAATATTATTAAGAATTCGATTAAAATTGTATCCAATATCCCCTTCCCTTGCTGAATATTTTCTTTGAATTATATAGATGTAGGTTTGATGGAGTGGAAGGATACTGGTATTGTTAATGCTTACAAACCTTTATTATGTGTGGTTTATTGTAATTAAAATCATTATTATTCAAATAGTGGAAAAAAGAATTTGGAGTGTGGAGAGATTTGTAAAGAAATTGCATAAGCATTTGACAATCTAATGTATCTCACAATAAAAAAAACAAAACTCACTTCATCATACCTGCACACCAAAAAGTCTGTTCATGTTTGTGAGGTTTCCTTCTAAGAAGCAAAGAAAAAACAAGCAGTATTGAATGCATCAGGTACTCAGTGGAAGAAGTAAGTGCAAACAGAAAACATCAAAACATTTTTTCAGGTTTATGTGAATGAGCTGCACAAGAAAAGCACGATAACTAGATGCATAAATAACTGCAAATGAACCTGGACTATTATTTACTGCGTGTACTGTTAGGTATTTACAACAAGCATGAATATAGTGAGGCATATTATCATATAATTACAATGAAATGTGCAGTATTCATTTTGTTGGATATACAAGTGTGAAGAACATTGAAAGATGGAAGAAGGAAGGACAAATCCAGGCTGACAGAATGGACAGATGAGATGGAGAGAGAAGTGTGAGAAATGGACAGAACGGCAACAGAGGGTTTGTCTATATTTCTAAACCAACAGTGAGCTGGAGAGATGGAGAGGAATGTAAATATGGAGTTGGAAACAGATGATGACTTCAACAGTCAATGTCAAGTGAGTCAAAGAGATGAAGAGTACGACAAAGATAGAAAGAGACACAAGATAGTATTTTTCCTTTTTCCTGCTGCTGTGGGGAGGAGTGATACGAGGGGAAGATGTTGGTTGGATGTTAATTTAGCAGAATACTAATTAGAAAGACAGAAAGGAGAAGAAGACGATGAGACCACCATTTCTGATCCCAATCCCCCTCCTCTCCTTCTCCCTGCAGGAGACCAGGGTCTGATGAGCGCTAATCAGGTGGTGATTGGCTCAACTCCACAGACTGTTTGTCTGACTGACTGACTGACTGACTGTCTGTCTCACTGTCTGTCTGAATGGATGCCAGAAAATCACAGGGATTACAAACGATGTATAAACTGTGTTAATGATTAGACTGTTTAACTGTAGCTGCCCCCTGTTAATTGCCCTTAAAGGAATAACACACTTGATTTAGGAATCACTTCTATTCTCTTCCAAAGAAGTTTAAAGGAGCAGTTTAGATCAGATCAGTTTTTAATTCCTCATTTATGTATCTCTATAGACAGTCTAAAGGGTGTGCCTAACATGAGGGACATTGATGACACCACGCATCCTTTTAAAATATAATTTGCCACCTTGTGCGTCACTCCCTAAAATGTTATTGGCTAGCTTTTCCAGTGAGAACAATTTTTTAAGGTGAACTGTAGTGTTTTGGTTTGTTTTCTTCCTTTTATTTATGTAGTTGACTTGTAGGTTCAATTTCTGTTTGAGGATGAATGACTAATTGGTTCCAACCTAGAGTTGTGACTGGTTGGCTGACTAATCCTTAGTATCTAATAAATGCATTTATTACACTGTAAGCCACCATGAATGAAAGCTCCAGCTGAACGAATGTAATGTAAACTAGGAGGTCCCCGTGGAAATTCCACGATAAAACAATAATATCAGACCTCATACCAAACATATGAAAATAAATGTATTGGTATTATAAACCAAGCGCACCCAACATAGTGAAAAATCAATGTGGTGACGTAACGACTTTGGGTTGGCAAATCATGGATTGCGTTGGGCGGGTATTGTGAAGCCATAGAGGAATGTTAGCAGGCTGGCTGGAGAAAGAAAGCTAATTGTGAGATTGGGAAAGGAGCTAACCTTAAAGGAAAAGGCACCTGACGAAAGAGCAAGTGGAAAAGAAATTTTAGAGAAGTGATAGTTCTGTTAGCTGACTACATGAACGGAACTGTATGTAGTTACTTTAAGACCGTTTTGTCAGATGCCATAGGAGTATTTTGGATACAGAAACCATAGCTGGACAGACTGTTCGTGCTAGCCAGCTAGTTTCACTCAGAATTCGTTGTCGTTTTGTCTCGTTCCTGCTGTTTGGACTCTCTGCTCAAAAATATGAAAAATTGTTGGAACAGTTATGACACTCTAAAATGTTAACTGGGAAGTCCATGTATTGTTATTTCTTCTCCTAACATAGCAGATATCTTGCGTCATATTGTTCACGTGATTCCTTCTGGAAAATGCAGCCGTGATTGGTTGGGCGCTGTGATTGGTTGGCCGCTTGATTGAGAGGTAGTGGGTGGAGTTGGTGACAGAGTGACACCGCGAGACTTTTCAAGTGAGCTTATTCAAATACTGTATATAGGTGGAGAGACAAATAGAAGTTGTATAAAAAACTGCTCAACAATGTAATGTTGCCAATTTAAGAACTCCACCAACTGACAAATTTTACACTCAGTACTAAAAATATTACAGGAGGTGAAAAATAGATATTCCTGGGACTGATTCCTTGATTATTGGTTTGTCGGTCTGTGTCAACCTCAGCCCAATCCGAGCCATTTGTAAAATTACAATATTTTACTTAAAGCCATGTTAGATAACATTGATAAACATGAAGATTTATATGATTTTATACACCTGGAGTAATTTTGGAAGTCGCATACTTTAAGATGAACGCTTGATGCTGGCTGGAATACTTTTTCTATTTACATAATGAGAAAAATATGCTTGTTTTGTGTTAAAATATCACATTTCAAGGTGTGCTCAGTCTGAAAACAGCAGTATTAAAGCTTTTTTAAGGGAATATTTTTTGCACTGGTTATAATTCTGGAAAGGTCTTGTAACATCTGCAATGTCATCCGTGTAACTCTTCATCTGCTCAAAGAGACTTTTCCTCTGTGCAAAATCTCTGTTGTATTTGACAACACAATGTAATATGTCAAACAATTCAGTGCCACAGAAACACATTTCCCTGGACTCACGATGGTGTAGGACTACAGAGATTGTGCTATGAAGTTAAAGCAATTCAGGAGTAGAAAATGAATGTGGAAATACAGTACTGAAGGTACAAATACTGAAACTACAAAGAGGTGTAGAGACCATTGAACTAATGGAACATATAGGTGTTGCAGAGAATTGGACAAGATTGCTTTAAATGGCTCATAGCATTTTCTCCGTGACGTTTTTTCTTTGAGTTTAGGAAAATCAGATGAAAAGCATCATATGACACAATAGAGATGCTGTAAAAGCAGCTAACAGAAGGAATGAATGTGAGATTTTCACTGAATGTCTTTTGAAATTATGTGCTGTAGGCAAAGAGCAGGAGACTATGTACAGAAGGCAGAAAGTTACTGAAGTAACTGATGCTTGAAACCTTTCTGATCTCTGCTCTACATCATATAAATACACATCAATGAGCTGTCTGTTGCTGTACAGGTTTAACCTAACTCAGGTACAGTATTTCTATACAAATTCAGTCTTATCAGGCTCAAAGAAGTTCAATCACTCTATTGATAGAAACACCAGCAATGACACAAAAAATGAAGAGCACTCTAGTGTTTGGACATTTTCTGAAGATGAAACACAGTTAGGATGACTAAAAATAAAAACACCTTCACAGTTCAGGCCCACCAAAGTAGGAGTGAACAGTAAAACCTCTGCTGTTAGTGCTGATCCTGAACTGGACGCAAATGACACATAGTTGCTTAAAAAATGAGAAAATAATCCTCACATCTTCAGTGATTAATGAATGTGGGACATGAATGAACTAGAGTACGGTAATTTTACAAGATTAGTTTCATTTTGACTGGAATGAAACATTTCTGTTTTTGTGAAACTCACTTCATCATCATAGATTGCAGTTTATACAAGAGACATGGCTAACATAATCCTCTAAATGTCCCACATCCACTGTGGAAATAATGGCTGTAAATCATAAATCAACCATGATTTATTGGACTGACGCATCCTCCACCACTGAAGAGGAAACTGTACTGTCAAGGACGTACAAGGTCTGAGTTTCCTGGACATATGGGGAAGCCAATACTTTAATTATCTACACTTTTTCTAAGATTCACTGATCGTCTCAGGGCAGCACAGTCCCCTCCCCATTCTGAGAACAGTCATTTTGTGTATACCGAATATGAGCATTTTATGATATTTATATTGTATGAAACACAAAAGAATTAAACTTACAGTTTTATTTCAAAACTTGCTAAACTTGTTCTGATCATAATCGGCATATTAAGTGTAAAAGAATAAAAAAATATTTTTTCATTTAACTATTTCATTCTAAGATGATAGTTGTCAATGAACTTGAGTAAATATATGTGTTCCATAAAATATAGTTGGGTTTTTTTTGGTGCTTAAGAGGGTATTAAAAAGGACACTGCATTCTCGTCGTTTCTCCTATCAAGCTCATTAATTTTGATGAACAGCAAAAGTCTGTTTGATCACCCCCCAACCTCTTGTTGAAGTCAATGACACTCTTGGCAGTGTTTCCAGTTTTCATTTATCTGTGAGAGTGCCTTGTGACAGTGGCAACTGTCAAGCTTAATTGAAGATCAAGAAGTCGTGTATTGCAGTCAAACCTCATTTTAAGGCTATAATGCAGCTAAAATTTGATTTGCTTGACATTGCCGCAAGCACATCACAAAATGGAGGTTAATGGTTTTCAAATGTCAGTGAGTGAGAAAGAAAAAGAGGAAGAGAGAGACATTTATTTCAGCTGGCTTAAGGGTCATCATTTGTTTTTATTAAAGCTTAAATCTTGAAGACTTTGAAGCTCTACTTCCATCCAAAAACCTGACAAGGGATGTAGGACTGTATTTTCTTCGTCAGGCATTGCTGACTAATAAGCAATTTTATAGATTGTGACTAACAATTTGGACCATTTTGAAAACAATTTGAGCTTCTTAAGACCGTGAACTCCATCCGTCAGGCTGCCAGCTTTTTATTTCCGACCCATTAACTGCTGCTCTTCTCAGAATTGTCACATTGATTTTTTTTTTTATTCCAAGGTACAGTATTTATTTTTCCTTTGATTGCTTCAAATTTTTCTGTCATCAGTGTTTTATTATTTTCCCAGATACAAGTACAGAAAATGACAGTGCATGAAAAGCTTAGATAGATTGTAGTATGCATAAATAAATACAGGTAGTCCTCAAGATATCAACATCCAATTTATAAACATTCGTAGATATGAACAACCGCGCGGTGCCATATCTGACTACTATACTTCCCCTACTTCCTCAGGAAGTAAAGCCGCTGGTGTACCTTCCTGAGCAGGTAGGAGGTGTTACAGCACCAGGTGAGGTCTTCAGTGAGATGAACTCCTAAGTACCTGTAGCTGGAGACCACTTCCACAGCTGCTCCTCCGATGTGCAGGGGGGGGACGGGAGTGTCTTTCCCTCCTGAAGTCCACCACCATCTCCTTGGTCTTCCCCACGTTGATGCAGAGGTTGTTGCGTCTGCACCAGTGCACCAAGTGCTCCACCTCATCTCTGTATTTGGACTCATCATCATTCTGGATGCGTCCCATCACTACTGTGTCGTCTGCGACATAGAAGTGTCAAAGCTAGTGCTCTGACCTACTGTCATTGATCAAAGTACTAACTTTGATCTGTGGTCTTACTCACACTGGCATTCTTCCTCGTCTTTCTATCTTATCCGGTTCCTTAGTGTACAAAGTTGAAATTAAGGCCAAGGTCATCATCTCATTTTCATCCCCTTTCCCGCTTGAATAATGTGCTTTTTGTTTCATCTTTCTATCAGCAACGGTTGCGAAGATATTTGATACACATACTAACGAACAGACGAACGGATGGACAAACACATGAACACTGACAATTACAATTCATCACCGCTTTGAAGCAGGACGTAATAAAAACATGACATTGTGTTAAAATACACACGTATAGCTCCAATATTTACCATTAAGCTTCACTCGTGATTCATTTGATTGCTTTGAATTCAGATTAGCTTTCAGTAAGATTTTGCTCTTTATAAATTAATCCATGAGTAGAAGAAGAAAACACTTCATGAAACTCAACTAGTTTTTTAAACACATCCAACAGCAACAGTCAGTCAGCTGTTGATGTTGACAATCCACAGCCATCTACAGTATGTCCTTGATATAGACCATAATTGAATGTATGTACAGATAGTCCTCAACATATGAGCATTAGACTTACAAACATTTTGGTATACAAACAAACGTGCCCTGCCGTATTTACCTATTGTACTACAGTTCCCCTTTGTGTCACAACACCCACCAAGTAGCACCGCTGCATTAGCACAACACTTGTCTCCCCCTCTTGTTGTTATTCTCTCTGAGTATCTCAGCACGGCAGGCTTCCTACCTTGCATACTTTACTGTTTATTATAGATGATAAAGCAAAGGCTAGTGAAGATAGTGGTAGTGGTGACCATCTGTCCGATGACAACTCTGCTGCTCACTGATAATAACTTCCCACTTCCTACGCTCTAAAGGTAAGTTACATGCGCCATACTAAAGTACCGTATAGTGGATTGTCAACATGTTTACTGTAAACTACTTGTAAATCAAAGCAATCACATGAGTCATGGTGACGCTTAACAGTAGATATATGTATAATACATACATATTTTAATATATTACTTTTTTATTCTTTTATTCTTTTGTTATGTGCTATTAACAGTTTTAAGAGTCCAATATTTGCGCTGAACAGACGTTAAGAGAAGTGAAATGACGTGAACCTTATTATTTTTCCGTAATTTTTTTTAAAACCGACATATACAGCAATCAAAAACAACTTAACTCGAAATTACTTGTACCTGTACCGTATTTTATTTTTTACATTCTGCTTCAAAGCGGTGTATTGTAATTATCCATTCGTTCGTTTGTCTGTTTGTTCGTTTGTTAGTATGTCCACCCAATATCTTCACAACCGTTGCAGATATAAAGAGGAAACAAAAAGCACATTGCTCGGCAGGCTAGGGGGATGAAAATGAGATGATGACCTTGAGAAAAATATGTCCAGGTGAAATTTTGTACTCTCAGGAACTGGATAAGATAAAAAGACGAGGGTGAAGGCCAGTGTAAGACCATAGATCAAAGCTAGTGCTTTGATCTACCTATGCACAGATTGGATCGACCACAGATTGGATCTGTGGTCGAAACTAGTGCATAGCTTTGACTTACCTGAAATGACAAAGCTGTGCACTTGTCAGGTACTACTTTCAGGGTACCCTGACCTACCCTTCGCGGGATGTTGCAATCTCTGACTGCCTTGTTCTTATTGTATTTCATTCTAATTCTTATTT
Source organism: Antennarius maculatus (assembly GCA_013358685.1). NCBI lineage: Eukaryota > Metazoa > Chordata > Actinopteri > Lophiiformes > Antennariidae > Antennarius > Antennarius maculatus. The sequence goes on along the minus strand of CM023608.1, from coordinate 6,870,702 downwards.
TCTCTTCTTTTTTATCTTACAGTAACATGTTATTATGTGCTTTTAAGTGTCTTCTAGTAATTTTACAATTACAATACAGGCAAACCTCGGTTTCCGACCACAATATGTTCCGGAAGGCTGTTCGAATACCGATTTGTTTGAATTCCAAATACAGTATTTTCTGCACTATAAGGCAGACTGGATTATAAAACGCACCTTTAATGAATTGTTTATTTTATAATTTATCCCATATATAACGCGCACCGGATTATAAGGTGCATATAATAAAAAAATTAAAATGGATTTTAAAAAATTGTGGCTGAAGTTGCGCTATCCGTCCACTAGCTAGAGCATTCATGACTGTGAGTACCTTTAATCAGCTGTGAATGGTCCTATTGTTATTTCAATAAAGCCATTCTGAGCATCATCAAGGAAACCTGATCACTTGATCACTTTGCCATCTTAGACAGAAGTCAATAGGCAGAAGTCGTAGGCCCATATTAAAAAACCTGACATTAAAAACTGGTTAAATTCAGATCGAGTGGACCACTCAGTTCGAACAGGGCGGGTTATTTCCTGATCTGAAGTTGGAAGCAGATATTTATACTCCGACGTTCGTCTTTTTTTATTAATTAAATATTGTTTCGATCGATCGGTAGTCCAGTCGGAGGTGGGTGCAGCTATTTGCTGCTGTGTGTCCTAAGCAATTTTTAATGTCAGGCTGCTAATTTACTGGCAAATGTGACGCTGTTTTACTCATAGAACTGACTTTAACGTCTGTGTCTCACCGCCCTGAATCTCACAGTACATCGCTGCCAGACAGTATACACAAGCCCAAACTCCCTCCGCCGCCCGCCCAGAGCTATCAACCACATTTACAAATCAATGTTTGTCTAGCAGTGACTCAGCTCTTGAAATTTCAGAAAAGGCTGGAAGTTCAGCTTTGAGGGTCTTTCATTCACCTTTATGCCAGTTTCTCCCGTGTCTTTCCGCAAACTGAGCCGCCACTTTGGCGACGCCCCTTGACTACCGTTGTTAGGGGGCGTAGGCCCGAATATGTTGTGAGGGTGCCCCTGGTGTGGCACGTCTGCCGGCTTTTTTTCAGCAAACTTGTTTTTAACCAATATTAATTTTAGTATTAATACATATATAAGGCACATCGGATTATAAGGCGCACTACGGGATTTTGAGAAAATTATAGGCTTTTAGGTGTGCCTTATAGTGCGGAAAATACTGTACATTTTTCCCATTACAGATAATGTAAATGATATTAAAAATGACCTTTCTTCAACATTATATGTTATTTCGTCATTTATGTCATTTATATATCAAATTGTATAGTAATGAAACATATCAAAGAAATGTAAAATAAAGAAGCAAACATGAGGAAGAAAGAAGGAAAAAACAAAACAACAGTGTAATCAGGTCAGCCAAGGTATGAGTGACCGTCGTCTTTTGGTCAGAAGTTTACGGTACCGTAACTCATACCATAGGCAATAGAACGCAAATTAATTGAAAAATTATTGAAGTCAGTAAACTAAAATAAAAAGCACATAACCGTAATGTTTTCTCTTGACTTTTCTTGCCTTTTTTCGTGAGAAATAATAATACCGTAATAATAATAATAATAATAATAATAATAATAATAATAATAATAATAATAATAATAATAATAATAACGGTTTAGATTTATATAGCGCTTTTCTGGACAAAGATGCTTTACATTGGATCCATTATTCATTCACTCCTCATTCATACTTGGTGATGGTAGACTAATATGTATGTAGCCACAGCTGCTCTGGGGCAGACTGACAGAGGTGTGGCTGCCAATCTACGCCTACGGGCCCTCGGACCACCAGCGGAACAATCACACACATTCACACACCACTGGAGGCAAGGAGGGTAAAGTGTCTTGCCCAAGGACACAACGACAAATGACTCAGCGGGAGCGGGAATCGAACTGCTGATCTTAAATCATTGGATGACCCGCAATACCACTGAGCCACGGTCGCCCCAAAAACGCATTCATTTTGCGTTCAACTTCCAAATTTTGTTAGACTTCTAAGACAAAAAACTTCTGAATTTTTTGGTCGAATTCCGTTTTGTTCGATGTCTAGAGCATTCAAAAACCAGGGTTTGCTTGTATTTGTAGGGGACCTGCTTTTCATTCATTCATTCATTCATTCATTCATTCATTCATTCATTCATTCATTCATTCATTCATTCATTTATTCATTCATCCATCTTGTTACTCGATTTTTCCGCTTTATTGTGGGTCACAGGGGTTGCTGGTGCCTATTCCAGAGGCTACGGGTGAGAGGTGGGGGACACTCTGGGTGCAACGCCAGGGCACCACAGAGTTGATTTTCTTTTTTTTTTTTTTTTTGGAAACCTACGCTCCTCCTTGAGTCGTCACCTTATCGTGGTGGAGGGGTTTGTGTGTCCCAATGATCCTAGGAGCTAAGTTGTCTGGGGTTTTGTGCCCCTGGCAGGGTCACCCATGACAAACAGGTCCTAGGTGAAGGACCAGACAAAGGACGGCTCACAGACCCTTAATGATGAATAAAAACAGTGGAGCACGTTTTCCCTTGCCCGGACGCGGGCCACCGGGGCCCCCCTTTGGAGCCAGGCCTGGAGGTGGGGCTCGAAGGCGAGCGCCTGGTGGCCGGGCCTGCACCCATGGGGCCCGGTCGGGCGCAGCCCGAAAGGACAACGTGGGTCCCCCTTCCCATGGGCTCACCACCTGTGAGAGGGGCCATAGGGGTCGGGTGCACTGTGAGCTGGGCGGTGGCCGAAGGCGGGGACCTTGGCAATCCGATCCCCGGCTACAGAAGCTGGCTCTTGGGACGTGGAATGTCACCTCTCTGGCAGGGAAGGAGCCTGAGCTGGTGTGTGAGGTCGAGAAGTTCCGACTAGATATAGTCGGGCTCACCTCCACACACAGCATGGGCTCTGGTACCAGTCCTCTCGAGAGGGGTTGGACTCTCTTCCACTCTGGAGTTGCTCATGGTGAGAGACGCCGAGCAGGTGTGGGTAAACTTATAGCCCCCCGGCTTGGCGCCTGTACATTGGGGTTCACCCCGGTGGACGAGAGGGTAGCCTCCCTCCGCCTTCGGGTGGGGGGGACGGGTCCTGACTGTTGTTTGTGCTTATGCACCAAACAGCAGTTCAGAGTACCCACCCTTTTTGGAGTCCTTGGAGGGGGTGCTGGAGAGCGCTCCCACTGGGGACTCCATCGTTCTGCTGGGGGACTTCAATGCTCATGTGGGCAATGACAGTGAGACCTGGAAGGGCGTGATTGGGAAGAACGGCCCCCCCCGATCAGAACCCGAATGGTGTTCAGTTATTGGACTTCTGTGCTCGTCACGGACTGTCCATAATGAACAAGTGCACATATGGACACATAAGGGTGTCCATATGTGCACTTGGCACCAGGACACCCTAGGCCGCAGTTCAATGATCGACTTTGTGGTCGTGTCATCGGACTTGCGGCCGCATGTCTTGGACACTCGGGCGAAGAGAGGGGCGGAGCTGTCAACCGATCACCACCTGGTGGTGTGTTGGCTCCGATGGTGGGGGAAGATGCCGGTCCGACCTGGCAGACCCAAACGTATTGTGAGGGTCTGCTGGGAACGCCTGGCGGAATCCCCTGTCAGAAGGAGTTTCAACTCCCACCTCCGGCAGAACTTCACCCACGTTCCGGGGGAGGCGGGGGACATCTGAGTAGAGTCTGAGTGGACCATGTTCCGCGCCTCCATTGTTGAAGCGGCCGACCGCAGCTGTGGCCGTAAGGTGGTCGGTGCCTGTCGTGGCGGCAACCCCAGAACCCGCTGGTGGACATCGGCGGTAAGGGATGCCGTCAAGCTGAAGAAGGAGTCCTATTGAGCCTTTTTGGCCAGTGGAACTCCTGAGGCAGCTGATAGTTACCGGCTGGCCAAGCGGAATGCAGCTTTGGTGGTTTCTGAGGCAAAAACTCGGGCGTGGGAGGAGTTCGGTGAGGCCTTGGAGTACGACTTCCAGACGGCTTCGAGGAGATTCTGGTCCACCATCAGACATCTCAGGAGGGGGAAGCAGTGCAGCATCAACACTGTGTATAGTGGGGATGGGGCGCTGCTGACCTCAACTCGGGACGTTGTGACTCGGTGGGGAGAATACTTCGAAGACCTCCTCAATTCCGGCGACACGCCTTCCCATGAGGGAGCAGAGTCTGGGTTCTCTGAGGCGGGCTCTCCTATCTCTGGGGTTGAGGTCACCGAGGTAGTTAAAAAGCTCCTCGGTGGCAGGGCCCCGGGGGTGGATGAGATCCGCCCGGAGTTCCTAAAGGCTCTGGATGTTGTGGGGCTGTCCTGGTTGACACGCCTCTGCAACATCGCGTGGACGTCGGGGACAGTGCCTCTGGATTGGCAGACTGGGGTGGTGGTCCCCCTTTTTAAGAAGGGGGACCGGAGGGTGTGTTCCAACTACAGGGGGATCACACTCCTCAGCCTCCCTGGTAAGGTCTATTCAGGGGTTCTGGAGAGGAGGGTCCGTCGGGTAGTCGAATCTCGGATTCAGGAGGAGCAATGTAGTTTTCGTCCTGGCCGTGGAACAGTGGACCAGCTCTACACCCTCCACAGGGTCCTTGAGGGGGCATGGGAGTTCCCCCAACCAGTCTACATGTGTTTTGTGGACTTTGAGAAGGCGTTCGACCGTGTTCCTCGGGGGGTTCTGTGGGGGGTGCTTCGGGAATATGGGGTACCGAACCCCTTGATAAGGGCTGCTCGGTCCCTGTACGACCGATGTCAGAGTTTGGTCCGCATTGCCGGCAGTAAGTCGGATTCGTTTCCAGTGAGGGTTGGACTCCGCCAAGGCTGCCCTTTGTCACCGATTCTGTTCATAACTTTTATGGACAGAATTTCTAGGCGCAGCCAAGGCGTTGAGGGTGTCCGGTTTGGTGGCCTCAGTATTGCGTCTCTGCTTTTTGCAGATGACGTGGTGCTGTTGGCTTCATCAAGCCGTGATCTCCAACTCTCACTGGAGCGGTTCGCAGCCGAGTGTGAAGCGGTTGGGATGAGAATTAGCACCTCCAAATCTGAGACCATGGTCCTCAGTCGGAAAAGGGTGGAGTGCCCTCTCCGGGTTGGGGATGAGATCCTGCCCCAAGTGGAGGAGTTCAAGTATCTCGGGGTCTCGTTCACGAGTGAGGGTACGATGGAACGGGAGATCGACAGGCGGATTGGTGCAGCGTCTGCAGTGATGCGGACTCTGTATCGGTCCGTCGTGGTGAAGAAGGAGCTGAGCCGAAAGGCAAAGCTCTCGATTTACCGGTCGATCTACGTTCCTGCCCTCACCTATGGTCACGAGCTGTTGGTCGTGACCGAAAGAACGAGATCCAGGATACAAGCGGCCGAAATGAGTTTCCTCCGCAGATAGGGTGAGAAGTTCGGTCATCCGGGAGGGACTCAGAGTCGAGCCGCTGCTCCTCTGCATCGAGAGGAGCCAGATGAGGTGGCTCGGGCATCTGGTCAGGATGCCTCCTGGACGCCTCCCTGGTGAGGTGTTCCGGGCACGTCCTACCGGGAGGAGGCCCCGGGCACGACCCAGGACACGCTGGAGAGACTATGTCTCCCGGCTGGCCTGGGAACGTCTTGGGATTCTCCCGGAGGAGCTGGACGAAGTGGCTAGGGAGAGGGATGTCTGGGCTTCCCTGCTCAAGCTGCTGCCCCGCGACCCGACCCCGGATAAGCGGTAGAGAATGGATGGATGGAAACCTACGTATAATTGAGAACGTCTTAACTTAAAACAGCACAAGCTGATGTATACCTGTATTTTATTTCATTTACTTGTTGTTTTTATGTCCTTTAATTGTTTCTGGTAAGTCTTAGGAAATAGTACTTTCGTTTCAGAGTAGTAATGGGATTCAAATGACCTCAAATGGCAATTGAGGGTGAAAATATAACAAATAACAACTTACAAACAATTCAACTTATGAACAGCTTCTGTAGTTTGAGGACTACCTGTACAGTATATACAAATAACCTAGTGAAGCTCAGAAGGTATGAAAAAAGTGGAGACAGAATATAATGTATTTGAAATTTACTGATTTTTGCAAGCCAGTTATAAATGAACTTTTGAAAATTAATGTTAAGGTTTTATTTTCTCTTTTTTTTAACGCATTGTAAGTGTCACAGAAAAGACCAGAAACATCATTTCTTTATGTTTTCAGATGTCATGTAAATGTGTAGTATAAACCCACTTTCTCCTGTGTTTGTCAGGTGTGCTGGTGGTGAATGTGACGTGGAGGAAGAGAACCTACGTGGGAACTCTGTTAGACTGCACTAAACACGACTGGGCTCCTCCAAGGTGAAACTTCATTCTGCAATGTTTTGTTTGCCTTTGTCTGCCTCTGTGCTTCTCAACAGGGAATTTGAAAGCCACAAAGAACAACACATACAATAAGATATTCTATAGCGTACCCAAAAATCTACAAATTCCCTATCAGCTCCCTGCTGAGACTTGAGATGTGAGCAGTCTAGGAAAGTTCTGAAAAACAGTGAGGCGAGGGTTTGGATGGAGCTTCTGCTCCATTTAACAGTAAGAGTTTTTAGTATATATCTGTATTTCTCTGTCGAGTAAAATCTGTATCTGTATCTATTCAATCATCTAAATTATCTGTATCCGTATCTGTATCCATATCTGTATCCGTATCTGTATCCGTATATGTATCCGTATCTGTATCCTATGGAAGTATGTCAGAGCAGAAGGTTTGATCTTTGACCTATGCAAGTAGGTCAGTTAAAATTTTGAATTCAGGGGCATCGCAGGATGTGACTGCCTTGGTTCTAGTTTGAACTGAAGTGAGAAAGTGACAAAAACTAAGAGTAAGCAGGTCAATAAATAAAAACAACAACTGGAGTGGCGGTATTGACCTATGCAACACGAGCAGTTTTCAGCTCTGTCTGATCAAATTCACCGTGTACGTGCAACAAAATAAAACAAGAAACTAGAACCAAGGCAGTCAAAAACTGCAACATCCCGCGACCTACCCGGACTTACTTTCAGGGTAGGTCACTGGCTTTGCTCTACCTAGGTCATAGGTAGAGCAAAGCCAGTGGTTTGCTCTACCTATGCACTAGTTTTGATCAATGGTCTTACTCACACTGGCCTTCTCCCTCGTCTTTCTATCTTATCCGGTTCCTAAGAATCAGAGAATCAGAGTCGTTATTTGTCATGCTGACACACGTTTTCACATACAGTACGAAATACATCTCTGAAGGTCCTAGTAAGCCCGATTCATAAATAAAATAAATAAGATAAGTTAAGAAAAACAAGAAAAAAGTTAAAAATGTAAGATAAGTAAAAAAGAGAACACAGAAAAGTTAAGAATGTGAGATATATAAAGGGTAAAGTGTAAATTGTGAAGTGTCTGAACAGCAAAAAAAATGTCTACAATACATTTACAATGCAACAGCTTAAGTGTGTAGGTGCTCCATCTATTGCAACTGATGAAGCACCATATTGCAGCTAATCCCCGTGTGTCTGTGGTGACATACGGGGCGTCGTGAGGGTGACTATAGAGCACCACAGGAGTTCAGCTGTCTAACAGCCTCTGGAAAGAAGCTGTTTCTCAACCTGGTGGTCTGGATGCACTGTAGTCTCCTGCCTGAGGGGAGGGGTTGGACCAGACAGTGTGCTGGGTGGGTGGGGTCTGTCATGATGTGGGTGGCCCTCCTTCTACACCTATTCGTGTAGATTTTTGTGGTGGTAGGTAGGCCACCCCCTGCAGTGCTCTGTGCGGCCTTCACCACGCTCTGCAGAGCTTTCCTGTCTGCTGCAGAGCAACTGCCGTGCCACACAGTGATGTTGGTGCACCCCTACTGCATCCCTGTAGATGCACTTCAGGATGGCGCTCCCTAGTCCAGCATGCCTCAGCTTCCTGAGGAAGTAGAGCCGCTGGTGGGCCTTCCTGAGCAGGTAGGAGGTGTTGCAGCTCCAGGTGAGGTCCTCAGTGAGGTGAACCCCTAAGTACCTGTAGCTGGAGACCACCTCCACAGCTGCTCCTCCGATGTGCGGGGTGGGGTGGGGGGTGTGTCTTTTCCTCCTGAAGTCCACCACCATCTCCTTGATCTTCCACATATTGATGCAGAGGTTGTTGCGTCTGCACCAGTGCACCAGGTGCTCCACCTCCTCTATGTATTTGGACTCATCGTTGTTCTGGATGCGTCCCACCACTACTGTGTCGTCTGCAAGCTTTACAATATGACAGCTCGGTTGTTTCGCTGAGCAGTCATACATCAGTAGGGTGAACAGGAGGGGGCTGAGCACACAGCCCTGAGGGGAGCCGGTGCTGAGGATGATGGGGGAGGAGATGGTGTTGTTAATCCTGACAGTCTGTGATCTGTCTGCCAGGAAGTCCAGGACCCATGTCCCTGTTGTGGCAGACAGTCCCAGCTCTAACAGTTTCTGCACCAGGGTCTGGGGGATGATGGTATTGAACGTTGAGGTGAAATCCAGGAAGAGCAGGCAGATGTAAGAGTCCTTGCTCTCCAGATGGGTGAGGGAAGTGTGGACCACAGAGGAGATGGCGTCATCGGTGGAGCGGTTCCTCCTGTAGGAATATTGGTGGGGGTCCACCGATATGTCTACGGAGTCCTTGATGTGCGCCATGACCAGCTTCTCGAAGCACTTCATGACTATCGGGGTGAGGGCCACCGGCCGATATTCATTCAGCTCCTTCACCGAGTGGCCATTGGGGACCAGGACGATGGTAGCAGACTTCAGGCAGCTGGTGACTGTTGCTAGCTGCAGTGAGGTGTTAAAGATGTCTGTCAACACCTCTGCCAGCTGGTGGGAACAGTCGTTCAGTACTCTCCCTGGGACGCCGTTGGGGCCTGCAGCCTTGCAAGGGTTCATCCTTTCAGGGTCCTCCTCACATCCTCTGTGGTCACACTGAGGGGCGTGTCATGGGGGTGGTTGTTAGTTTGCTGCTGGGGGGGTGTTGGGGTCCTCAAAGCGGGCATAAAACTTATTGAGGGCATCTGCTAGGGCCCTGTGCATTCCTGTTGTTAAAGTTAGTGATGCACTTGATGCCCTTCCACATGCTCCGTGGGTCCCCTGAGATCAGGTGAGTCTGGATCTTTTGAGCGTAAGTGGATTTGGCCTCCTTTATGCCCTTATCCAGAGCCCTCCTCGCTGCCCTTAGTGCCCCTGCCTCCCCCGCCCTGAACGCAGCATCCCTGGCCTTTAGCAGAGCTCTCACCTCTGCATTCAGCCAGGGCTTCTGGTTCGGGTAGACGGTGATCGTTTTGGTGTTGGTCGCGTCGTCCTCACACTTGGAGATGAACCCGAGGACGGAGGAAGCGTATTCCTCCAGGTTCACCTCTCCACCCTGTGTGGTTGCCTCCATGAACATCTGCCAGTCTGTGTGTTGGAAGCAGTCCTGGAGCACCGGGGCTGCATCCTGGGGCCACACAGTGACAGTTTTCCTCGTGGGTTTGAGGGGATTTCACCCGGGGACGATATGCTGAAGCCATCAGGATCAGGATCAGGATATGGTCTCATAGGCCGAGGTGTGGTCGGGGGAGGGACCTGTATGCGCCGCGTAGGTTGGAGTATACACAGTCCAGTGTGTTGTCCCCACGTGTGGGGATGGTAACATGCTGGTAAAAGCTGGACGGTGTGTCCGTTAGTTTCACGTGGTTGAAGTCCCCTGCTACCACGTAAAATGCCTCCGGGTGCCTGAACTGCAGTGAGCTGATGCTGTCGTGCAGCTCACGTAAGGCTTCGTTACCATTAGCGTTAGCATTAGCCCCTGGCGGGATGTAAACAATGGTGACGAACACCGCCGTGAACTCACGAGGCAGATAATGCGGCCGGCATTTAACAGTCACGTGTTCCATCGCCTTGGAGCGGGAGCTCTTGACCAGTTCACTATTTGTGCACCAACCTCTATTCACGTATGCACACAGTCCTCCCCCACGTGTTTTTCTGGATCAATGGTCCCGGTCCGCTCGGAACAGCTGTAATCCATCAATCTGGAAAGCAGAGTCCGGCATGCTGTTGTTTAGCCAGGTCTCCGTCAGGCTGACGACACAGCAGCTCCTCATCTCCTCCCAGACCCTCAGTCGGAGGCGTAGCATGTCCATTTTATTGTCCAAAGAACGGACGTTGGCCAAGAGGAGTGAGGGGATTGGTGGTTTACTGGATTTTAGCTGGGTTAGCCAACCAGCCCTCTTTCCTCTTTTCTGCTTCCTCTTGCCGGTCCGTCCTTGGGCCCCCCCACGCCGCTCCTGCGTCCTGAGTATCCCCAGTCTGCCGAGAGTAGCTTTCACCGTTGGTGGAATTGATGCCGATTGGTTGTTTCTGATGGAGTACAGTTCGGCTGGGCTGTATTTCACATTTGTTGCTAAGCTGCTGTTCAGATTGTTTCTTAAAGCGCTAAAAATGGGCATTACAGTGGGAGCTCCACAAGCTGCTGCAACCCTGTGCGGCGCCATCATGGAATGTAGTGTACAATAGTTGAAATTTGACCTTCACCTAGTTTTCTAAAGCTCAATGTCATCATCTCATTTTCATCCCCTTTGCCGCCTGAGTAATGTGCTTTTTGTTTCATCGTTCTAGCTGCAACGGTTGCGAAGATATTTGGTGGACATACGCACGGACGGACAGACGAACGAACAGACAAACAAATGGACACTGACAATTACAATACATCACCGCTTTGAAGCAGGAGCAATCAATCAAGTTTTATTTATACAGCGCTTAATCATGGCAACAGACCTTTCAAAGCGCTTTAACAGACAGAAAAACCCAACTGAACCATCCAGAGCAAGCATACGTGACAGTGGCGGGGAAAAACTCCCTTGTTGAGGTAGAAACTCCAGGCAGGACCCAGAATCTTTTGGGCGGCCATCCGCCTTGACCAGTTGGGTGGAAAAAAAATAAAAGGAAGATAAGGACAGGGTAAGAGAAAGAGAGACATGGAGAGAGTGTCAGATAGGCCAGATAGAGTCAGTGTCTTTATGGTTATAGTTAGACGATTTGACGCAGGCACTGAATTGGGGATGAGAAAGTCAGGATGCGTTCACTGACTCCTGGGTTGTTGCCTTCAATACATGTTCCCCATCATGTAGTTGGTAAATTCAAGGCACAATTACAGCTGCATGGATGACTGTATGGTGGCATGGAGAAAGAAAGGAAGCAGGACCCCAGCCGATGGATAGGTGAGGGGTGATACTGGTGGGATGAGAGGAGCAGCTCCACAGCAGATGGTCCACAGCGGATGGGCGGATGAGGGGTGGAACAGTATGGTGGCACGGAGGAAGAAAGGCAGCCGGACCCCAGCCGATAGTTATGTGAGGGGTGATACTGGTGGGATGGGAAGAGCAGGTCAACAGCTTATGGGTGGATGAGGGGTGAACCCGAGAAAACCTATAAGGACATAGAGTACAGAGACTCCAGGGAAGAAGTTGAGTTAGTAGGTTGTGATTGGAGACTTGGAAAGTGAGGTCGGAGAGGAAGAGAAGTAACAGAGATGGTTGGAGAGAAGGAGGAGGAAAGAGGAGCTCAATAAGTCTGGATGTTGAGTCTCCAGCAGTGTAGATCTATAAGAAAAAACTTATCAGCCTTAGTTGCCTTAATTGTAAAATTTTTCAAAAAGAAATGTTTTAAGTCTAGTCTTAAATAATGAGAGGGTGTCTACCTCCTGAACTGAGGGAGGGAGATGGTTCCACAATAGAGGGGCTTAATAGCTAAAGGCTCTAGCCTGTGTCCTACTCTTGTATATTCTATGAACCACCAGTAGGCCAGTATGTTGAGAACATAATGCTCTAGATGGATTATATGGAACTAAAAGTTCCTTCAAATAGGTCGGTGCCTGGCCATGAAGGACTTTGTATTTTAAGGAGTATTTTAAAATCCATCCTAGCTTCACAGGAAACCAGTGCAGAGAAGCCAGCACAGGAGAAATATGGTCTTGGGTACTGGTCCTGGTCAGAACATGGGCAGCAGCATTCTGAATTAGTTGAAGTTTCTTCAGTAACTTTTTGGGGCAGCTTCAAAAAAGTGAGTTACAGTAATCTAGTCTGGAAGTGATGAAAGCATGGATTAATTTCTCTGCATCATTCCGTTTAAAAATATACCTGATTTTAGAAATGTTTCGGAGATGGAAAAAAGCCATTCTAGAAACTTGCTTCATGTGTGTGTTAAACGAGAGATCCTGATCAAAGATAACACCTAGGTTCATCACAGTGGTTTTGGCCTCAATCGTGATGTCATCCAAGGCTATTATGTCAGTGGGCACTACATCCTTAACGGTTTTTGGGCCTAGCACAACGGCCTCAGTTTTACCAGAATTTAGATGCAAAAAGTTATTGGTCATCCAATCTTTAATCTCTTTGATACACACCTGTACTTTGCACAACTGATTGACTTCATCACGTTTAATCGAGAGATACAATTGCGTATCATTGGCATAACAATGGACGATGATGGAGTGTTTCCTTATCAAATTACCTGGAGGAAGCATGTATAACATAATACACATATAGACCAAAAACAATGCAAACACTATAGACACTTCACTCTACCCATGCCTAACTAGGCCTGTTTATTTATGCCTTTTTATTCCTATACCTATTTTTGCCTTTCTATTTGCATATTCTCGATGGGTTATTTATTACTCTTTCTATTTGGTGTTGGTACTAGTTTCTATGTGCTGGAGCTTTCTGTATGCTTTTTCTGTGTTTTTGTGTAGTCACTGTGCTGTGTGTAGTGCAACGGAGAAGTTAATTTCCCTGACGGAACCCCCTTAAGGGATTAATAAAGTTCTACTCTACTTTCTACTCTATAAGATAAACAATATTGGACAAAACCTGAGCCTTGAGGAAATCCATAGCTAACTGTAGTGGACTGGGAGGAGTCTTTATTAACATTAACAAACTGGGAATGGTCAGTAAAATAGGACTTAAATCACATTAAGGCTGATCCCTTAATACCAATTGTTTTGTCCAGTCGTGCCAAAAGGATATTGTTGTCAGTTGCGTCAAAAGCCACAGCCAGGTCCAAGAGAACCACTGGAGAAACAAGTCCTCTGTCTGAAGCGGTGAGAAGGTCGTTGCTAACCTTGACAAGTGCAGTTTCCGTACTATGATGTTCCCTGAAACCTGACTGGAAATTCTCAAATAAACTGTTGGATTTTAGGAAATCACAAAACTGATTAGCCACTGTAGGATGTTACTAGAGCCAAGACAGTCACCGACTGCAACATCCCACGACACCCCTGAATTCAAAATTTTACCCTGACCTACTTGCATAGCTCAAAAATCAAAGCTAGTGCTCTGCCATACTTTCATAGATCAAAGCACTGGCTTTGATCCATGGCAGGCATTATCAAATCGCCAACCATGATAAATTCAGGAGAGTAGATTTTCGTGGAGCATTTTTTCTGACGGTCGCGGCTACAGACGGCAGGCGCTGCTACTCAAGTTAATAATAGCTCCACTCAGTCTAGTCGATCAGATCGTTTGTTTACCCTGCGCTGTCAGTGCACCAGGAAGCGAGACAAATTGCTGCAGCTACCACTTACCGTTACAGGAGACCTTGATAGCCTTTTCACTCCGCCCCGGAACCACCCTGGTTCCGCCACTGGTTTTCGCTACAGATCTGTGAACCGGGCCTGGAACGGAGTCCACTTGCACAACACGACAAAATCGGAGGGGACAAAGACCGCAGACACAAACCAGATCGGGTGCGAAGCCAATTCGGATCCGTTTATAAAGCAGCTCAGCTGTCCGAACCCGGTCTGGAAGCGTTCATAAAGCGGCTCACCTGGCCCAGATCCTTTATTCAAAATGGCTCATTTGGCCATAAACAGCAACAGAAATATCCAATATCTAGCTGACCAACATCAACGTTGTTCTGAAAAAGCTTGAATACTTCCCTTAACCAGTCTGCCTTTATTAATAGGAATAAATCATTTAATACAGTCAAGACTTGAAAATATATTACACCATATCCTTCAACCCAGACTGAGTCTCTGGTTAAATTGTCCTGTGTAGCAGCTTAACACTGTAACTTTGCTACAGCTGAGAGCTATCAATTATCAGTGAGACTTACCAGAAAAGAGGTTTAAAACATACTGTAAATTGAAAAATGAAACGCAACCATGAATTGTATCATGTACCATTTGTATCATTTTACTGCCACGTGTCTCTGGGCAATCAGTTACAAAAGAATATCATGAATGATAATAATCATGATGGAAGACATGAAAACCAAACATGACAACATTGCTTTAACTTGGAACTGGTGGGTCCTCATTTCAAGTACCATGCCGCCTCTGGAGTTCCCCCTGTCAGCTGCGAGGTTGAACTACCGAATCGCACGCACGTCAGATTATGCCGTTTTCAGTAATCACACAACCAAATTTTCACACAAAATTCCATGAACTCCCACAGACACCAGTTGTAATGTTTTTAAAAAAATTTGTATAACCATTGGCTTTTAAAGTGGCATTTTGCTGCCTGACATTAGGTGTCCCTATTTGCATTGTTGACAAAACTCAGCAAATCTCATATTTGAAGAGTAAATTTAAGTCTATAGCCAGATACTTGTTAACTTGTTCGTTTAACTCAGTGTAAATGCTGAAAACCTGTATAAACAGTGATCTTTATAACTAATATTATGTTGTTCTAACTTACTCTTGTTACGGCTGTCGAATGATCAAATGATGAAACAGCCGCCGCAGCACATTGGAGATAACTGATGACGTGCACGCTGCACACCGATTGACACTTAGTCATATTTGAGTGCCCGTAAAACAGAGACAATGATACAGGTAACCAAATTGTCAAATGCATTCACAATACCGTACGTCCAAAGGCATTCAAAGCATTCAAAAGTCCAACCGACGCCATAATTACTAGTAACTGGTGAACACGGGTGAGTGGCATTAGTTATTAATTTCTGAAGAAACACCCATAGTGCCACTCCTCCCATCACAAGCCAATACCAACACATGCACAATCAGGAACATGCATATTTGTCCAAACTCTCCTGGATGGCTCCTACAACTATATTTTACTCGTTCTGACATGACAGCTCCCCACAAACCTGAACTGTATTTATTCCAATGTGGTCCTTCAGGACTGGATTAAAGTCGCAATTGATGTCTGGGGCTCCTAGTCCAGTATGAGAAATCTATTCATCACGCATACGTTTACAGCCCAGTAAATGATACCTTTATTGAACAAATGTTACTAAAGGTATCGTAAATTTTGGGGCAAAATAAAAAATCTTTTATTGATGGGACAGTTGTGAAGAAGTGCTTAAACACAGTTGTTGAGACATTATTTGAGGGAAAACAGAAAGATGAGATGTGAAAAACTCAAACAAATCCCGATGTTGGCTTCAACAGCAACCAGAAAACCAGAAATATTGCTTGTTGCAGCTATTCAGCATTCACCATGTATAGCCATTGATGAGTCTGCAGATGTTACAGGTGATGTCCAGCTTTTGGTGTATGTCAGGTTCCTTCACAAATATTTTCCAAGGAGGTGACACAGACATTCAGGTGGACACATGCAAGATCTTTGTAGCTTCAGTTCATTGATCTGTAAGGAAATGCTGCATTAAGAGAGTATTTTGAGTCAAATGACCTTGCTACTTTCTGGCTACAGACTGCGTGAGCGTGTTCCCTGATCTAACTACAGTAGCACTGCGCACTTTGACAATGTTTGGATCGGCTTAAATGTGAAAGTCAGCTTTTTTTTGTTTTTGAATGTTATTATAAACAAGTACCATTCTAGGCTTACCAATGAACACCTCCTTGTCTGCTTGAGAATGGCCATTCCAATCAATATTTTTTATTTATGGCTTTCAGACGATGTTAATGTTTTTATATTGACTTGAAGTGTAGGCCTTCAGTTCTTTAGGTTGGGACATCTTTAATTTATGAGAAAAAAGGGTTAATCAACTCAGTTCGCACATGTAATTTTTTTTTTTTTAGTTCTGAGGTTTGTGTGTTCTTCAATTTCACATAAAGGCTTTAATTCTTTTTGCATGAGTCTAGTTTTATTTATGGTAAAGGGGCCAGCTGTGCTCTTAGTTAAACATATCCTGCATTTAAAATTGACAATAAATGTTGAAACGATGAATATGTGGACATAGGACACAAACTGGACTTGGGTTCATACCTTTTACTAAGAGGAAATCTTAACAACTGGACCTCTGTGAGTTTTAATTGACTACTCCCGATCTATGGTCTTACTCATACTGGCCTTCTCCCTTGTCTTTCTATCTTATCTGGTTCCTGAGTGTACAAAAGTTGAAATTTGACCCTCACATACTTTTCTCAAGGTCAAGGTTATCATCTCATTTTCATCCCCTTTGCTGCCTGAGTAACATGCTTTTTGTTTCATCTTTCTATCTGTAACGGTTGCGAAGATTTGGTGGACTAACGGACGGACGGACTAACGGACGAACACATTAACACAGACAATTACAATACATCATCGCTTTGAAGCGGGATGTAATAAGTTCACCAAGTAACCTCAAATAGACCAAAATAGAGGCAAGCTACATGTAGCCACAAGAGGGCGAATGTAGCCGCAAAAAGACACAAGCCAGTGTCTTATTGTGCCAGTCCCAAGCACGGATAAATACAGAGGGTTGTGTCAGCAACGGCATCAGACGTAAAACTTTTGTCAAATCAATATGCGAATCAAATCTATGACTTTCATACCAGATCGTTCGAGGCCCTGGTTAACAACGACTCCGATCGGTGCGGTTAGCCTACAGGTTGCCGGTGGAAATTGGACTACCATTGGTCGAAGAAGGAGAGGAGGAAAATGTGGGGAGAGAGAAGAGGACCGCCAAGAGTATAGGACTGAGAGTAGGGACGCTGAATGTTGGAACTATGACAGGAAAAGGCAGAGAGTTGGTTAACATGATGCAGAGGAGGAAGGTAGACATACTGTGTGTCCAGGAGACTAGGTGGAAAGGTAGCAAGGTTAGAAGTTTAGGAGCAGGCTTCAAGTTGTTCTATCATGTTGTAGATAGGAAGACAAATGGAGTAGGAGTTACCTTGAAGGAGGATTTTTTTTAGGAATGTCCTGGAGGTAAAAAGAATGTCAGCTAGAGTGATGAGTCTGAAGCTAGAAATCAAAGGTGAGATGATCAATGTTGTTAGTGAGTATGCTCCAGAGGTAGGATGTGAGCTGGAGGAGAAGGAGGAATTCTGGTTGGACTTTAATGAAGGCAGAGCAGAGGATGAAATAGTGGAAGCTGAAAAAGGAAGAGTGTTGCATGACTTGTAGGATTGAGTTAAGACAGGCTCTGGGTGGTCAGGAGGTGCTTCCAGATGACTGGACAACTACAAGGAGACTTGGTGGTAGAATGAGGAGGGACAGGAATGTATACAGAGAAAGAGGTTAGCTAAGAAGTGGGAGATTGAGAGGGCTGAGGAGAGTAGACAGGAATACAGGGAGATGCAGCATAAGGGGAAAGTAGAAAAGCAAAGGCCAAACAAGGGGCTTATGATGACTTGTATGCTACGTTGGACAGTAAGGAGGGAGAGACTAATTTATACAGGTTGGCAAGACAGAGAGACAGAGAGGGGAAGGACGTGCAGCAGGTTAGGTGATTAAGATGGGGATAGAAGCATATTGACAGGTGCCAGTAGTAAATAGTAGGAAAGAGTACTTTGAAGAATTGATGAACAAGGAAAATGAGTGAGAAAAAAGGCTAGAAGAGGTGGCTGTTGTAGACCAGAAAGTAGCAAAGATTAGTCAGGATGAAGTGAGGAGGGGATTGAAGAGGACGAAAAGTGGAAAGGCATTCGGTCCTGCGGAGGTATGGAAGTGTCGAGGAGAGGTGGCAGTAGAGTTTCTGACTGGGTTGTTCAACAGGATCTTCGATAGTGAGAAGATGCCTGAGGAATGGAGGAGGAGTGTGCTGGTGCCCATTTTTAAGAACAAGGGAGATGTGCAGAGTTGTGGCAACTACAAAAGAATTAAGCTGATGAGCCATACAATGAAGTTATGGGAAAGAGTAATTGAAGCTAGACAAAGGGCAGAAGTGAACATTTGTGAGCAGCAGTATGGTTTCATGCCAAAAGAGTACAGTATTTGATTTGATGATGTTGATAGAGAAGTACAGGGAAGGCCAGAGGGAGCTGCATTGGAGAAAGCTTATGACAAGATGCCCAGAGAGGAATTGTGGTATTGTATGAGGAAGTCTGGAGTGTTGGAGAAGTATGTTAGATCAGTGCAGGACATGTATGAGGACTATAAGACAGTGGTGATGTGTGCTGTAGGTGTGGCAGAGGAATTCAAGGTGGAGATGGGACTGCATCAGGGATCAGCTCTGAGCCCCTTCTTGTTCGCTATGGTGATGGACAGGATGACAGACAAGATAAACAGGAATCTCCATGGACTATGATGTTTCCATCACAGTTCATGAATGAGAAGGACCCAGGTGAAAAAGTGAGGTTACAGGGAGAAGAGATCAAGAAGGTGGAGGATCTTAAGTATTTAGGGTCAACAGTCCAGAACAATGGAGAGTGTGGAAAAGAGGTGAAGAAGCATGTACAGGCAGGATGGAATAGGGCGAGAAAAGTGTCGGGTGTGATGTGTGATAGAAGAGTTTCAGCTAAAATGAAAGGAAAAGTGTACAAAACTGTGGTGAGACCAGCGATGTTGTCTGGTCTAGAGACAGTGTCACTGAGGAAAAGACAGGAGACAGAGCTGGAGGTATCAGAGATGAAGATGCTGAGGTTCTCTTTGGGAGTGACAAGAATGGATAGGATCATGAATGAGTACATCAGAGGGACAGCACATGTTAGATGTTTTGAAGTTTTGAACTGCCAGGCAGGAGACCTACAGGAAGACCAAAGAGGACGTTTATGGATGTAGTGAAAGAGGACATGAATGTAGTTGGTGTGAGAGAAGAGGATGCAGAACACAGGGTTAGATGGAGGCAACTGATTCACTATGGAGACCCCTGAAGGGAAAAGCCGAAAGGAGAAGATAAGGAGAGGTAATCTGAATAAAACCAGTGATGTGTTTCTGTAGGGAAGGGCGGGCGATGTGTGTGACGGGCCAATCACAGAGCGTGAAGACAGTCAGTTATGAGCAACCCCCGGATAGCGGACTGATACTGGTCTGTGGGTCATTTGGTACCGGGCCGCACAGAAAGAAGGAAGCATGTATAAGATAAACAGTTTTGGACCAAGAATCGAGACTCGAGGAACTCCATAGCTAACTGTAGTTGACTGGGAGGACTCGTTATTAACGTTAACAAACTGGGAATGGTCAGTTAAATAGGACTTAAACCAGCTCAATCCTGATCCCTTAATACCAATTGTTTTGTCCAGTTGTGCCAGAAGAATATAGTGGTCAATTGTGTCAAAAGCTGCACTAAGTTCCAAGAGAACCAATATAGAAACAAGTCCTTTGTCCAAAGCGGTGAGAAGGTCGTTGCTAACCTTGACAAGTGCCGTTTCCATACTATGTTGTTCCCTAAAACCTGACTGGAAATTCTTGAATAAATTGTTGGATTTAAGGAAATCACAAAACTGATTAGCGATTTTCTCCAAGATCTTAGATAAAAACGGGAGATTTGAGATGGATCGATAATTATTGAGAGCAGTAGGGTCCAGGTTAGGTTTTTTGAGAAGTGGCTTGATTACAGCTACTTCAAAGGACCGTGGTACATATCCAGTTGATAATGACAGGTTAATTATATTTAGGAAGTGGTTGCTAAGTAAAGGGAAGGCTTCTTTCATGAGTTTAGTTGGAATTGGATCTAACAGACAGGAGGATCGTTAAGCTGAGGAGACTATTTTAATCAGCTGACTGATCTGTAATGGAGAAAAGACATCCATAGAACCAAATGGTTCAGGAGTCAGCTGTGTGTTTTCCGGATCTAAGGGACCTAAAGAAGGACTGGAGTTTGTGGAAGACAGGACGCCATTAATTTTGTCTCTGATGAGCAGGATCTTATTATTGAAAAAAATCATAAAATCATTGCTGTGGAGACTTGATGGAATACTAGGCTCATTTCCACTGTGATTCTTTGTCAGTCTGTGGTTCTTTGTCAGTCTGGATACAGTACTGAACAAGAATCTGTGATTGTTTCTATTGTCCTCGATTAATGATGAATAATAGGCTGCTCTAGCGGAACAAAGTGCCTTCATATATTTATGTAAACTATCTTGCCACGCTTCACGAGTGAGGGTACGATTGAATGGGAGATCAACAGGCAGATCGTTGCAGCGTCTGCAGTGATGCGGACTCTGTATCGGTCCGTCGTGGTGAAGAAGGAGCTGAGCCAAAAGGCAAAGCTCTCGATTTACCAGTCGATCTACGTTCCTGCCCTCACCTATGGTCACGAGCTGTGGGTCGTGACTGAAAGAATGAGATCCCGGATACAAGCGGCTGAAATGAGTTTCCTCCGCAGGGTGTGCGGGCTCTCCTTTAGAGATAGGGTGAGAAGTTCGGTCATCTGGGAGGGACTCAGAGTCGAGCCGCTGCTCCTCCGCATCGAGAGGAGCCAGTTGAGGTGGCTCGGGCATCTGGTCAGGATGCCTCCTGGACGCCTCCCTGGTGAGGTGTTCCGGGCACGTCCTACCGGGAGGAGGCCCCGGGCACGACCCAGGACACGCTGGAGAGACTATGTCTCCCGGCTGGCCTGGGAACGCCTTGGGATTCTCCCAGAGGAGCTGGACAAAGTGGCTAGGGCGAGGGAAGTCTGGGCTTCCCTGCTCAAGCTGCTGCCCCCACGACCCGACCCCAGATAAGCGGAAGAGAATGGATGGATGGATGGATGGATGGATGGATGGATATCTTGCCACGCAGAGTGGTGTTCTCCTCATTTAATAGAATGCCATTTCCTCTCAAGTTTTCGGGATTGTTGCTTTAATAGGTGGGTATGAGAATTAAACCAGGGAGCTCACATCCCCTGTTTTATAGTCTTGTGACAGGTTACCAGCCATTACCCCTAAATTAAGCGTCCACAACTGCGCCAGTGTTCTAGATTAAAGTCAAGGCAGATTATCCTGAGATCGCCCTAAAAGTATTGAAAACCCTGCTTCCATTTCCAACAGTATACACACACACACACATATATATATATACAGTATATACTGTATATACCGTATATACACATACATATGTGTGTGTATATTCACACGTATTTACACCCACATATATATATATAAATATTTATATATCTATATACAGTGCGCTCTCGTTACTCACGGTTAATGCTTTCCAGGAATCACACGCGAGTAACGAATTCCTCGATATAGCGACAAACTATTTATCTTCTTAATTACGGTATTTAAACATTTATGAACCCTCCGCATACTGATGTTAAACTACTTTTCTATCTGTATTACCTTTTCCCACACTCTTATAAACTGACTCACAGAATGTAGTGCACTTCTGGATGCCGTCAGCCAATAGAATGCGCATACGGTGTCACATGACTACCTACTAAAAATCTGCAATGAGGTGAAGTCGCGAGTGTTGATGGGCGACCAGGCAATTAAAAAGATTAATCTAATTAATTGCAGGATTTGTAATTAATTAATCTAATTAATCACATTTTAATCTCATACCTGCTAAAGGCTCCCAAATAAAGAATTTGAATTCTAGGACATTAAAAAATTGTAGTGCATGACTTATCAATAGAATACACCAAGAAGAGAAGATTTGAAATCCACATTTTTATTGGTGAAGCGTGCTTTATAAATGAAATTCAAAAGAAAAAAGGTCAAGCACATCAGCAAACCAATTAGGCCAGGTGCATTTCTCAAAAATGCAATACAAATACAGTTAAATAAAGTAAATAAAAGTCAGAAATAAAATAAGGCTCAAATAGGCACATAAGCAGACTCTCAATCAAAATAAATACTAAAGCTGACTCAATACAGCGATTCAAAATGAATAGTATAACATGCCTCTAAATAAGGCATCATCAATAGCAAGATGCCAACAGGCATCCCCTTTAAAAGGGTAAGCTAACGTTACAGGAACTGACAACAGAAACTTTGTGTCCTTGACATGTTTTGCATTTAAATGATACCTTAGGCTGGAGCTGCGCCGATGATATGAAAATTCTCTTTTACAAAAGGTACAAATCACTGCATTTTTGTTGGTACTCCAGTCTTTGTTCTTTTTATAAATAAACTTTCCGCCCAAAGGTCCAAGTGGGCTTGCCTCGCTCTCCTGTGTTGCGTTGATCTCTGTTGTCACCCTGCTTTTGACTAGTGGCGCAGGTACGAAGTGACGTGCCACTGCAGCCTACGCATTGACTTGCCACTCACGATTAATTGCGTTAATTTTTATAGCGCGTTAATTTGCAGCGTGATTAATCACAACACGACGGGTTCGGGTTCGAGTCCCGCTCTGTGCGGAGTTTGCGTGCCCTCCCCATGTCTGCGTTCTCCAGCTTCCTCCCACCTCCAAAAGCATGCACTTCAGGTTGATTGGCCGGTCCCAAATTGCCTGTAGGAGTGAGTGTGTGTGTGCATGGTTGTCCGTCTTTGTGTGGCTCTGCGGTGCACTGGTGTCGTGCCCGAAGTGTCCCCCACCTCACGCCCTATGTCAGCTAAGTTAGGCTCCAGCTCCCCGTGACCCGCTACGGCCGATGAAGCGGTAGAAAATGAATGAATGAATGAGTAATTAATCTAATTAACGAGTTAAACTGACAGCCCTAATATACACATATATACGTGTATATATATATATATATATATATACAGTATGTATATATATATATATATACAGTATGTATATATATATATACATATATATATATATATATATATATAGAGAGAGAGAGAGAGAGAGAGAGAGAGAAAGACACACACAAACATACACACACACACACATGCACACACAATGCGCATACGGTTTTACTGTATCACGTGACCGTCGACTAAAAAGCTGCCATGTGATATTTATATATATATGTATGTACGTGTATATATGTATATATACAGTAAATATATATACAGTATATACATATATATACAGTGTGTGTGTGTGTGTGTGTGTGTATATATATATATATATATATATATATATATATATATATATATATATATATATATATATATATAAGGCCACAAGGCCTTCTCTGCTGGTCTAACATAACCAGAAATCATGATATTTATGATAAAATTTAATTATATTTTAATGCATTTTCATGCATTTTCATGCAAATATTCAAATATATTTATAAATATATATATTTATACATTTGGATATACTGTAATATGACATAGGCCAACACTGGGTCAGTGTTCTATTTTTGAGGTTAGAGGGGTTTTATCCAATCAGAATTCAGCTAGCTTGTGTTGCCAGGTTGAATGAAATCTGCCCAAGACCTTCAAAATCTAGAATGCAGGTCTCCCTACACTGTGACTGAATGGGAACATATGGTTAATAGACAGATGCAATAGCCAATCAGATCACGAGTTGGCGACACTAAGGCCTTCTAGCTGGCTTCACGTTCACCTGACATGTACGTGTCTTGTGATTGGATACTCACTCTGAGAAGGCGGCGCCATGCAAACGCACATTTGAAGAGAAGTACGAGTGAGACGAGAGTCTGATCCCTGAGGGAGCTAACTTGTTCTTGCTTACCTGTTCTAGATAACCTGAACTAGCTAACCTGTTCTAGCTAACCTGAACTAACCTGTTGTAGCTAACCTCTTTTAGCTAACTTAAAGTAGCTAACCTGTTCTAGCTAACCTGAGCTAGCTAACCTATTCTAGCTAACCTGAACTAATAACCTGTTCTAGCTAATGGAGTGTTCTTGAGGAATGAAAGTAGAATGGATTTTGTGTTTAAATAAGCCGTTTGAACAGCTGTTTCGGTGAGTACAAGCATTTCATTTATCTAAGTTCATATTTAATGTTTTTGTAATTTCATTTCATTTATATCAAATCAATTGTAACGAAATAAAATGACAAATATACTAAAAATGAAAAAAATTCTTGCTCTTCTGCAATGTGTGTAAATGATGTGGTGCACTTGCGCAGCTGTGTGATTGTAGTGGACAATACACAAAGAGACATGTGTCCCTGCTGGAAAATAGCCTGTTTTATACATGATAGAGATGATGCAACATCTAATAGTGTGTTAGTGTATGTCTGTATTCAGTTTCTCTAGCTGTGGTGTCATAAATGATGGTCATTTCAGTCAGTTTTGTTCTGTGATGTAGTTGTGTGACTTATATAAAAGGTATGGCCGCTCGATTCTTCTGTGCCAGTGACAATAAAAGGAGTGGGGCTGACGCCAGTTTTTGTCCCATTTGAGAGAAGTTATAAACACCTCAGTCCTGAACGCTACATTGGTGGCAGCAGTGGGAGCTGCTCACAATATTATGGGATTTATTTATGCAAGTTTGACTAAGGATAACATCACTGAAGGTCTGGGTGTGAAAATGCATGGCCCACCACTGATATATACATATATACATATGCATCACTCTGTATGAATTTAAATACATACTATGAGACCTACAATTTGAAATCAATTCTAATTATAACTGTAAACACATTTCAAGGACAGGCCTCATATAATTAGTCTATATTTGCTTTGTTTGTTGTTAGTGTTAGTTCGCATGATTTTATTGTCATTGTTATTCTTTTATTGTCTTCTGATTGTCTATTTGATTGACTAAAAACTACATATTTTAATGTGCTTTTAATTTTGCTAAAATCATCTAAGACCTTAGCAGTTAAATTGGCTCAGGCGCTGTTAGCTGTTGTTTCATGAGCTATGAACAAAAGCTTCCTTCAATCTCCATCCTAACTGTTAGACAAATGTGTGCGTGTATTTTTTGTCAAGTAAAAATGTGACAGTCCCTGAAACCTTGCATTCATTGCTCATGAATGTGAATGATTGTTGTCATGGTAATTACATCTTAATTTTGAAAAACTACAAAAGAACTAAATAGCTTTTTGCATTGGGCCAAATGAGGATTTATTATAGAATTCATCTGAATTAAATTAAATGATTCATTATCTACCTTTGAATGAAGCTCTAACCAAATGTTAAAAGATGTAATTATTAAATAATAAGTACAAAAAATAACATAAAGAAAGCAAGTTTGATTTTGAAAAACAAACCCAGCTAATAGCATCCACCCAATAAATAACCTAGAAATGCCAAATTAAATACAGAAAATGTTATCTAGACATCCAGCAGCTCCAGTGACACTTAGAGACACACTGGTGTAAAAAGCAATTACAAACATCATAGGAAATGTGAGATATCATTGGTTTGAAATCACAGGGGGGAACAAGAATGTCTAGTCTCAACAAGCGTTGAAGTCTGTTCCATCAATATGGTGATTAACACCCAAAGTAGTCTTTCCAAGGTCAGAGTATAGTCATTCAGTATTTTACATCAAGCGGTCCAATGATGTGTTGTCATTAGTGCATTTAAAGGTCAGCACTGATGCAAGATTTGGAGTCAAGTTTTGAGAGTAGAGCCTTATTCTTTATACAAACATATAAAACAATGCATTTTCACTTTCCTGGCAGAAAGGAATGGAGCAGTATATTCAGTTTTAGGATGAGAAGTGTTGTGGTAAACAGCATCAAAACCTTTCAAAGCTGAGATGACAGCATGCGAATACAAAATCCCTCAATATCAAATCCAGAGATAACCATGGGTTGTACAGGTTTTTTTTTATGTGATCAAAAGAGAAGCAGGCTTTGTGCAGAGAAAATCAATTTTTATCCTTGACGTCTCAGTAAAGTGGTTCACATGAGTCTTGAATGATAATCTATCTTCCAAGGTTTTTTGTCAGAAGGTACAACAGTTCAGTTTGGGAGAGAATATGAACAAGTTGTTCTTGGTGTAAAATCATTCAAGAAGCAGCAACAGGAAGGAGAACAGCAGCATTCTGACCAACTGGGGAAATTGATTATGTTTTTTAGTTAGTTTATTAGGATTTAACAAGCTTTCTACAACTCAATTCAAACTACATTATACAATTCAAAAAGATGCAGTACATGTTAGGTGAACTAAAACCATCTAAAATGATACATGTGTAACATCAGTATGCACGTCATGCATAATTATATCATCACGATGATTTGAATAAACCTCAATAATTTTGCACAATAATTGTCAATGTCATATGTTTGTCACTATTTCCACATATTTATCTTATGTAGTCATTTTTATGTCTGTAGATGCTTAGCTTTTCAGTGACCATCTTTTAATGTAAACATGATGATTATTTGGTCAGAATAAAGACCTCACACCACAGCACTGCTGTGGACACTGCTTAATGACAGGAACTTCCTTTATCTATTTTATTTCCTTTGCTTGCTCTAGGTTTTGTGAGTCTCCCTCCAGTGACCCTGAGTTTCCAGGTGGGCGTGGCAGAGGAAAACGGATGCGGATGGCCATGGCTGAGCGACCCTGCGTTGAACCAGCCCCAGCTGCCAAAGTCAGGGGTCTGTCACAGCATAGGAGCCGTGGAGGTGCTGTGGCTGGAACCACTGCCCCCACCCACAGCAAGGGACGGAGAGGAAGCCTGAACCTCATCAATAACAACTGCCGAACACCTCCTTCTTTCTTTACTGTTGAGGAGGTGAAACCTGCCAATAGCACATCCTCTCTCTCCTCCGGGAAGCGAAAGAACAAACTACCAGCTGACCTGGATCTCAGCCTGGTGTCCTCGGACGACATTAAAAATGGAAATGGGAAAAGGATCCGAGCCAAATCCCGCAGTGCGCCATCCACACCACAGGGAAAATCCGACCCCTCATTCATGGACCCGGGAGGTTGTGCCTCCTCACCACCTCCTCCACCCATCCTCATTGACTGCCCCCATCCCAACTGCACTAAACGCTACAAGCACATCAATGGCCTGCGGTACCACCAGACACATGCACACTTGGAAGCTGAGGAGCAGAGGAAGCCTGAGATGGAGCCCGCAAAGGATGGGGAAAGTGAGGAAAGGCTATCGGACTGTGAGGACACCATCAGCAGCATAACATCCGATCTTTCAGAGACAAATAACAACTCTAATGGTAATAGCTCCTCTAAGAAAGCTGCTCCTCTGTATAAGGTTACCACTGTGGGATCACCCAAGAACAGAAGGCTACTCCTCAGTACTGACCACACACCCACGGCCAATACCAAGACAAGAAGAACTTCACTGCTGAAAGATGGATTGATTGATGACCTTAGCAATCTGCCCATTATCTCCAATATGACTGTGGTTCTGGAAAATTGCATGGTGCCAGACAGAAACTCCATGGTGGAAATGCCTAAGCTGGAAGCAGAAGGTCTAATTGACAAGAAAGGAGGCACATGTGATAAAGGCAAGAAGACTAATGGAAAGGTAGAGAAGTTGTCCAAGTCACGGACGAATCGACCAATCGCTCCAGCACCTGCTCCTCCTAAGCTTATTGCCATACCCAACACAGCATATCCAAGCGGCGCAGCAGATACTGCCACCTCACAGCAGCCCTCCCCCATGGCAGTAGTAGGGCTCACCAGTAAAAACCTTCCCCTGAAACCCATCAAACCAAAGCTTAGCATTGTTGTTGAACCAAGCCTTGTCAAAGCCACTCTTGTAACCTGCAGCAAAGAGACCAGAAAGAAAGAGAAGCGTAGGTTGAAGGACAAACATAATAAAGAGGTGACAACTCGGATGCCTAATGGAGACAACAATGGAATCAAAATTGAAGATGGTGTTTGTTCTAAAATTGGAGTCAAAGAAATTTCTGGAAGCCTTCTGAAGGAGCATCTCAGCAAACAGGATGTAATCAATGGGCTCACAGAGAGCCAGGAGAGCAGGATGGCCAGTATTCGAGCTGAGGCTGATAAGGTATACACTTTCACTGACAATGCCCCCAGTCCCTCCATCGGTGGCTCATCAAGGCTTGACTCCAGTGGTAGTTGTCTGGCAGCAGCAGACAGCAATAGTAAGAACAACAGCCCTGCCTACTCCGACATCTCAGATGCCGGAGATGATGGGGGATCTTCCGAAAGTCGTTCAGATGGAATCAGATCCAAGTCTAGCTCATCAACCTCTTCAGAGGTGAGCTCTAACAGTAATCATGGTAATTCAGCTAAAACCCCACCGTCAGCATCTGTTCCATCATCAAAAGACCCCCAGTCCCCATATTATCACAGCTATGAGCCCTACTACCTGCAGGGTTACATGCAGTCTGATAGACAAAACAGCAGCAGTGTTGCTTTCCACAAAAGCTCTGCTCTTGATGGAAAAGGGAAAGACAGGAAGGATGATGTGAAAGAGGATAATAAAAGCTGCTCCCATGAGTTCTCAGACTCAAAGAAAAGTGATGGGCCACCTCAGTCTCAGCTCCAACTGGCTATGAGTCAGACTCAGACTGCCTTGGCCCAATCACTGTACTATGGCCAGTACTCCAGAGGATTGTACATGGACCAGAAACTGTTACTGGCCTCTAAATGCTGTGACCAGACACACAGTGCCAAGCAGAGGAGTGAGAGGGGACAGGGGATGAGAGACAGTGATGATGATAAACATATGGTTGGGGGTTCAAGTGGTGGACCCATGCTAGGTAAAGGTCCAGATAGTGCTAAAGGATGCTGTCCCAAACCCATCCTGTCCTACGTGGAGATGAGTGAGAGGGTGGAGAGGGGACAAAGTCTAGGCATAAAGGCTGTGCACAGTGGAATGATGGACCAGCACCCAATCTCGATGAAAGACTGCGATGACATCAAGTCACCTTCCTCTTCCTCTTCTTCATCACTCCACAACCCAAACAGTCAGACAGATCTGGACTCAAATGTTTCCTTTTCCAGTGTAAGTTTTTCCCTCTGTCTATAACCCGTCGTCGCCGCTGATGGTGTTGTTGGTGTGCTTTATTGACTGTTGTTGAGTGTCACAAAGAGATTAATCACACATTCTGTACAGCCAAACCAATAGGTGCTAATAACAAAGACCATGTGGCTTCTGTGGTGCTGTAGCTCTTCTTTGACATATGACCTCGGTCATTTTGCTTGAAAATGAAGTCATGCTGTTTGATTGATGGATAAAAATGTTTTAATGTTTATAGTAAAAGTAATGAGGCAAATGTATAATTCACTTTAGCTGTAAATGTAACACAAACACTGAAAAAAAACAAAAGAAACACTATAAATGTTTTTGATATGAGCTCCTTTTTCAGAAAGCTTGTACAGATTTTTAACAATGTCCTCTCATGATGCAGTTAATGCTAACTCGAGCCATTCTGGGTCATGTAAAAAAGATTGTATGAATTGAATGAAAGCTGTGTTTTGAAGGGTAGGTTGTTTTTTTTCTTCAGTTTGGCCTAAATTCTGCAGTTGCCCATGTGTGAGACATGTCTCAATTCGTGTCATTAGAGGGACGCCACACGCCTCATATTCCACCTGTGAATGACCGCCTGCTGTCGAAACATCGTCATCCTTCATCGACATCACACCCAGAGCCAGTGATAGATGGTCTGTCTATGGTTCTGTTCACTCCAGTACACAGTGTTTCCTCTATAGTCATTCAGCAGAGGTGGGCCACCACAACAAAAAGGTTGCCAACTCTGCTAAAAAGAAAATGTGCAAGTAGAAGTTATTAATTTGTCTTCCCTTCCATCCTAAAATCAAGAACAAGATAACCACTGAAGGGCTAACAGAGTTATAAAGTAGGTATTTAGTTTAGGAGCTGCAACTGGCCATATAAACAAAAACTGGGACAGGGATATGGACTGAAATTGAACAAACCCCATAGTGACTTCTACCCACCACTGTTAATAAAGAATTATAGGGGAAACACTGCAACTAGCACCAACACTTGTCCTCATCGATTTAGCCCTCAGACGGCCCGGCCTGGGCTCACTGCCTGGTTCACAGCAAATACTCAGAGCTACAGAGCCAGCATGGAGAGGAGGCCGAGGAGGGTGAAGCAGACAGGGGAAAAGAGTGGGGCGCCACCATGGAGCCTGCCGGGGCCAAGATGACTTCAGGAGGTGGAGTTGGAGCAGAGAGGGGTGGAGGCGGAGATGCTAAAAAAATCAGGTTACATGGATCCCACGATCTGCTACCCGGCGTCGACACAGATGAGTCAGATAGGCTGGAGGGGCTAGATGATCAAGGTCAGGAGCCGCTGGGAGGGCTATCTGAGGAGTCCCAGTGTGCCCGGGCAGCAGTATCTCCTCCCATGACCCACCAGCCCTATATCCAGTACCAGCACACCTCTTATGCGCCATACCTAACAATATGTGAGAGCAGCGGGGGCTCCTATAGAGGGGTGTCCCCAACCCTGGTTCACAATTATCCAGGTAAGAGTCTAAATAATAATTTGTGTCTGCTATAAAGTTTTTCTTTGACATTTCTTGAATTTTCTTAGTAGAAGTTCTTCCTGCCTGATACTAGACAACAGACACACAGTTGAAAGTCAGATATTTCTCTAGAAGATTATTGGACTTTGTTAGATTTGTTAGACTTTAACAAACACCTCATCATTGGGGTTATCATTCCAGTGTGTGCCTGCTGAATGTGTAAATATGTATCAGGTAGTCCATACTTTTATCTATCAAGCAGCCAATAGCTTGATAGATAAAGATGGATGCTATTCTGGGAAACAAAAAGAACCTATTGTGTCATGATGTACCAAACAAATATTTTACAAAGAAAAAAATTACTGAAGGGCACAATTTGGCAGTATGGTGCCCTTAGCATGTTCTTTTGAAACAAGCCCTGTATCCACATAGACAATATACTTTCTGTATTTAACCTTGCACATGGTGAATTTCCCTAATAATGGGAGAACATGTACATGAAATATGTAATGATTTGTGATTTTCGGGATTACTATAAGTGATAGGAATCACTAAAGTTTACGTCTACATCACTCACTGCGAGTAGTCGCACACAAGGCACTTCACAACTGTGATCTTTAGATATCATAAATTTAAGACTCAAAATGTAGAATTTCTTCTCCATGTTTGTGTGAATTCATAATCTGTGTGTATTTTTGTGGCTATGTGTATTTTTGTGGCTATTGGTTTTATTCTGTAGGTTTCCACTACCCTCTGTATGGTAAGACAGCGGGCAGGGAGGAGTCGGAGGTGACTCCACCCAGCAGAGGAGGAGTTGTCAGCAACAAGCAGAGCAACGACTCATCCTCCTCCTCCTCAGCCATGGAGCTGCTGCAGCAGCAAAGCCATCAATACCATGGAAAATCACCTGCTGTGAGACAACACTCTCTTTTACACACATTCACACTGTCTTTGTGACACACAACCAGGAACAGCAGAAGTGTGGATAAGATATTACAAGCAATTTTAAAGCAGAATACGAGGACACTAGAAAATGTATTTTGACAGTAAATAAGGCTTATGCTGATAATAAATTAACAGGAGTCATATTATGATCTTTATCATCACTTTACAAGAATAACTTTACATCCATCCATCCATCCATCCATCCATCCATCCATCCATCCATCCATCCATCCATCCATCCATCATCTACCTCTTATCTAGGGCCGGGTTGCAGGGGCAACAATCTCAAGAGGGATGCCCATACTTCTCTCTCCCCAGACACCTCCTCCAGCTCCTCCAGGGGGAGCTCGAGGCGTTCCCAGGCCAGCCGAGGACATAGTCCCTCCAGCGTGTTCTCGGTCTTTCTCGAGGTTTCCTCCCGGTAGGACATGCCCGGAACACCTCCCCAGGGAGGCGTCCAGGAGGCATTTGAAACAGATGTCTGGAGCCACCTCAGCTGGCTCCGCTGGAGACGGAGGAGCAGCGGCTCCACTCCGAGGTCCTCCCTGGTGACTGAGCTCCTCACTCTATCTCTAAGGGTGCTCCCAGCCACTCTACGGAGGAAACTCATTTCAGCTGCTTGTATCCGGGATCTTGTCCTTTCGGTCATGACCCAAAGCTCATGACCATAGATGGGAGTAGGAACGTAGATTGACCGGTAAATCAATAGCTTCGTCTTGCGACTCAGCTCCTTCTTCACCACAACGAACCTATACAACAACCGCATCGCTGCAGAAGCTGCACTGATCTGTCTGTCAATCTCACGTTCCATCCTTCCCTCACTCGTGAACAAGACCCCAAGATACTTAAACTCCTCCACTTGGGGCAAGGACTCTCCACCGACCTGAAGAGGGCACACCACCCTTTTCCTGTCAAGAACCATGGCCTCGAATTTAGAAGTGCTGATCCTCGTCCCACTCACTTCACACTCAGCTGCAAACCGTCCAAGTGCACGCTGAAGGTCCAGGTTTGATGAGGCCAAGAGGACAACATCGTCTGCAAAAAGCAGAGATGAAATCCTTTGGTCCCCAAAACACTCTTCCTCGGCTGCGCCGAGAAATTCTGTCCATAAAGATTACGAACAGAACCGGTGATAGAGGGCAGCCCTGCCGGAGTCCAACATGCACCTGGAACAGGTCTGTCTTACTGCCTCCAATGTGAACCAAGCTCCGGCTTCGGTCATACAGGGACCGGACAGCCCTCAGCAAAGGGCCCCGGACCCCATACTCCCAGAGCACTCCCCACAAGATACCATGAGGGACACGATCGAATGACTTCTCCAGATCCACAAAACACATGAGGACTGGTTGTGCAAACTCCCAAAAACCCTCGAGCCCTCGATGGAGAGTGTAGAGCTGGTCCAGTGTTCCATGACTGGGACGAAAACCGCATTGTTCCTCCTGAATCCACGGTTTGACTATAGGTCTAATCCTCCTCTCCAGTACCCTGGAATAGACTTTCCCCGGGAGGCTGAGGAGTGTGATCCCCTTATAGTTGGAACACACCCTCCGGTCCTCCTTTTTGAAAAGAGGGACCACCGCCCTGGTCTGCCAATCCAGAGGTACTGTCTCCGACTGCCATGCAATGTTACAGAGACGTGTCAACCATGACAGTCCCTGCACATCCAGAGACTTGAGGTACTCAGGGCGAATCTCATCCACCCCCGGTGCTTTTACGTATGTTTGATAATGCATTGTAGATACCCCTTCAGTGTTTCCTGCATATGCAGGTTCCATTCATTCATTCATTTTCTACCGCTTCATCCGCCGTAGCGGGTCACGGGGAGCTGGAGCCTAACTCAGCCGACATAGGCGTGAGGCAGGGGACACTCCAGGCATGACGCCAGTGCACCGCGGAGCCACACAAAGACGGACAATGCAGGTTCCAGTTAGTTTCAATTTGTTTTTCAACTAAATGAATTCAGAATGTAAAAAGTTAATTCATATCAGAATCAGAAAATAGTTAATTGCCAGGTACAACAAAGCTTACCACACGAGGACTTGATGCGGTGTCGGTGCATTAAAAGGTGGACAAGCAATGAGGAATAAAAAAACTATTTACAATTTACATTAAGGTGAGGTATATGGTTGGTGTTTACAGGCAAAAAAAAGTCCAAAGAGTAAACTGTCGTCGCAAAGTGGTGAGGAGTAGATGGTTACCTTGGGAGGGGGGGAGGGGGCATTGTTCATGAGGCTGACTGCAGTGGGGAAGGAGATATTTTTCTGGTTCTGGTTCTGGTGCGATGGACCGTAACCTCTTGCCGGAGGGGAGGGTCTGGAACAGTTTTTGGCCAGGATGAGAGGGTCAGCAGCAATCCTGGCTGCACGTCTACAGGTCCTTGTGTGGAACAGTTCCTGGAGGTGTGGAAGGCTGCAGCCAATCACCTTCTCCACAAAGCGGAAGACACGCTGCAGCTTGGCCTTGTCCCTGGCCGTGGCTGCCAGTGACTCAATTGTACTCCAGAAGCTTTCTTTGTTTATTTTAAAAATGAATTTCTTAAATTATCCTTACATACGTCTCTGTAATGATATGCCTAGCCAATGCAGAAGGTTTACCACTTGCTGAGGATGACTACCTTGGTAACTCTTTTTAAAGTATCTTCAAGTCAAGTTTCACAGTGTTATGAGTCAAATCGAAACTGGTTGTTGAATGGACTGAAAGACACCTGAAACAAGTGACTGTAGTTTACTTTGTAAAGCAGACAATGAAAACAAAAACCTTAAAATAATCTTATACACTCTCTTCACTAAGAACTGTTTTAAGGTATTAATTATTTATGCACATGCTGTACTATAGTGCCACTTCCTTATGGGATGATGCCCAAGCTTAATTTTAATTGTGGTGTCGACTTAAACTACCTTGCACTGAGCTGCAGTTTGCCCAGGAAAGACTGTAAAACACTTGCATGTGAAGGAATAGAACCAAGTACACAAAACACAGCTGCCAAATTCAGAACACACACAAATTTAGGCAGTAAACCTGACATCCAGAAATTATAATGAAACTAATATAATAAAAAATCTAGTTCAAAGAGTTGTAAAAAGATATGTTATTAGCTGTTAGAGACAACTTTTATTAGAAAGGATAATTAGAAATACATAAGCTGCTCATGTGGAGCGCACCCCGAAGTCGCGACCTGTCACTCTGCTCATACTGCTGTACTAATTGCATGCCTACAGGCCCCTAGTGTGTTGTTTCTTTCAGGGACCTGTACACATCATTGTGCTGTGATTAACACACACACACACACACACACACACACACACACACACACACACACACATATATATATGCATATACATGAATGAGTGAAAAGATAATTTCCCCTTTGAGGAATCAATAGAACGAATTTAATCTTTAATCTTTTAATATAAGTTTGGATGATAATGTCTGTGTTCATACAGCCAGGTGAGAAGGGTTCCCCTGAGGGAGAGAGAGACGCGGAAAGAGAGAGGAACCACGTGTCATACGGCCGACACCTGCACAAACACCATCACACACACCTGGGTATGAGCTACAACCTGATGTCAGGACAGTACGACATCTACCAAGGTATGACATCACAATGAGTCAAACTGAGTGACTACAGTTGTGTTTGGAATGATATCGTCAGCCATTGCATTGCCTAGAAATATTAATACAAAATGTGTACATACACAAATACAGTTATTTGTGTATGTATGATCCCCCCCCCCCCCCGCTGCCGCAGTCGTACAAATTTCCCCTGTGGGACTATTAAAGGTTTATCTTATCTTATCTTATCTTATCTTGTCTTGTCTTGTCTTGTCTTGTCTTGTCTTGTCTTATGACAAGACAAGACAATGGGTTACATTTCCAGTCACCCATATGAAATCATATGCCACCCATATGATTTCATATGGGTGGCACGGTGATGCAGTGGGTAGCGCTGCTGCCTCAAAGCAAGACGGTACTTGGTTCTATTCCTTCACATGCAGAATTTGAATGTTCTCCCCATGTCCGTATGGGTTCTGTCTGGGTTTTCCGGCTTCCTCTCACCTCCAAAAAACATGCATCTAAGTTGAATTGGTCACACCACATTATATGTTTGTTCGTCTTACCTGTGGCTCCGCGATGTGCTGGTCTCTTATCTAGGGGTTGTAGTCCACTTTTGGCTGGGATAGTCTCCAGCAGACCTGTGACCCGCAAGGCAGATTAGCTGTAGATGAGACGATTGCTAACGTCTCCATTTCAAGAAAAAGAATGGATAGATTTTGTGCTCTATAATCAAAGAAATGTGACTTCTGAAAACTACCGTAATAAATTTATAATACTGTATGTTCTTTACAACTGTTATATTCTCATGAAATTGTTAATATTCATTACACATTCAGAAAATTCTGTTTCACATACCGTGCCATTACTTCTTTAGTCCAAATGTCAGAAAACAGTTAAAATAATTGGTTTTATAGTAATACATAGTTTAAAGCAAGAGCTGGAAATCAAAGAGAATGAAACGATGGAATATTTAGAAATTTTACATGAAAAAGTATTGTTTCTAATTAATCATATGTCAACTGCTTGATAAATTAATAAGTTAGGTCATTTCTTAGTGTGCACATTATCTGGTCATTTTAACCTAATAATGAAACTTCCATCCATCCATTTCCTTTCACTTTATCTGCCACAGCGGGTCACGGGGAGCTGGAGCCTATCCCAGCTGGCATGGGGCGTGAGGCGGGGGACACTCCGGGCACGACACCAGTGTGCTGCGGAGCCATACACACAAAGACAGACAACCACACACACACTCACTCACTCCTACTGGCAATTTGGGACCGGCCAATTAACCTGAAGCGCTGTTTTTGGAGGTGGGAGGAAGCCGCAGAACCCGCGCAGACACGGGGAGAACATGCATACTCCGCAGAGTGCGACTCGAACCTGGACCCCCCGTGTAATAAAACTTATTTCTCATAAACTTGTGTGCGACAGTAATTTGATATTCTGTAACAGACAAATGTAGTAAGGTGAGATATAGCTATTTCTGTCTGAGCTATAGTGAAGTCGAGAGTGTTGTGGACAAAAAAATAACACCTTGTTTTCCTCCTCCTCATAGTGCTATGCTAGCTAAATAACTGTTGTTTTTTTGTGAATGTTACATTTCCAGTCAGTCAAATATGCTGCTTTTCAGAGAGACAAGTGAAAAAGAAAATCTGAATAAATGGCTGTACTGAATCTCAGCTACACTTAATCCACAAACATAATAATTTCCCTAAGTTTATTTCTTTTTATTCTTCTTCTTCCACAGCTGTCTATAAAGGAATCTGATCTGACCTGACTAGGCATTATAATATAATATGATACAATATGCTATAATATAATATAATATGATATACTGGTAATATACTGTAATATGATATACAGTAATATGATATGATATAATATAATTTGATGATTACAGGAAATTTTCTGTATTTTCTAATGTTTCTTGTTTCACGGCTGTTTCTTTCACTGTGTTGAAGGTTTGAGCTCCAGGTCGCTGGTCTCCAATCAGCAGGTGTCAGGGCATTCCTCTACTGGTACGTTTGTGAAACACAAAAACTGCTCTTAATAATGACAACCAGAGTTTAATAATCAAACATGAAAGCCAAGTCCTAGTCTGATCTTTTTCAATTTATTTTAAGAGTCCTGGCACTTTTTAATTTGTTTAGTTTGTTGCAGTACAATTGGTTTACATGAATTCATTAATTCTATGCTCCTGCTTATTTGGATTATAAAACATTCTGTTGTGGTTTTAAAAAATGCATTAAAAAAATGAGATTAAGGTTTACATTTTCAGAGCAGCTTTGTCATTTGGGAATTGCATTTTCTAAAATGTCCATTGGGTAGTTTTCACTCAAAGTTAAGGCTTTTTCAAAGTTAATAGGCTTGCATTTAAATGCAACAGGCTGTGCTCTCCAAACATGCAAATCAAACCTATGACTTCCACACCGGATCGGTCGAGGCCCGGGTAAACCAGGGCCTCGACCGATCGCCATCGGTGCTGTTGACCTACAGGGTTCCGGTGGAAATTGGACTACTGTTCGTCGAAAATAGAGAGGAGGAAAATGTGATTGTAGGAAGAGAGAGAAGATAAACGCCAAGAGTATAGGACTGAGAGTAGGGACATTGAATGTTGGAACTATGACAGGAAAAGGTAGAGAGTTGGTTGACATGATGCAGAGAAGGAAGGTAGACACACTGAGTGTCCAGGAGACCAGGTGGAAAGGTAGCAAGGCTAAAAGTTTTGGAGCAGGGTTCAAGTTGTTCTATCATGGTGTGGATAGGAAGAGAAATGGAATAGGAGTTATCTTGAAGGAGGAGTTTGTTAGAAATGTCCTGGAGGTAAAAAAGAGTGTCAGATAGAGTGATGAGTCTGAAGCTAGAAATCGAAGGTGTGATGTTCAATGTTGTTAGTGGGTACACTCCACAGGTAGGATCTGAGCTGGAGGAGAAGGAGAAATTCTGGTTGGACTTTGATGAAGTAATGCAGAGCATACAGAGAAGTGAGAGAGTTTTCATTGGAGCAGACTTCAATGGACATGTTGGTGCAGGAAACAGAGGTGATGAGGAGGTGAT
Source organism: Antennarius maculatus (assembly GCA_013358685.1). Lineage (NCBI taxonomy): Eukaryota > Metazoa > Chordata > Actinopteri > Lophiiformes > Antennariidae > Antennarius > Antennarius maculatus. Next base: position 6,832,868 of record CM023608.1, on the reverse strand, counting down.
GGGCAGGTTTGGTATCCAGGAGAGGAACGCAGAAGGACAGATAGTAGTTGACTTTGCAAAAAGGATGGAAATGGCTATAGTGAATCCTTTATTCCAGAAGAGGCAGGGACATAGGGTGACCTATAAAAGTGGTGGGAGGAGCACACAGGTAGACTACATCTTGTGTAGCCGGTGTAATCTGAAGGAGATCAGTGACTGCAAAGTAGTGGTAGGCGAGAGTGTAGCCAAACAGCATAGGATGGTGGTGTGTAGGATGACTCTGGTGGTGAGGAAGATGAAGAGGGCAAAGGCAGAGCAGAAGACGAAATGGTGGAAGCTGAACAAGGAAGAGTGTTGCATGACTTTTAGGAAGGAGTTAAGACAGGCTCTGGGTGGTCAGGAGGTGCTTCCAGATGACTGGACAACTACAGCTATGAGGAATGAGGAGGTACAGGAGTGTATACAGAGAAAGAGGTTAGCTAAGAAGAAGTGGGACGCTGAGAGGACTGAGGAAGGTAGACAGGAGTACAGGGAGATGCAGCGTAAGGTGAAGGTAGAGGTAGCAAAGGCCAAACAAGGGGCTTATGATAACTTGTATGCTAGGTTGGACAGTAAGGAGGGAGAGACTGATCTATACAGGCTGGCAAGACAAAGAGACAGAGATGGGAAGGACGTGCAGCAGGTTAGGGTGATTAAGGATAGGGATGGAAGTCTATTGACAGGTGCCAGTAGTGTGATGGGAAGATGGAAAGAGTACTTTGAAGAGTTGATTAACGTGGAAAATGAGAGAGAACAAAGACTAGAAGAGGTGACTGCTGTGGACCAGGAAGTAGCAAAGATTAGTCAGGATGAAGTGAGGAGGGCATTGAAGAGGATGAAGACTGCAGAGGTTTGGAAGTGTCTAAGAGAGGTGGCAGTAGAGTTTCTGACTGGGTTGTTCAACAGGATCTTAGATAGTGAAAAGATGGCCGAGGAATGGAGAAGTGTGTTGGTGCTCATTTTTAAGAACAAGGGAGATGTGCAGAGTTGTGGCAACTACAGAGGAATAAAGCTGATTAGCCATACAATGAAGTTATGGGAAAGAGTAGTGGAAGCTAGACTAAGGGCAGAAGTGAGCATTTGTGAGCAGCAGTATGGTTTCATGCCAAAAAAGATTACTACAGATGCAGTATTTGCTTTGAGGATGTTGATAGAGAAGTACAGACAAGGCCAGAGGGAGCTGCATTGTGTTTTTGTAGATCTGGAGAAAGCTTATGACAGGGTGCCCAGAGAGGAATTGTGGTATTGTATAAGAAGTCTGGAGTGGCAGAGAAGTATGTTAGAACGGTGCAGGACATGTATGAGGACTGTAAGACAATGGTGAGGTGTGCTGTGGGTGTGACAGAGGAGTTCAAGGTGGAGGTGGGACTGCATCAGGGATCAGCTCTGAGCCCCTTCTTGTTCGCTATGGTGATGGACAGGCTGACAGACGAGGCTAGACAGGAATCTCCATGGACTATGATGTTTGCAGATGACATTGTGATCTGAATTGAGAGCAGGTGGAGGAGAAGCTAGAGAGGTGAAGGTTTGTCCTGGAAAGGAGAGGAATGAAGGTTAGCTACAGTAAGACAGAGTACGTGTGTGAATGAGAAGGACCCAAGTGGAAGAGTGAGGTTACAGGGAGAAGAGATCAAGAAGGTGGAGGATTACATAGGGTCAACAGTCCAGAGCAATGGACAGTGTGGAAAAGAGGTGAAGAAGCGTGTACAAGCAGGATGGAACGGGTGGAGAAAAGTGTCAGGTGTGATGTGTGATAGAAGAGTTTCAGCAAAATGAAAGGAAAGGTGTACAAAACTGTGGTGAGACCAGCGATGTTGTTTGGTCTAGAGACAGTGTCACTGAGGAAAAGACAGGAGACAGAGCTGGAGGTAGCAGAGATGAAGATAGTGAGGTTCTCTTTGGGAGTGACCAGGAAGGATAGGATCAGGAATGAGTACATCAGAGGGACAGTACATGTTAGAGGTTTTGGAGATAAAGTCCTAGAGGCCAGACTGAGATGGTTTGGACATGTCCAGAGGAGAGATAATTAATATATTGGTAGAAGAATGCTGAGTTTTGAAGTGCCAGGCAGGAGGCCTAGGGGAAGACCAAAGAGGAGGTTTATGGATGTAGTGAAAGAGGACATGAAGGTAGTTGGTGTGAGAGAAGAGGATGCAGAAGACAGGGTTAGATGGAGGCAATTGATTCACTGTGGTGACCCCTGAAGGGAAAAGCCGAAAGGAAAAGAAGAAGGCTGTACTCTCCAAACAGACAATACTGCGTTCAAAGCAGTGTGCTCAATAACGTTTTGGCTCACAGAATCATTGTCCTCCAACTTTGGAACTTATGAAATGAACTGGATAAATGTTTCTTTGATAAAACGTGAACTGGGTGCAGAACAAGATTGAGAATTGAGTCATGCTCAGGCATCTGGCCCGTCAATAAATCAAATATATAAGCCTTCTCTTCTGGGAATCACAGCTCAGTGCTTAATCGGTTCTCTGAAGCCGGTATTTTGCTGTCTAAAGTGTCATCCAGTAGATCATTATCTGCTTTGCAGAACTTTCCATACATTCTCATGAGCTATATATCACTGCCATTGTTTGAAATGGTGGAATATTTCAGAGAGAACCATAGTAGCAGTTGAACAGCAAAATGTCATGAATGCCTTTTTGGCGCATGGACTGCAGTTACCTTTAAATGGTAATTGCAATGAAATAGAGAAGAATGATGCTGACAGTGGAGAAACAAGGAAGAATACCCGGAGTTTTCCACACATCCCAAAAGCTGCAGTGTTTTTTCAAGTTTAGGTATTTAGATATCTGAGGAGCACTAATTGTTTATCTACTTCCCAGCTCTTGTCAACAAACCATTTTGTGACAGACACAATTTAAATGTCAACAACATAACATTCTATATACATATGTAGGTGTTTTTGTTGATAATGTTCAGTAATATTCCTTATCTGGTTAATATGACTCATATTTACTGCTGCTTACTGTTGTGAGGTGACAAATAATCACACCACAGATTTGAACATAGTCCTGAGGGGTAGGTTTTCATCCAGTGAGTCACATAATGGGGGTCAAACCATACTGGGACAGCAGTTTTTAGGTGTAATGACAAGCAAACACAGCTGCCTTGGCAGAGACTTGTCCTCTGCGAGTGCTGCCTGGTATTATTTGGAACACTTTTATGCGAATGACTCAGAACATTTACAGAGTAATCAAGACAAGTGTTGCTCTTGCTCTCTGTCTTGGCTTTGCTTTGTTGCCCCTCTTCTTGCCCTTTGAATGAGTGACTTATGATGAGTGTTGCTAAGATATTGTTTGAGATTCAGTTCACAAATCATGGCATTTTGTCTTGCTGTCTTGCCAGGTGCCTGGCCTTTTACAGTTCACACATCAACACCAGCCAAAGGTTTTAGTTTCAGATCATGACTGAAATCTTTGCTATACAAATCTGATCTACAGTTTTTTGATGAAACTGTCTGTTCTGTCAGCATGTTTCATTAAGGTGTGCTCAGACTATCCAAATCAAACATATCAAATTACTTCTATTCTGCTTCATTCAAGCAAAACTACCAGCACTTCAATCTTGTATATTGTGGAAGCAATCACATCACTTCCAGTCCAAACAGACCTACAGTATTTGTTTTCTGACAGTATTTGTTGGTGACTTAAATCTATGTTTTCTCCTCTTGTCTCCACAGACAGTGAAGGGAAGAAGTAGGACCATGTGACCACGAGTCACATGAGGAACGACAGATTTATCAGACATCAATTCCATGGTGTTGAATAAGCTTCGCCTCGTTGAGAGGCAGAGAACAGAAATTTAAAAAAACCTCTTTCATTTCTTACTAATGGCCGCTACCTGTTTTGTAACATGTCTTGGAAGAACATACGGGCCAACTGAGGGACAGGAAGTAGGATCGGGACAGGAAGTGGGATTTGGACTTTTTTTGAAGGACGATCTAATTGTACAAATACAGATCACTGACTTTTGAAGCTTTCGATTTTGCAGGATTTTGACAGTAGCAGACGGGGTGTATAAAATAAAATAAAACCAGAGCACCGTGCACTCAGCCCAGACACGGCTTTATAAAACGCACATTTATTGTAGTGTATTGTAATGATGATATGACTGAATGTACTGCTTACATTATCCCAATACTGTTGGTGGTTTTTTTAAACTCCTATTGGGATACAGCATTAGGAAGCTAAAAAGTCTATTATTATCCTTATTATTCTCTTTATTGAAGTGGTCCTCCTCCCTCCATAGTGCTGACCCTACATTTGTAAAGCTGACCTGTACTTGAGCGTAACCATGTTGATTGTAATGTCTTTATGTGAGAGTAAACCTTCACATTGACCTGCCTAGTGCCATGTAGGGACCCAGTGGTGTATATATTCTGTACAGATTCATGTCAAAGCACTAACATGCTTCATAATACTCTATGTTGACGTCCGTTAGCCATGCAGGGGTGCAGCAGGCAGAGCAGAAAAAACAGCAGAAAAAGAAACACTATGTCTTTATTGACGGAAGTCAGTTCACCTGCAGCAGTTTGTACCTCAGGCACAAGCTCTATTGATGTAATTTATGTTGCACATATTCCATTTGGTTAGAGCTTAGGTGTGTGTGTGTGTGTGTGTGTGTGTGTGTGCGTGCATGCGTGCGTGCGTGCGTGCATGCGTGTGTGTGTGATTTTGTAAATGTCAGCCCCAGTCGTGCCTCTCAGTGTTTTAGGATTACAGCTTTCAAACAATGCTCACCCAACCCAGTCACTCAGAGTACTTTTACATGGGATCTGTATTTTTACCACTACAAACAGTTGACTATAGTTGACAGCAGTTAGTTGGCAGATCCATGTCATCTTAAAATCCATTGAGTAATTGATTTTCATTTTGACCTAGAAGTTGTTTCACACTATACTCAAGATGGAATTTGCCCTGGGATTTGTCCTAGGATTGAAGATACTAAAATCTGATTTGAAGAACTTCTTAACTACGGTTGCATTAACCGTAGTTAAGAAGTGTGAAATTTGATTCTCAGAGTGGACGCTGTGCTGTAACTGCTGTTTCTTAGCTACTTGTGTAAAACAATTGAAAGTTCCAGAATTGGTACTAAAATGGACCTCATGCGGAGAATGTTAGCCAAATTAACTTTAAACAAGTATTTTGTCATCACCAGACCTTGATCCTCTTCAAAATTAAGCCAGAAACTCGTGAGCATTTACAAATGATCTGTGTTTGTGATGGAAGGCTGTGGAAAACAGTGTCTCTCTTGGGACACATGAGAAAAAGCTTTTTATAACAGCACTGTTTAGCTTACAAAGCTTGTTGAACTTGATGCTTAATGGTTGAAGTCAAGACAGCAGATATGAACCACTGTTTACTTCACGCTTTATGAACAATTATAAATTTGGACTATGCCCCAAACAAAAATGGCAACTAGATTGGACTAGGAGCCAACTATCATGTACAGATACTTCCTTCTGAGGTGAAGAAATTTAGACTCACCTTTTGTCAAATACTGTCAAGTACTAGGAAAGTATCTGAAAGAGTCTGCAAGGATCTGGGATAAAACTTCAAGTGTTCAGAGCTGATAAATTATTTAAACAGTAGATGAAACAGTGAGTTCTTAGTGCCATCAAAGAGATTATGTGTTCATGTAATTGTTGACATTCCGGCAGGTTTATGTGAATTCTTCAGAGGGAATTTTTGTGAAACGTGGTGGGTCAAAACAGACACCATCAGACTTTGGTACAGAACTGATTAATGGAGGGTTTTGATTTCAGTGAATCTTAGTGGATGTAAGTACTCTCTATTGTTAATATGGTATAATATAATTAAAATACAATCAACAGATTTCTAATGACAAAAATTCTGAAATCAGAAGGCGTTCGTTGGGTGATTAATTCAGTGCGTGTGTTTGTTTGTGTGTGTGAAGGGGTGATATTATGTTTGAACATGAATATACACTGCCCAGCCAAAAAAAAAGTCACCGTTTGGGTTTCAATAAGCTAATTGCAGTGTTATGATCAGGGGTTGCTTCGGTTGGTCAAGTCTCGGCTCAGCAATATTATTCAGCAAAAAAATTAAGTCAGCTGAGTATCAGAATGTACTGAATGACCAGGCAATCCCATAAAAGGATTTTTTCTCCCGGGTGGTACAATCATATTCCAGGACAACAATGCCAAAATTTAATCGGACTCTAATTGTGAAAGAGTGGTCCAGGGAGTGTGAGGAATCATTTTGACACATCAATTGGCCCCCACAGTCCTGAGCTTAACCCCATTCAAAGTCTATGGGATGTACTGGAGAAGACCTTGCAGAGTGGTTTGACTCCTATCGTCAATACAAGAACTCGGCCAAAAATTAATGCAATTCTGGACAGAAATAAATGTTGTGACATTGTACGAGGTTGTCGAAACAATGCCGAGGCAAATGCGCACCACAATCAAAGCTACAGGCAGTCCCACAAAATATTATAGTGTGTGACTTTTTTTTTGGCCGGGCAGTGTACATGTTAGTCATACTTTTAGGCATGGTACCTCTGAAGGATAATTCCAGTTTTTACATTGAGTTTTCCAGCATTTGTCCCACAATATTCAGACTAAATTGAATTTGATGTTTTGCTCAGGTACGGTAGTGAGTTCATTGCTAAAACAAGCTTTGTTGTTTGAGTGTTTGTTCTGACACTTTTCATAAATGTATGACTTTAATGATAAAAGCATACTTGAAGATGCTAAACAAATCTGTTTATTTTATAGAGTAGCGACTCAAAAGCATACTTCTCCAATGAGATCAATTCTTGTATATCAGTTATCAGAAAGACAAACTATGACCCAAATTAAAGCTTGTTTAAAGTATATTCTACAATATAGCACTAGAAAACACAGTGGTGCTGAAATTCAATAAATCACACTGGAATTGTCCATTACATGAAATACCCAAATGTTTCTGTTGGGAATGCCAGAAGAGATGCATCCTCATCAGACGAACCACAATCCTTTACCCTGCTCCTCCTTCCAAGACCCAACCAGTGAGCTAACTCATCGCAGAGCCTCTGATAGATGAAATTGAAATATTTTATTTTTCAGAATATGTCAAACTATTCTGCAACAGTTCTCCTCTATTCTGCAACAGAATTCTGCAACAGTTATAAGTACAGGAATTCATTCTGGCTGCCCTTTACAATTCTGTCCTTTAATCCCATTGACATTGCTACCATCCGGCTGTAAATTACTGTCATGTTCAGGATCATTTGCAAAGTTTTGTGCATTCATGATGCATCTGGAAATGGTAGAAGGCAAGCAATGACTTACAAAAAATTATGTGAAGGCAGTATGAGGTTGGATTTTATTGTTCTGAAACTCTTGATATTCATTGCCCCAATTTACCTTGACTTTACCTCATACTTTCATCTTGTCCTCCATTGTAACTGGTTACTCTAAGGACAACATTTGACTAATGTTTTATTTATTTATTAATTATTTATTTTCCGAAATTTACAACATCAACAATAACATCCGAAAAATATAGGGTTGACGGGTGGAAGCCGATAGGCTTGTGAAATTCCCGTCCCCCAGAATCAACAAACATCTCTGTCATTACAATATGTTGTCAGCCATTGTTAACAAATCATTTGCAATTGTGATATGTAAAAGTGTCTCAGTTTAATTCAAATTATTGACTGTTGATATGTCCCATCGTTGTCCACATTGTCTTCCTTATCAATGATGTGGATGCTTGTTCTTCAGAAGTGGGAATGTTGCACAGTTTGATTATTGTTCACTAATGTAATCCCAAATTGACACCAATTGTTCAGTCAGGGGTAAGTAGCAAATAGGAATTGATGATATCTTGTCCATACCTACAAAGACCAATGCTAAATAAAGTTAGCCTGTCAACAATGTTGACAACAATGTTTGTAGCCAAATTGGCTACAAATATAATTTTATATTAAATTGACTTGGTTTCTAACAAACAGCGACAAAAATCTGTGACACATGTAATTGAATTTACAAAGCTTGAGCTTCGGTTGAGTCACCGCAATATGGCTAGCATTACAGGAATCATCTTGGAATAACTAGACAGTGGAAAAAGTCAGGGTCTACTTTTCTCCTTCCTTTCTGTCAGTGTGGCATAATGCAGAAAAGGATAATACCATGGAGTCAGGAATTAATCACAAGATGAAAAGGCCCAATCCAAATTGGCCCACCCTCATCTATCAGTCGCTCTGCTTCATTACACCATACCTTACTTGCATCTTATCAGTGATCATTCTATTACTTGAATATAGTGCTATGAACTCTGTTTACAAAATGCTGTCATCTTTTGGAAGACACAGTGTTGTCCTATAAAGGCTGCTTGACATGTTCAGTTTGTTCACCTAGTATATCCAGTTAACAACACACTGAGATCGTATAAACATGAATCCTGCTGTTGCTTTTTTATACTGTATATGCCTTAATTCATATGTTTGGCAATCATGATTAAAGGATGTTTATATATATATTCTTCTGTATGTGTATTTTCTTTATTATGTGATTCCAAAAAATTGAAACTTTTTCAGTGTTTTACAGTTTAACAAGATGCCTGTATTTTTTTAGTGTGTTTCTAACATTTATTCAGTTTATTTATGCACACTTCACGGTGAATGACAGGAGATGCCTTGAGGTACAATAGATTATGTAGGCTTCTACTGGATCTACTAGAGGTAAAAATGATCATGTTTTTTTCCACTACTGAATGATTCCTGGGCAGCACGGTGGCACAGTGGGTACCGCTGTTGCCGCACAACAAGGCGGTTCCTGGTTCGAGTCCCGCTCTGCGTGGGGTTTGTATCTTTTCGCCGTGTCTGCGTGGGTTCTCTCCTGGTTCTCCGGCTTCCTCCCACCTCCAAAAATATGTGCTCAGCTTAATTGGCCGGTCCCAAATTGCCCGTAGGAGTGAGTGTGTGTGTGCGTGGTTGTCTGTCATTGTGTGTGGCTCCACGGCACACTGGCGTCGTGCCCGGAGTTTCCCCCGCCTCACTGGCCCTATGCCAGCTAGGATAGCCTCCAGCTCCCCGTGACCCGCTGCGGAAGAAAATGGATGGATGGATGGATGAATGATTCCTGCTTAAAATTAATGGGGCGGTGGTGGCTCACTAGTAGAGTGCGTGGTAGAGCGGGTCGTCCAATGCTCAGAGATCGGCGGCTCAACTCCCGCTCCCGCCCAAAAAAACACCCGGAGGTGAGCTGACAGTGGGAGGCGTCAGCTCACCTCCGGAGCATTGCCGAAGCACCCCTGAGCAAGGCGCCGTCCCCCTTACAAGTTGCTCATTTGAGGCGCACCACAAAGGAGCTGCCCGCCACTCTACCTCCTCTGCATGTGTACAAGCCCCGTGTGTGTGTTTGTGTGTTCAGGGACTGTACACACTAACATATGCATGTGATTTGATTGGACTAACTAGAGTGTGCTCTTAAATTCCCTTCGGGAATTACGAAAGTATATTAAATTAAATTTTAAAAGTTTAATTAAATTAGAATAGCATGTTAGTTTATGTATTGGAGCACTTAGAGAGGAGACTAAAGTATTATGACAAATTTTGTCCTTTGTTTTACTGTGATTACTCTAACGGATGCATTACCAACACTATTAAGTCACAGCATTATTTAAAAAGTATCAAGAACTGTAAAACACATAAGAATTCCCCCTTTAATGAGGTGTGTCCCTATCAATCTATCTATCTGGGGAGCAGCAGTAGCTTAGTCGGTAGAGCGGGTCGTCCAATGATCCAAGATCAGTGGTTCAATCCCGCTCCCGACCATTCACCTTTAGAGTGTGAGCTGGAAGTGGGAGGTGCCAGCTCACCTCCCGAGCACTGCCGAGATGCCCTTGAGCAAGGCACCGTCTCCTCCACATACTGGGCGCTCCAAAGATAGGGCTGCCCGTCACTCAGCCTCCCTGTATTTACTGCATGCCTACAGGCCCCTTATGTGTGTGCTTGGTTGTTTCAGGGGCCTGTACAAAAACATATATATGCATGATTACTAACCACAAGTGAAAATATAACTATTTCTCTACTGGGATCATTGAAATGTACTTAATGTGTAATGTCTATCTATTTATCTATATCAACATTTATTTAATACTTTTATCATCCGAATCCATAAAGTAATTACTGTAATTAGCTATAAAATTAGCATTGTAAACCACAATGTGGCGTCCTAGCGTTGCTGTTCTCCTTCCGACCAGCAGAAGTCGCTTCAGTCTCGCGTATCTCTGACATCACTTCCGCTCTGGAAACAAAATGGGTGGCGCCAAAGCTTGACAACAAAGCGGCTCTTCGCTTCCTCTAACGGTCAATCAACTTACTGGTAAACAAAATCTAGGTTTTGTTTCCAATTTATTTACATTTGTTAGTTATCACCCGTGAAATAAGTTAAAAACATTTTGTAGTTTAGAAAGTAGAAGTTGAAACGCTTCGTGTTAGTTTTGTCAAATGTCATGGCTTCGAAGTCGGATCAACTTGTTATCGTTGTGTCCATCGTAGAAGGTAAGCAGCAGACGGACTACAGCCTGTTCAACCTCATGTCATTAATCTCTTTAAGTTTCTCATGGTTGATATTATGTTTAACACCTGTATCAAGCGCAGCCTGAAACCCTGTCATTCGATTTCTATTTTAGAATCTGTTTATTGTGAACGCGTACCATTTATCAACTCTCTAGTAACCAAAGCAACGATGTGTAACTAGCACAGCGGTAAAACATTTGTTCTTCCCCTAACTACATACCATTTCTACTGCTGTCTCACCATTCTATCCCTTAATGACACGCGTCTCTAAAACTGAACCATTAGCTGTTATTGCTGCAAATCTCATGTAGCCATCTCTGGCAGTGTTCCTGAAAATCTTAGCCCATTCCTGATGGACAATATCCATTTATGACAATGCTCCAAAGAATAGCATGAAGAAAGCCGTGTTTCTTGTACTTTTGTTTCTTGCTATGTCTTGGTGTTCAGGCACAGAGCGATTAAATTTAGGCCTTTGAACACTTTGTGACTCCTGCTAAAGTAAGTTAATAAAGGTGACAGTATTTTAAACATCTGATCTGCAAGTGGGTGCTCTTATGAGAGATGCAATTCAGTGGTTGAAGTGGATTCGTTTAGCTTCCAACTATGTATTTGTTTCTGTGATATTGAATATAGTGTGTGCTCGTTCATACAAAATCTATTTGTAGTCTTTTAACACTAGAACTCCCAAGGCTGTCATTTTGACTATTTTCAAAATTTGCAATGTCATAACTTGCTTTTAAAAAAACCTCTGTACCAATAGGACCCTGACTTTTCCTAAATGTGTGTATATTTTATTCTGACATTGTTTTATCCTTAAAATTTCCAAACACAAAAGAGATCTGAGTGTTACTACCTAGAACTCCCATAGGCAGTCATTTTGACTGCTCGGACATTATTTGTATATCGTTTGGATTATCATTAAAATATCCAAGAATAAATTGATAGAACATATAAAAATACATCAGGGCACTAAATTAAAACCATAATGATTCAGTGTTTTATTTAATTGACATAACATAGCTTCTCTGCAATTACACATCCAAATTTGAACTTTGAATTAAAAACAAATGTAACTCTGTGAATTAAAACAAATGTATCCTGCTTCAAAATAGGTTGGGGTCATCATTAGACCTTAACAATGAAAATTATTAACTATTATGAACATTCCAAAAAGCTGTGATGGCTGCCTGCGAGCTGGAAACACTGATGTTCTTTGCAACCGTTGCAGTTAGAAAGATTAAACCAAAAGCACATTACTAGGGCGGCAAAGGGGATGAAAATGAGATGGAAAAAATTACCTGGAAAAAAATAGGTCAAGGTCAAATTTCAACTTTTGTACACTCAGGAAGATAGAAAGATGAGGGAGAAGGCAAGTGTAAGACCATAGATCAAAGCTAGCTTTGATCAATGACAGTAGGTCAGATCACTAACTTTGATCTTTGACCTATGCAAGTAGGTCAGGGTAAAATTTTGAATTTGCAGTCTGTGACTGCTTGGTTATTATTTGTATTGTTAATGTCTAAAGATGACCCTAACCTGATGCAAGATACATTTGTTTCAATTTCACAGAGATATATTTGTTTTTATTTCACAGTGTGAGTTTGGATGTGTAATTGCAGAGAAGTTATCTTGTTATCAATTAAATAAATAAAACTCTCAATCATTATAGCTTTGATTTAGTGACCTGGTGTGTTTTTACCTATTCCACCAATTTATTCTTAGATATTTTCAGTAATAATCTAAGTTATATACAAATAATGTTCGAGCAGTCAAAATGACTGCCAATGGGAGTTCTAGTGGTTGCAGAATTCTGGGAGAGTGTTAAAGAGCTTCACGGAAAAGCAGCAAGAGCCTTCCATGATGCTAAGTCAGTGACAGTGGACTTTTTTCTTTAATTTAAGAAAAGTCTCTTAGTCTCTCTTAACCATTTTTGTATGTCTTATAAACACTTTTTTCTAATTCTTTATAAGCAGCAAATCTGAAACAATGGCATAATAAAGTGGTTGCTGTATAAGCAGTGCCATTAGACAACTCCAAAATCTTTTTAATAGCTTTGAGACTGAAGGTAAAATCTTTTGAACTGACTAGTAAACCTGTCTTTTTATACTTAGGTCGTCACTTCCCGAAGACTACCCGGCTCAGTCTGGTGGTCCAGGCCAGTTTTGATGGTGAGCAGCTGGCCACAGATCCAGTAGAGCACAGAGATCAGCCACAGTTCAACACCGAGCTGGCCTGGGAGCTCAACCGCCGAACGCTTCACCAACACAGGTCTGCATCATTTAAAATTTTTAAATTCTTTGTTAATCCTCAGTGGGGAAATTCTTTTTACACTCTATATATTAAACACACACACACACACACACACACACACACACACACACACACACACACACACACACACACACACACACAGGGCCTGTAGACGTGCAGTCATGGAGATAGTGGAGTGATGGTCATCCTTGTGGTGGCGCCCCGGAGAAGTTTTTTGGGGCTCGGTGCCTGGCTCAGGGGCACTTCGGCAGTGTTCCGGAGATGATAACTCCGCAGTTCACACTCCATACTTTGATCCATACTGGACTTGATCCATCTACCCTCCAGCCCCCAAGCTGCATCTTTGTGGACTTAACTGAGTGGTTTAAATTTCACAACAACAAAACAAGAAACTATATTAATCATTCATTGATTTTCAAAATAATTGCTAGTTAATGTCTGTTTTGGCTTACTACTTTATAATACAAATAAATGTAGCTACATATTTAGAATCCCATGAAGAAATAACACTTCATATACAAGTAGTACTCCTCAACATACGAACATAATTGGTTCCGAGAAGCTGTTTGTAAGATGAATTGTTCATAAGTTGTTATTTAATTGATTTATAATCGCCATTAAAAGCCATTACTACCCTAAATACAAAAGTACTATTCCCTAAAACTTACCAGAAACAATAAGAGGACATGTAAACAACACAACCAACATTGGTTCCTGTATCATTTGTCCTCCTATAGGAGGACAACCACGTCAAAACAATAATATGAAAAAACATGCAGTCTGTGAGACTTTTGTTACTGGAAGCCTATAGGCTACATTGCTGACATTGATTTTCAACCTATCCTGAACTGTCTTCAGTCTCGATGCTGGTGAGCGTCCCTATGCGCATAAATACACTGTGTGTTCATTCCCGGTTCAGAAGTTCACAGATATGTGGATAAAAGAAGGATGAAATGCTGCAGATGAAGTGTCTACAGGAAAGCAGAAAATGCCACATGAAGGCCAACCTCAGAGCAAACTGTTGACTTAGTCTGATATTTGCTGAGTTGTTTTGACGTGAGATGAAGTCTTAATCTATGCGGTGTTAATGTTACGCTGCTCGGCGAGGGTTGCAGTTGAAAGCGGAACTTTAGTAGTCGGACATGGCAGCACGCAGTTATCCATATCTACAAATGATCGTAAGTCGGATGTTCGTGTCTTGAGGACTATCTGTATTTGTTGGCATTATTGACCTTTTTGTTGATGGTGAACAAAATTTTTACTAATCTCTGTAATATTTTAATGTATCCTGATGACTTTGCCCTTCCAGACTGCAGAGAACTCCCATCAAGCTTCAGTGTTTCACTTTGGATCCTGTGAGTAAGAGAAAAGAGAGTGTCGGCTACATCATCCTGGACCTCCGATCTGTGCAGGAGGTCAGACAGGTGAGCCTCTTCTCCGTCTGTGTAGGCGACATGTTGAAGTTGTTCAAATAGTTGGAACAGTCAAATCCATCTGCTGGGGCTGGTGAAAACATGTATTATTACCTGCTTTCAGGGGTGTGAAGGTGACTTTTGTTTTCAGGAGCCTCGCTGGTATCCATTGCTTAGCAGTAAATACACCAAACAGAAGCCATCCCTCCTCGTCAGCATCGTGCTTGAGCCCTCCGTGACATCTCCTGAGAGGTTCAAAGCCAAGAAGGCCCCACCTCGACAAGGTTCGCCTGTCCATTTTACTGCTTTTGTATATTACTTAACTGTTCAGTGGTGCACTGGTAACCAACATGATGCTGAATGACCATGTTAATCAGTGATGTGACTAAAAACAGTCTCTAACAGAGAAGCGCCTTTGTGATGCACTCTTTTGTTGGTCGTCTCTCCACTCTATTGTCATGCCTGATGTCTGACCTACATTTGTTTCTAAAGAACATTTTTTTGTGTTGTTTGGTCAAGTAGTCTCCAGTGATTCAAATACTCCAACGTCACTCTTGGGTATTTTCTGCAGTAAATGTACAGTATTTGACTTTTTTCTACCAAAATCCTTTTTAAGCACTAATTATGGCTTATCATTTTGTTCAACACTTTGTTATCATCATGCTGCAGAAAATATGTCTTGACTGAAGAAATTTGACACATAAAATATAGAATTTGTAACTGTTAGTCTTTATAGCTTGAAGCAGTGTAGCTTTGTAAGAAATGATATATGAATGAAATGAATGAAATTTAATGTATTTTCATATCTTATACGTGACTCTGCATATTTTCTACTGAATAATAGTTGTGGGCTTACAAAAACATCACTAAATGAATAATTTAGTGATAACATCTAACACTAAAGCATACATCGTACACTTGAATACAAAAATCTTTGCCACAAGATAAAACATTTAAATGGCTGACATATCTCTTAGGTTCTGGAAAAGAAGAATGGAAATGAATATTGTTAGTTTTGTACAACGGACAACCTCAGAAAGTGTAGAAAAGAAGGTGAATGGGAAATGTTTACATGAATGCAAAGAATCAATCCTTTTTTTTCTCTGAATTCTTGCTGAACTCATATTTTAGGTTCTCTTGCAGTGACTGATCTTCTTCCAGAAAACCTGGAAGCCATACTGATTCCAGACCAGGGTTATCATCAAGTCGGCCCCGCAGATCACTGCTCTGACATGTTCGTGCTGTCAGTCACTGTGGCCTTTGCTACCAAACTGGAGCAGGTGAGGACAGTGCACTTCCTCTGAGCGAGGGCGTCTGACCTAAGCTGTTCCCAGACTGTAAGTGTCTCTCCAGATAATTAAATAACGTTGCCAAAATAATGCCACAATGAGAAATTTCTGTGTTTGTAGGATGAAATCTGTCTCATTTATTCTCACTGTGATTCTCACTTTATTGCTTTGAAGTTTTACCTGAATTTTTTGATTGTTTTCATTAATTTTGCTCAATTTAAATAGTGCAACTAAGCTAAACAAAAACAGATGGCTTTTTTAAAACAAAAGCAAAACCGAGTTAAATTAAAGACGATTATGATGACATTTGGTTATAAACAGTTACTAATCAAATTTATTTTCTGAAATTATACATACTGCACTTTTCATTTATTGGATGTTGCTTTAGCTGGCAAATATTTTGAATCACAATCACTAAACAATTTATTGACCTGCCAAATCCAAGAAAATCAACCAAATGCTCTTTTCCCACAGTTAATTCCCAACACGATGAAACTGTCTGCAGTGGGGTCAGAGTTCTTCTTCTACTACTCTATATTAGGAAATGACATCACCAGTGAGCCTTTCCATAACCTGCTTTGCCTTGACTTTGAGCCTGAGCGTGCCTCTGTTTGGATCCGGAGCAGCCAGCGAATCCTCAAGACCTTCCTGTCCCAGCAGCCCAGTCTGCAGGTGATGAAGTGTCTGATGAATAGCTCTTTCACATCCACGTCCTCTTGGCTTTCATTATATGACCTTGTCTGCCCTCAGATCCACCTGTGCTGTGGGAATCATTCTCTTGGCAGCACAGATGTTTCTCTTTCTTCTCTGTCAGCTGTTTCTGTGGATCTGGAGAAGAAGGCAGCGGTTGTGGAGGGAGCGTTTGTGCTCCATCCTCCAACACAGATCAAACAGAACCTGCCGGCTCTGCATGCCGACCTGCAGCCCACTGTAGGAGTTTCTGTTACCCTGAGGAGGGAGGATGTCCCACTACAGGTATGGAAACTTAGCAAACATCCTTGAGCTATTTTAATTTACCGTAATTGTCACTGACTCTGACAGTAGGTGTCGTGTGGTTTGAACACAGTGACACTTGGCTTCACTCTGCATGACTTTGCATTGATGCATAAACTTCTTTTTCTTCTCCAGTCTGACAGGATCAAAGAAAGAAATGGAACTCACATGCAGTCCCATCCTCCTCCTCCTCCTCCTCCTCCTCCTCCTCCTTCTATCCCTCACAGTGCTCCTCCTCCTGACAAGAGACCTCAAAGCTCCTCTCCAGTCCAAAAACCTCCAGAATCAGCTCCTGTTGCTCCACCTCTTCTTCCATCTTCCTCTCATACAGAGAGTGATGCAGAGAGTCTACTGGAAGAGCCTCACCAAGGTAAAGAGCGAGGAGGACAGACAGGTGAGGTTGGGAACAGCACAAGTCACCCCTCAGTTTGGACTGAGCCAAAGCTGGATAAGTAGATGCTCACTGAAATTTTGTGTGTCCAGCTCCAGATTTTCAGGAGAATCATATTGAAGCTGCACCAGATGGTGCAGCATCATCTCTCAGTGTCTCTGCTCCCAAAGTCTCTATTCCATCCTCTGCCCATCACTATTGCTTCACTCTGGAGCTCCAGAGCCTGGGAAGTCTCAGGCTGACACACCCTATTGCTGCTATGATCAGGTAATAGACTTCATCTACTGTACATTTGGACTGGGTTGCAGCATAATATCCAAGCATCAGTCCAGCAGTCGTCATATTCTAATGTTTACTGATGGTGGAATGTTTATTCTATTTTAGGTATTCGTACCGGTTCTTTGGTAGTCCAGCTCCCATCATCACCAACCCTCCTGTGGAGGTGCAGAGGAACATGGAGGTGTCGCTGCCTCAGTCCTACTGCGCTTTTGAATTTGCTGCTCTGCCATTTCAGCTACAGGACACCTTCCTCAGGTAAAGAGCACACTATGACTGCAAACCATAAGAAATTATTTGAATATCAGGTTCCTTAATAAACTGTGGTTAAAATAGAGGTGGATAATACACAACACAGCGTGTACTAAATACATGGTATCCTGTTATGCCATCACAAATCCTAAATTTATTTACTGGTAATCTGCTATGTAATTAAAACTTTAAGAATCTATGGAATGGAACTGCAAGTGCCTGAAAATTCAATTTACCCTCCAATATTGCACTTTTATGCCTAAAATGATATCCTTGTGCATAATGAGTAAGGAAATCCTTTATGTTTCCAAAATATTTGTGTATTTCCTGCAGAACAATGTTTGTCCAACAGGGGGTGCAATAGGATTGTATGTCGACATTATTATTACTGCCAGAGAGGCTACTGTTTCATTGTTGTCTGTCAGATAGCTATCAGAATAGTACTCAGTGGGTTTAACGAAAGTTAATAGATGGCCCTGGAACGGAAGAGATGAGATTCATGGGATGGCAGTACAGTAGCTCTGTCCACTAAATGTTGGGCTGGGGACCAACATTTAGTGTTGGGCTGGGGGGCCAGAGTCGGGCAAAAAAAAATTTCGGAGTATTAACTGTCAGTGAAGAGGTGCCAGTTCGCTACCCGAGCACTGCTGAGGTGCCCCTGAGCACGGTACCGTCCCCCTTTATAAGTTGCTCATTGGGGCGCCCCACAAAGGAGCTGCCCGCAACTCTATCTCAGCATCTTTTGCATGCCCTACAGGTTCCTTGTGTGTGTGTGTGTGTGCTTGTACCATGTGCTTGTACCATATATATATAATGTGTGTGTGTATATATATATAGGATTTTGGAAATGTTTGTGGATCTTTTTTCTCTGAGCATTGTAAATTCATGTTTGAATTCACATGGTGCATGTCTGCATGCTATAGAGTTCCTCTGGTGGCAGAGGTGTGGCACAAAGACTCCACCAGAAAAGACCAGCTTATCGGACAAGCCTCCATCCAACTGTCTCACTTGCTAAGGTGTGAGAAGAGCAGGTTCCTGGCATCAACAGGAGAGCAGAGATGGAGACAAAGTCACCAAGAAAGGGTGCCTGTGGTTAAAACAAACCAGTAAGAAACATCCCAGACTGACAAACTCCTCATATGATGCATGTCAACCAGGGATCAACAGCTGTTTCTGTTGTTCATAGTGGAAAGGTGGCAGAACTTAGCTATGTGGCGACACTGGAGGACCTGGGATTTGTTAAAGCAAGAGAAATATTAGTGTCTGACTCTTTACAGGTACGTTGTTTGTGTGAACATTCAGAATTTGGTAATATCATGCATGCTGGTGTGATTCTGTAACATATTAAATAATGTGTATAGTAAAATGTCTTTATTTAAACTACTGATCACGGAATTTATTAATACATGAATGAGTACTTTTGCTTATTTAAATAAATTAAATCCCAATAAACATATTTTCTGATGTTAAAATGTCTTAAATAAATCATACTGTAGTTTAATTTTAATACCTAAGTTAAATAATAAATTTTCTATAACTGATTCTTCATTTGTGCATCATTATCCCTCTATGGAGCAGTTTGTTGTACCACTTTATTATTTAAAGTGGTGTGTGTGTGTGTGTGCGTGCGTGCGTGCGTGCGTGTGTGTGTGTAAAAATTAAGAATACACATTCTGGTATGTTAGTCATTCTTGGTTGTTGATATCTTGGCTGTTACATAAAACGTCTCTCGGTATGTCATGACATTTACGTAATATTAAGAGATTTTAAATATCCAGACACAGACACACAATTCAGAAAAAAAACTGACAGACCGCTGTGTGAAGATCTGTATTCATGTTTTCCCGGTCTTTATCTTCATGTCATCAGAATGAACCTGCAGTCCCTACACGGCCACCTTGCCACCCCACAGCAAGCAGACCCACTGATCCCTGCCTGAATCCGGCCCCACTGGCCCCCACGGCCCTTAGTGGTCCCAGAGACACCCCGGAATACCGCACCGCTCTGGAGCTGGAGCTGTGGAAGGAGGAGCAGGAAGATCTGTTTGATGATCAGGTATGAGCAGGACTGAAGATAGATGGACAAATCAAAAAAATTGATAAAATTAAGCCATGCTTATTTATTTATATCATATTCTCCTTTTACTTCATGAACAATTAGATATTAAATATTTATTATTCCTTACACATAATGAGTAAAATACATGAATAAGTAGTCACAGTATTTAATGGTCCATTTATTAACTAGGCCCACATGTGGAAAAAGGTTTGTTGTAATTGTTTTGTAACATGAACCTACTTCTTTCTACAGAATACCACTGTATTCTGTAGAATAATGTCATCTTTGACATTATGCTGAGTGAAATGTAAACCCCAAAAAATTGTATACAGTAAATGTGTTACTGGTTTCAGCTGAGGAAGAAGGAGCTGAACCACATGCAGGCTCTGGCAGAGGAGTGGAAGAAGCGAGACAGAGAGAGGGAAGCTCTGGTCAAGAAGAAGGTGCAGAACTTACAGAAACTTATACCAATACAATACTGTGTTGAGACATTACATTGTATATACAGTATAACATGTCCTGTTTGCACTGACCCATGCTGCAGTCAAATCTGACTCTTCTTGTACTGACTGCTCGTATTTCCTCGTCATTGTAGGAGGTGGAGTATAATGCATTGGAGGAGCAACTCCAGAAGACTCTGTCTGATTTGGAGAGAAGAGAGAAGCAGCTGGCAGAGGCTGAGCTGGAGGTCGGACTCACCCCTTTGTGCGATGTTGAGATAATACACTCTATTTAAAAATCCTGTTTTCATGTATTATGTTTGTTTTTCAGTGATATGATTTATAACGTGAATTCCATCGTATTATTTTTTTCATATTTATAGTTGAATCTAATGAACTAAAGAGTGAATCAAAATACTTCATGTACTATGGTACCTCCATGACAGAAATTAGAACAATATGACATACATTATCTAAATTTTACATTTTAACCCTAGGACACTATAGCTTAAAAATTATGGTTCTGGAAACTTGAACTTTGGTCCATCCATTCCTGGGACAGTTTAGACTTCCCTGGTGAAGGCACAGTCTGTAGGAAATAGCGGGATGTTGGGACATATTGAAAATCATGTAAATACATTTGCTGTCATGAAAATCACATAGAAATGGTATTCTAGGTTTAAATAATAGAATAATTTTGTTATGTAATAAGTGATTTAAGATGATCAATAGAAAATTATAATTATATACGTAAGTCAATTCAACATTTCCTCAAAAAATGTAAAAGTAACACCATAAAGAAGTTACATTTCTAAGTTTGTCACTTTGTCGTTCTGAAAGTTGTACCTGTGCAATGAATGCAGTTACTAAATAAAAGAATTTATTGGACATTAAGGATATTAATGATATAAACATATGTCTCCCTTTTCTGTGTGAAATGGAGCACCGTCTAAAATCTTTATACCTGCAATTCCCTCTACCTTTGACTGTGTTCAGACGCAAAGGCTGCAGAGGTCGCTGCAGGCAGAGCACGATCTGACCCAGAGGAAGCTACTGGCTGAACATGAACTTGCCCAGAGGGAGATACAGCAGACCAGTAGGAGGCTGCAGCAGGAGTGTGACCACCGAGTGGCGCTGGAGAGAGACAAAGAGCGACTGATGGAGGAGGAGAGAGCCCGGCTGCTGCAGCAGGTACAGAGAGAGGAGTTTGTTAAAGAATTAGTTTGTATAAAAATAAATTCTTCTTATAGCTTCTCCTTGCTTTCTGTTTTCCAGATTTCAGATGGGGAGTTTCGGTATAAGCAGCTGGAGAAAGAGTTCCAGCTCTACAGAGAACAGCAGAATGTCAGTCCTGGATTTGAACTGCAGTCAGAGGTCAATGTACTTACTCTACAGAAGGTAATCTGCTGGCTGTCCTTTGTTCCCATCAAGTTACCAAGAAAAATACCAAAGAAATATGTGATGAGCAACTGGTCCACTCCAAGAAAGAAAACAAAACCAACACAAATCCAGCGAAAAGATGATTGTGTAAAGTGTGTACCTGTAACTGTGTATGAGCGACAGTATACATTAAATGCTGGAGGTACCATAGATAAAAGTATTCATTATGCTAAATGAGCAATTTCAAATTTTATTAGAATCATTGACAGTCAAAGCTGGCAAATGTGGATCTGTGTGACCTGTAGTAAAGCACAAGTTACTAGTTCATTGATATACTGTAGTAATCGATATCTGACATGTAAGTCATGAGAACAGTATGAGAGTAGGAGTACAAAGTAACATAAGATTAAAATACACAAGTACAAGTAGTTCAAAAAATTTTCAGATATTTCAATAAGTGAACTCAGTTAAATTTGTCGACTGACAGAATATTTGTAACACACCAGGCACTGGTTTTACAGCTTTTATATGCAGGGGTGACTTTAACTGTGACAAAGTATCTGTTTTGTTTCTCTCTTGTGCAATAATGAGACAAACAAACCATGAAACGTCAAAATGTTTTAGAAAAATCCATGGATTTACCAAAAGAAGTACTGAACCTACTAAATGTAAGAATATAAAAGTGATTTAACAAAGAACACAACTGCCTTGTAAGATAATATCTGATTAATATCTAAAAAATGTATGATTCAAAATATTTAGAAATTGTTTTGTTCTGCGTTGTTTTTTAATAAAGGGACACACAAAGGTTGTTAAGAGAAACACCAAAGAAATGCTAATTTGATGTCAAAGAAGAGAGCGTTTCTCTTCATTCTGGTGTTCTTGTGCAGAAAATGCAGTAAAATGACTAAACATTAATGATCAATAATGATTGATAATAATTGGATGCAGTAATTGTAAGGAGAATATTAACTGCCCAGTTTTTTGTATTCTGTTGTTCTGAAGGTGGAGTTGGAGAGGAAGCTGGAGTCTACCACCAAGTCCAAACTGCACTACAAGCAGCAATGGGGGCGAGCCTTAAAAGAGCTGGCCAGGATTAAACAGGTACTGTTCCCGAGACTGAACACAGTTCATTTTCTAAAGACGTATTTGTGAGGTTTTCCTCATTTTGGCTGTTTTAGCCAATGAAACTTGAATAGGTTCCATGTCAGGCAGTCTTGTTTTAGCTGAATCAAATTCAGACACCACAGAGAAACTGATGACAGCATGCTACTAACAGTTAGTGTCCTGTGAATTCATTTTTTTAATAAATCATTTTATTTTTTTGGCTCATAAAATAGCAGAAAGTAGTTTAAGGGTTGCCCATTGTGATCGCTATTGTCCTCAAATGTCTTGCTGTTGTTGTTTTTTTTTGTTTTTAATTTCATGACAAACAGTTAAGTGATTCATATTCAGCTTTCCATCATGGAAAGCCAGGCTCAGGCTTGTCCTGACAGCAGTCATATTTCACAGCAGATAATAGTAGTTTTTCTGTGTTGGGACATCGGCGAGATCAAACACTAGAGGTTTTTAATCTGCTGCTGGAGGAGATCTGACAATGTTAGGACATTTAACAGCTCTGTTTAAAGACACGGGGCGAGCAGAGGAAACTGAGCTCAGCCCAGCCGGCATCTGTCAGCTAACACTTCATCACAGTTGTGGAAGCATCTACAAATACACGAGTACACAAGTACATACAGTATATATGTACTGTATGTATGTGATTAATGTGTGGAAAGGCAGCTGAGGATGTGCACACTGGGGCTTAGATTCCAATTAGTTTAGCACAAATACAGAAATATTAGCAGCAAAACGCTAAAATCCCACATTAAACTTGTACTGGTTTGATTTTAATCACCTCTACTTCTAGTGCTGTAATGAAGCTATTAGTTTAATTTAATCATTAATGCTTGATTATTCATCAAACATTACCACACTGATGGCCGATCACATGCATGAAAGAGTTCATTTATTTGGTGCATCAACCGCCATTGACAGGCTTATCCTTTATTTTTCTTCAGCTTAATTTATTTCATCGTTTTTCTCCATCCAATTTCAGGAATCAGGTTTCATAGATCTGCACAACCCAGCTGATCACGATGGTGATGCTTGTGAATTTGTGATCAAGTTGAATGTGAGGTTTTTGAGAACAGAAAAGAATTCTTTTTAGGGGTTTTCTATAAAAGCAGGGTTCAGTCAGCTGCAGAGGGAAGGAAATAACACACGGGACATTTGTGACACCCGGCATGTCGTGGCTAACACCTGCTGAAAGGCTGCCGTGGAAACGTATCATCCCTTTGGTTAAATTAGCCTGAGTGAAGGGAAAAGTAAAGGAAGGAGAGAAAGAGGGAGAGAGAGGTGTGTTTTTACACTAGAGCCAAATATTTAGTTGAGGTGAAGTAGACAATGAATTGTGTGAGAGCCACCAGGTCTTAACAACACACACACACACACACACACACACACACACACACACACACACACACACACACACACACACACACACACACACACACACACACACACACACACACACACACGCAGCACTAAGTGGGGCTTTAGTCAGCCTAAGACTAATGTAAACACACACATACACAGACCTTATCTGACAAACTAATAACTGTTACTGACGTTAACCAGCTGGAAAACCGCATAGACATTTTTACTTTTTTCTGTTACTCTTTTCTTTTGTATCACTTCCCCCTCTTTATTTTCACCTCTCTCTCTCTCTCTTTCCTTTCCCATTCGTCCCTTCTGTCACCTCTGTCAGTTTTTCATTTTCTTCTTTCTCTCTTCATCTCTCCCTTCTTGACTCATTATTTATTTCACCTACTCTCATTCTTCCTCTTCACTCTTTCCATTGTCTCTTTCATTTTATCTTACAGTATGCCCCTCATTCTATCTTTTTTTTTTTTTTGCTGCTCTCTACATCCATCAAATGGTCTAATGTGTCTTTCTCCTGTCTGTAGTTCTTTCACCTTTCTCACGCACTTGTGCCCTGTGCTCTTCTTTTTCACACCTCGGACTTCAGGTAGTTTTTTTGTTCTTTTTCTTCTCTTCCTGCCCTTTTGGCTCTCCTTCACTCTCTCCTTCTTACCCTGGCCATCCCTTCTTCACCCCCCCGCTCTAAGTACGTCATTGTAAAGAAAACATAGTGTGATTTATGCATCTCTAAGGGGGTTCAGTGCTAAGTGTCACTACCCACCTATTAATCATCTTTGGGATTGCTTTGAGCTACAAACTAGCCAACCGCTAACTATTCAGATGTCACACTCTCACTTTTTATAAAATATCAGGCGTGTGTTTACACGACCATTCGTCTTGGCGCTCTGTGGTTTTTAAAGCAGGCGCTTGTTTGGTTTTTCCCGGCCTCTCGTCGTCTATTTATTCTCTCCTCTCAGCGCCTTGCATGGCGTGCTGTTTAGTTCAAGTTGGATCATAAAAATTCT
Organism: Antennarius maculatus; assembly: GCA_013358685.1. Classification (NCBI taxonomy): domain Eukaryota; kingdom Metazoa; phylum Chordata; class Actinopteri; order Lophiiformes; family Antennariidae; genus Antennarius; species Antennarius maculatus. The sequence continues at coordinate 6,808,058 of CM023608.1, read as the reverse complement.
TGTCCGAGGAATAATGTGCTTTTCAAACCAGGAGGTGCGGGCAGCCAGAGAGGCAGAATGAGATTTAATATCCAGACAGCTCCGAGGTATTAGATTGGAGAGTTGGCCTCTGTCTTTTTATATTCAAAATATTGGGACAAGGAGCTTAAGTTGGTCTTTTCAAAGCAAAAATATTGGGACAAAGAGATTAAAGTTCTGAGCAGAGGAGCTAAATTTGGTATTTTTGAAGACTATATGGTTTAGACACCTTAAGTTTACATTTAATTGGTTAGGGGGACAACTAAACTTGGTCATTTTTATCATACATAAAGAAGAAAGTAGGACAGAATATGTTGAAATATTTATACCTGTAAAGCCCAGCAGTAACATGAAATGTCAGTAGAAAAGTCCAAGCAATGGTTAGTCTCCTAAAGAATTCTGTTGATTATCAAATTGATCTGAGATCTCTGGCAACAGATCAGTGCGACACCTTAAGTGTAACTGGTAATGATAATGAAATACTAAAATAGGAAAAAAGTGTCATTATGAACTGATTTCCAATGAGTGTGAAGTGTTTTTATTACATTTTTGTGTCAGTTTTATGGCCTGGACGTTACTATCGTAAAAATCACTTTTTTAAGATGATGTAAAATCAGTCTAGCTGATCCAGGAGTTAAGTATTCTGTAACAACTAATAATTCAACATAAACCAAACCACTCCAAAAAACAAAACAAAAAACGTCAACAGAACAATGAGTTCAGCAAATCATTTGTTTCAGAAGGATGTGTTCTATTGAATCATGAGGAGTGAAAGTTAATGAGAGTTAATGAGCTTTGATCATAAGCATAGCAAACAGCCCTAAAAGTGATGCCACCAAATTAGTGATGTTATCAAATCCGGCCGGTAGCCATGTGTTAAAAATAAAGTTGTTCATAAACGTAACTAGAGAAAGTTGACTAAACACACAACTGGTTGAGAAATTTCAGGGTTTTGGTTTTTTTTTTGGACAAATTGAAAAATATTCAAAGTGTCAGAAAAAATCAAAAATCAAATGCAGCCAAACCAGTTAAGGCAGTTCAATCATTTAACAATACAGGGCCTTCTCAAAAAATTAGCATATTGTGATAAAGTTCATTAATTTCCATAATGTAATGATAAAAATTCAACTTTCATATATTTTGGTTCATTGCACACCAACTGGAATATTTCAGGTCTTTTATTGTTTTAATGCTGATGATTTTGGCATACAGCTCATGAAAACCCAAAATTCCTATCTCAAAAAATTAGCATATCATGAAAAGGTACTCTAAATGAGCTATTAACATAATAATCTGAATCAACAAATTAACTCTCAACACCTGCAAAAGATTCCTGAGGCTTTTAAAAACTCCCAGCCTGGTTCATTACTCAAAAACGCAATCATGGGTAAGACTGCCGACCTGACTGCTGTCCAGAAGGCTGTTCCCAGAGTGCTGTATCAAGGCACCTCAGTGGGAAGTCTGTGGGAAGGAAATAATGTGGCAGAAAACGCTGCACAACCAGAAGAGGAGACCGGACCCTGAGAAAGATTGTGGAGAAGTGCCGATTTCAGACCTTGGGGGACCTGCGGAAGCAGTGGACTGATTCTGGAGCAGAAACATCCACAGCCACCATGAGATTTTGGAGCACTTCATGCTTCCATCTGCTGAAAAGCTTTATGGAGATGAAGATTTCATTTTTCAGCATGACCTGGCACATGCTTACAGTGCCAAAACCACTGGTTAATAGTTTACTGACCATGGTATTACTGTGCTCAATTGGCCTGCCAACTCTCCTGACCTGAACCCCATAGAGAATCTGTGGGATTTTGTGAAGAGGAAGTTGAGAGACACCAGACCCAACACTGTGGATGACCTTAAGGCCTCTATGGAAGCATCCTGGGTCTCCATAACACCTCAGCAGTGCCACAGGCTGATTGCCTCCATGCCACGCCGCACTGAAGCAGTCATTTCTGCAAAAGGATTCCTGACCAAGTATTGAGTGCATGACTGAACATAGTTATTTGAAGGTTGACTTTTTTTGTATTAAAAACACTTTTATTTGTTGGTCGGATGAAATATGCTAACTTTTTTAAATAGGGATTTTTGTTTTTTCTTTACTTTTTTGCTGACATCATCAATATTAAAACAATACAAGACTTGAACTACTTCAGTTGTGTGTGATGAATCTAAAATATATGAAAATCTAATGTTTATCAGTACATTACAGAAAATAATGAACTTTATCACAATATGCTAATTTTTTGAGAAGGACCAGTATTTGCATTTATGAACTTTTAAGAACTACATTCTGCCATTTAATTTATGTAACCTAAGCCTCTTTTAAATGAAATTCAGATGTGTGTTTTTGTGAATATCAGTACTTTTCAAACCATGACCAGTTGTAGTCTAAGAGTAACAGTGGGATCAGTTTTTATCTTTATATTTTGAGGTACATGGACCAGACCAGCAGCTTCTATCGCAGACAAACACACCACATTCTTAAACTCTACTCCTGTGTCTCTTATCTCCTTCTTATCGCTTTAAAAAGTGAACAGAGCAGCCTAAAAATACTGATCTTAACCCTTCCAGACACTAAATCCACACTGTTACAGCTGATATAATTCAGCTTTAGAGTTCTTTAACCCTGTGTGTAAATCTAATCTCATCGGAGCTGTAGTTATGATTGGATGAGACAGGTTCCTTAGACCCTTGCTCAGGCCACTGATTATGGTACCAGTTCACTTAAATCTGGACCAGCAGTGATAGATGATAATAATACCAACTCAGTGTTTATGGTTTACATTTACATTCTTGCCATAATTCATGCCCAGGCTGCACAATATATACTTTACCATACCCAAGGCAGTGTAATTTATCACATCTCAATGTAAATGAAGACCACTCATCTCAAACATGTCGTCCTTCGCTGTCCGGTAGTTGATGCAGAAGGCCTTCACTCATTGTTTGCTTGCATGATTTCTGTTTCATCTAAATGATTCTGACACCTTCACAATAAAACTTAACCTTTACTCTTTCTTGCAGGACCTCATTCACACTTTTAATTTTACAGTGTTTTTTTTAAATATACATTGGAGAAAGCATAAATAATCGTCAGCCCTAATGCAGGCATGCATGTTTATTTTGAGATTTGTGTTAAAATAGAACTGAGATGATTGGTCAGTTAGTCATCACTAAAAAAAACAATTGGCATAAAATGTTTAGAGGATTTGTTGCTTTAACCTTTCCAACAGGAAACAAACAAAAACAATTGCAAAATTAAAACATTTGCAAATATAATTTTCCTCTAATATAGCAGTTTCAAATTGCAATGTGCAGGCAGTCCTCAACTTACGAACATTTGATTCACGAACATTCGGAGATGCACAAACGCGCACTGCCATATCTGACAATTGTACGGCAGTTCCTTTCTGCCACAACCTGTAGCTACACGCTGCTACAGTACCATACATTAAATTGTCATTATCAACAGCTGACTCTAGCTGTTGTTGTTGATTACGCTTAAGAAACTGGTTGAGAATTCCTTGAAGTGTCTTGTTCTTGTTCGCCTCAAGGATTAAATTATAAGGAGCAAAAGTATATTGTACACTAATTTGAATTCAGAGCAATCGCATGAGTCACAAGTGACATTTAATGGTAGATATTGGAACTACACGTATTTTTTTTAATATGATTTTTATTCTTATTGTACAGTAACATGATATTATGTGCTTTAGTTTTCTAGTGATTATAAGAATCCAATATTTTCTAGTGGATGGATATTTAGTTGAGTGAAGTGGCTTGAACTTTATTGTTATTTTTCTTTGAATGTCTTTTAAACCGACATATAATCAAAAACAACTTGATCGAAGTGACTTTTAGGGGGTTGTTTTTATGTTGTCAGGTCCCCTGTAGGAGTTAAATTATTTAAGAACCATTTTGGTGCTAAATGATGCTAATTTAAAAAATAACAACTCACAACAATTCAGCTTACGAACAGCCTCTCAGAACCAATTGTGTTTGTATGTTGAGGACTACCTGTCCATAAAAGGTTACCCTTCTTCTTTAGTGTCTCTGGTGCGAGTGTCCATGTTTAACCCATCATATACAGAAAAAAACTCAAACAGCATTGAAAATAAACTCCCCTTGAACCACTACAGGTGGAGAGCTGCTCAGAAAACTACATGTGAGAGAAGTGTGTCCCCATGTGAGCAATGGGTTTAAAGTGTTTGTACGAGACGTCCTCCCACATCTGCTCCAACTGTTGACCTCTGAAAGTAGAAGGGAGTAATGGGTTGGGGGAGGAGAAGTCGCACACTGGTCATTTACACCAAAAAACACCCCTGATCCAACACCCCACCCTCACTGTCTCTGTTCTGAATGCAGCTTGCCTGGGTTTCATCTAGTTTACCGTCGTTTGGCCTGTCTGAACTGTTGGACGTATCTTCTGCTGCCAAGCTGCTTTGTACATGATATCATGTTTCTTATGTGATCTCATGCATGTTAAGAATAACATCCTCTTCATTTATTGTTTTACTCTTTAATAATATTTAAACAAGTGGAGAACTTTGTGCTGCCCCAGAGGGTTGATCTGTCACCTAATGAATGATTATTGGACATCTTCATCTTGACCCATGTTCATTTGAACTTAATGTTTGTTGCATAAATCACTGCAGCCCAGCTTTTGACAGCCAGCCACAGATGTTTCAGATGTTTTGGGGCGACAGAAGCTCAATCCACCAAGTCTTGTTGGACTGGGAACCGGAGGATCCATGCCGGGAAAAAAAATTTCAGAGTGTGTCTGTGTGTGTGTGTGTGTGTGTGTGTGTGTGTGTGTGTGTGTGTGTGTGTGTGTGTGTGTGTGTGTGTGTGTGTGTGTGTGTGTGTGTTTGTGTGTGTGTGTCTAACGGGCCTTTACATGTATATATGTGCATTAACACCAAAAAATAACTAACACTAGAGTGGACAAATAATTTCCCCTATTATAAAAGTTAGAAACTCTTGTCATCTACACCTAGCATGCTGCAGCTATCAATTCTTTTATTCATACTATACAAATCACTATAGTGAAGGAAATAGTTTTATGAAAGAGCAACCATACATTAATAAAAGGGAGAAAATAAAGCATACAGGTAGTTCCATTGATTGGAGTAAGGTCAGCAGGTGGAGGGAACCCTTCACAGTGAATGGTTTACATTATCCAGGCTTATGAACTATCCGTGACTGTTAGTCCATGATGTAACTGTAAAACGTATCTGCTGCAGCGCCCTGAGTTTTAATAGCTTTTCTCCTTCGACCCGTCTTCCTCCTCTCCCCCATCGAGGCCTCAGTATCACCTCATCCTCTAATTGTTTCAGGACCCGGCCTCAGATTGTCCTTGGCAGCGGGCACTAGAGAAAATGTTTAGCATGTTTGTTTTTGTAGTAATTAGCCCTAAAACGGCCTGTAATACAGACGGCTAATGGTCCACAGAGAGCTGGGCCTGTGTCAACACACCATCTGTGTGTGTGTGTGTGTGTGTGTGTGTGTGTGTGTGTGTGTGTGTGTGTGTGTGTGTGTGTGTGTGTGTGTGTGTGTGTGTGTGTGTGTGTGTGTGTGTGTGTGTGAGTGACGTGTTCATGAGAGATTGTGTTTTTTAATGTGTGACTGTGAATGTGTTTTTTTTTTTTTTTCTGTTAGGATCTGAGATGGTCAAGCGTGTGAAAATGGAAGCTTTCCGCAATAATGTGAAAATGTTAGCTTTCCCATCCAAAGTCAGCTGGCTGGTCGCTCTGCTCTGTATCACCAGAACACAGACAGATTCCAGTTTCTCACATCACCTTCCCACTGCCTGCAGTCTGCTGGCTGGCATGTTTTTCACTTTTGCCCTGTTAGCTAAAGAATTTGATTCATTGGTTATTTGGTTTGTATGTTAATCCAACACTTGTCAGTCTGTGACAAGATGTCTAAGTGTACTAAGAGAACACTATTATGCCAGATAAATTGGCCCACGACCAGGGCTTTGACCAATTCTTTAGTGTCAGCAGTAAAATGTAGTAATAGTAGTAAGTACTCTCTCAGCCTGAATATAAGAGTATGTTCCTGCAGCACACTGCTGTTTCTTTATCTTTTTAAACCTCCTCCAGCTCCACCACAATCAGGCATCTAGTTTGTCATCATTTTTAGACTGTCAGTCATGCTGTAACCCTGACAGTGACTAATGGTAATTGGGTCAAATCAGAGCAGAGTGACCAGACAACCACAAGGTTTCAGCCATTTCTTTAAAATAATCTTTGATTTAACTGAAGAAGAAATTATTATTTCATTCAAATATTGGTATTGTTTCAATGTTGACACTTGTAGGAATGAGGGATCCAGACTCGAACACTATCTGAAAATCTTCTAGTCTGCAAACATCAGCTCAAACTGGGAGAGTCAAAAGAAATCTGTGTGTGTGTGTGTGTGTGTGTGTGTGTGTGTGTGTGTATGTGTGTGTGTGTGTGTGTGTGTGTGTGTGTGTGTGTGTGTGTGTGTGTGTGTGTGTGTGTGTGTGTGTGTGTGTTTGTCTGTGTGTTTGTCTGTGTGTTTGTCTGTGTTTGTGTCTGTCTGTGTGTGTGTGATCATACATTCACTCTCTGAAGCTAGATTTTCCCACCAGGTGGTTGGATATAAACCTGCAACCTTTAAACTGTATCAAACTTGATTTATAATCAGAGATTAGTGTTTTTGTTTTCCCTCCTCAGACAGTTCTCTTGATTTATTAGTATCCAGCTGTAAGTCTGTAAAGCCCGGGTTGGTATTATGGGTAATTTTGGGAAGTCTGGCCAGTCTGAGGGTCAGAGCAGCTGAGAGAAATATGACTTTTAGACATTTTTATGAAGTTTTCTTTCTGTTCTCATCATGTTAGTGTTGGTCTTCGTGTGAATTCTTCAGGTCGTGCAGCATTTTTCTCAGGGAGGCTTTATGAAAATGTAAAACCAGACAAATTAATCACTGAACGCTACACTGTGTAATGAAGAAAAGCAGTTCCTTGGCATCTAAACGCACACATTTCAGCAGTGGGTTCAGAGGTTTGTTTTTAAATATTCTCAGTTAAGATTTGATATGTAGACAACAGCCGGACAAAGTCAACACGTCTGAAATCACAGTGCTGGTTGTGGAGTGACCGTAAACTCTCACATGATAAGAATATGTGCAGCCAACAATTAACTCTCTGAGCTCATGTGATTTGTGTTTTGTGTTTGCAGCGGGAGCAAGAAAATGCAATCGCATATTTGAAGAAGGAGCAAGCAGCGATTGAGTCCATGAGGCAGCGTTACCTAGCAACAGAGCAGAGGGAGGCAGTCCAGCAAGATAGACAGGAACTGGAAAACATCAGAAATGAACTCAACAGGTAGTGATGATGATGATGATGTCTGATCTTTATTTTGATACTCTTTTCAAAATTAGTTACACTTTCATAATCATTAAGAGAAATGCTTCTTGTTACCAAGGGCATCCATCTCTTTATTGAGTCAAAGTTTAGAGACATAAGTGCTTTGAGCATTTGAGTTAATACATTAAAATGAATGGAGATAAAGGAGTTTTCTAATTAACTTGTTAATTAAAAATAATCCATAATTTCAGAAATGTTCATTGTTTCAAAAAATTTTTGAGAACCTGTAAATTTGCTGGTTCGCTTTTTTCTTGTTTCATATTCCTTGTTCTGACATTGTACAGAACAAACAATTTCTTGAGCAATTAATGCAATAATCTGAAGATAAATCATCTACAAAAGAAAACAAACATCACTTACAGCTTTTAAAATTTTTACAGTCTGGTATGTTTTGTTTTGTCATGTTATAGTATACAATTTTACAGTAAATGTTCATTTGACCAAACCTTCTAACATATCATTTTAACATGTTATACAAAATGCTGTCATTTGGTAATGTTAGATTGTTATTGAGCATTGTATTGAATAATGTTTTTGCTTCCTTAAAAATAAGTAAGTCATTAATGTTTAATTAATCAAATTATTCATATTATGTCTCAGATTAAAACAGCAGGAGGACAAATTAGACCACGTCCCATCCTCTAGTGGCCCCTCCGGTCCTCAGACTCTGAATGAGTGCGCCGAAGATCACCTTAGCCGTCTTTTAGAGGAGAGGGACACTCTGCTGCGGACAGGAGTTTATACTCATGAAGATCGAATCATTGCTGAGCTCAACAAACAGATACAGGACGCCATGACGGACAGAGAGTTAATGGAACCGACCAATCATAGGCAGAGTCATGCCTGAGTCTGCATGTGAACCATCTGATAACACTGGATCTGATCTGATCTCTGAAGTAGTTTTCAAAACTTTAGTACAGATTTTGATCTTCATGAAATTTTACATAAACAAAAATATAATTCATATACCTGAATGACTAAACAAGTTCCTGTTTGGCTGTTTCATGTCTCGGAGTCATCTGAAATAAATGTGTGAAGAAATCCCATTATTGATGCTAAACATGATCCCTCAAACCAGGAACAGCGAGAACCAGGTTCATCAGCAGGGTCGACACCCATTCATGTGAATATTTATTAACAAAGCGCCTAATGTGAACTTTATCTAAAAATACCAAAATACAGTTAGGAATACGACATTTCACTTAAAAATGATTGAACTGTTATTATAACACGCACACACACATATAGACACACGCATACACACACACATTCTCATTGCAGTGATTGTAAAATTCTTGGGTGTTGTGTATTTTCTATTTCTGTTGGAGCAAATGTGGAATACTGATTTCAAAGTAGATGAAATATTTCACTGTCAGTGAACAACTAAATGGCAGTTAAGTCACATTTTTAGGATACTCGGGCATCTTGCATAATTGTGAGATAGATGTGTAATTATGGGATGTTTTTCCACATCTGCAAGATATTTCCTCACATATCTGACAACAAAATATGAAAACTATCTGAGGAACAGAACAGTTTAGTCGTACGTACACTACCAGTGTGAAGTTTGGACACACCTTCTCATTCATCTATATAACATCTAAGACATGTTTTGTGTTATATCTTTGAACTACATAACTCCATATTTGTTTGTCCATAGTGTTGATGTTTTCAGTTACAATCTACAATATGAACAGTCATTAAAATAAAGTACCGTAAACCATTAAATGAGAAGGTATGTCTTAAGTTATGACGGGTAATGTACGTCTGTGTTGGGTCCAACGTATTGATTAGCCAAGTATTGATTAGTGTAGCTTTGAATGAATACTGGAGGCAGAGGACAAAAGCCAAAAATTCAATACCAAGTATTCGTAATTATTTTCAGCTTTCTGGCTAAATCTTTTTTTTTTTCTTTTTTGAACAATAAATGTTTATTTGTGATCTTATCTGTAATTTGACTAAACAGGTTTAGTCAGTTTCAAGTCTCTTATCAGTACAAAAAAAATCCTTGTGATTTCTAGTCTGGTATGTTCATGTACCGTCATAGTTCAGTAATCCTCAGCTTCTTCTGGAAGGACAAGATTTAGATTTTTAATAGAATAAACAGATGCTTCCTGCCTGGCAGTAATTATAGGAAGACAGTAGTTATTCTTCGCTTCTCTATTCTTCTCTGGTCCTGGACGGATTCCTCTCGCATGTTATTCGAATATGGAAAATTCTTGAACTTTTTCTTAATCTATGAATATGCAACCATTGTTCATCAAGTTTGAACAACAGGAAATAAAACTGTAGATTTGTGAGTATCATACTAAGATAAGAACTTTTTTCAAAGGTGTCATACCACTAGTTTAGCTTGTGTGATTCTTGAAGTATAAACCATTACTATTGACTTTTAACTTCCTTTCAGGCTTTTTGGCTGCTGGTCAGACAAAACCAACATCATTTTGGGCTCAAAGAAATTGTGATAAATGTTTACTGATATTTCAGAAAAGGTCCAGATGTAAAATAGAAAAAAAAGAACTGTCAAATTAATCCAAATTTTCTTGTCCATCTTCTTGATTAGATTTTCTTGCAGCAGAGCTGTTTGAAAGTGCACCCAACTGTCAAATCAGATTATTACCAGCAAGTTAGAATGGCAACAAAGAAATGGAATAAACACTGAGGAAATATGACTGCTGAAAATGATTTTACAAACACAGTGAACTGAAAAAATAGAATTATTAAGAATATCCTCCTAAATTAAGTAAAATTAACTAAAACATACAGATGTAGGTTCATCTTCCTCTCGTCTTTGAAGATCTTTTACAGCTGATGCAGATGTCAAGCTGAAGTGGCAGAACTCTTAATGCTTTAGTTATTAGAAGGTGTGCTGATGAGTTCATGTACAGTCTGAAAAGTATTGATGATGTCTGCTCTCATGAGGCATTTTTATCTAACAGCAGGTGGAGCTGCAGTCCCGGAGAAACCTTCAGCTTCTCACCTCGAGAATCTTTACACATTTATTTATTTATACACATTTTCTATTGTCAGAGATGACTTTGTTTTTGTGATTCTTGATTTTTTTTTTCGCCATTAAATGAATTTGGGTTGAAATCCATTGTGTTATTGTTTTTATTTTTATTGTCTATTTTTTTTAACATCTTTATTCGGGGAGTTAAAGAACAGAGAGACATTGTTTTCTAATCTTGTGGGTTTTAGAGTTAAGAAGAAAAGATGTTTTGTAGTACAATGTAGTAAAATGTATCCTGTAGTAAAATGCATATATTTAACTTATATTGTCATATTTTTAACTTGGATTTTAACAAATTAAATATAAAATTCTGTATGCGATTGCTGTATCCATGTGAATTTATGAATTCAAAGGGGTCATAACCAGCTGGAGTTCATCTGTAGACGACACGTTATCACATGTAGAACATGTTAACCTCACTTCCACCCTCTTGTGTTTGTGTTGACATGTGTTCTTAACACTGATGGTGAACAGATGTTCATCCATCTACCGAAAAGAGGAGGGCAAAGGTAAAGTGAGACGAGACAAAATGTGATATTGAAATCATCTACCATCTCATTGACTATATTATGAGCTAACATTTCCGTTTATAAAAGGCAAAGGTGTGTGTGTGTGTGTGTGTGTCACGGGCCTTTATATATGTGCATTAACACCAAAAAACAACACTTTTTTTTTTTTTCACATGAAGAGAAAAGAATCATTGATTCGTCATCCATCCTTTGACTGTTGGAATGTGTGTGTGTTTATATATATATAGATATAGATAAATGGATAGATAATATAAATAATTTCCCTCTCACCCTTGTAGGGTGGTATTTGTGTGTCATCCTCAAGCTCAGGTCCTCTACCTGAGGCCTGGGAGTCTGAGGGTTCTGCGCAGTATCTTAGCTATTCCTAGGACTGCGCTTTTCTGGACTGAGGCTTCAGATGTTATTCTAGGAACCTGCTGGAGCCACTTTTCCAGTTTTGGGGTCACTGCCCCAAGTGCTTCTACCACGGGGACCACGTTGACCTAAACTGTTTGTGTAAAACCACCAAAACTGCAGTCCAAATCAAACATCCAATCTTTGGTCCAACAAAGAAAAGAAAACATTTTCTATAAAGAGTCTGGCTTTGTTTGTTTACAATGTAGAAGCTGTAGTCTTGGACCGTCAGACCAATTCCAGGAAGTTGGATCAAATCACCAGTAACCAATGAACAGAAGACCAGAACTCATAGAGAGAGACTGAGGTACTATATGGTCCTATGAAGAAATCAAGAATCAATCATTCAGCTTCTAATCTGCTTCGTCTGCTTCTGTGGGTCATGGGGGTTGCTGAAGCTTATCCTAGCTAACTTACTAGCAAGAGGTGGAGGACACTCCAAAAGTAGTGCCAGTACACTGTGTAGCCACACGAAAGGCAATCATTCACACACACACACCTATTAGCAATTTTTGAATGATCAGTTCATCTGAAATGCATATTTTTTGGAGGTGGGAGGAAGCAGGAGAACCCAGAGAGAACCCACACAGACACAGGGAGAACATGCAAGTCCACACAGAAAGGATTCAAATCTGAATCTTCTATGAGGCGACAGCATTACCCACTGCGCCCCAGGCCAAATCAGGAATCAATGATACAAAATGCACAAAATTTAAACAAGAGACAGGAGAATGGCTATGGGAAGGAGGAGAGCAATGACACCTGAATTGTCAGAAACTATAGAACAGTTCATACAGGTGTTTATTGTTCTTGGAACAACTGGTGGGTCTGCATTCTGTACAAACCAGTTACAGGAAGACACAGCCCTCATAGATAAAAATAACAACACATAGGCATGTCAAAATAATTTCTTACATGCACATGGAAAATGACAAATACTTCTAACAATCCTGCGAAGGGAACAACCCGGTTGACTGGTTCCTGGTCAGTCTGCATTGTTTTTCTTGACTCTCTGGTTCAACTATTGGCTGGGAATTGCAAGCCCAGTCTACTAGAGTAAATGTGTTTTCCTTCTACCTCAATGAAACAATGAAACGACATGTAAGCCAACATGGCCCGACAAGTATATGGCATTCAGAATTTCAGATAATCAAAATCTACAAAATATATTTCCAAGCTATATAAGTAGAGAAATCTGAACCCAGTGGCTTGCTGCCAAAGATTCTTAGCAACCTTAGTAATCCCTGTCAGGGTTTAGGTGAGGCTTCCACCGAGCAGTCAGATAAGAAACATCACAATTCTTGCATAATCACCTGACTGTAATATTTGATCTGACCACAATTGTTATGCATGGTCGCTGAAATCTCATACTTCAATTCATAGAAATTCAGGTCAAAGAAATGAAACAAAATGTATGTGACAGTGTGGTTTTGGGTATTGCCGTACTGTATGGAGGGGGGGGGGGTGGGAATTGTGTTGAGGAGAAAGAGCTAAGTTTATGTTAAATAAAGGCTGTCACCAGCATCATTTATTGCAGTCGTCACAGAGAGAACCCACGCACGGAGTGGAAGAGGGGTTAACTGCTGTCGTCCGTCATTCTTTTGCGTTGTTATTTGCTGTTTGATGTTGGACTTGTGCTTGTTAATGATGCCATCTACTACTGTTTATTCTGCTGTTAGTGGACAATTTGATTTGCTTTTAGAACAGCTGTTCATCTTTTGGGGTTTCATGAGTTCGATAACCATCCTCTGAACATTGTGGGTTGTTTAGTTGCCAAACTTTTGGTTTGGAGCCAAATGAGAGTCCATGGGGAGCGGCATTGGCTCACTGGTAGAAGGGGCGGTAGAGCGGGTCGTCCAATGCTCCAGGATCAGCAGTTCGATTCCCACTCCCGCCCCAAAATAACACCTGAAGTGTTTGATTACTGAAGGATCATCCAAAAAAATAATCAGAAAACAGGTCAAGTTTTTAAAAAAAACTTCCATGGTGTAATAAATAAAAATAATATGTTTTTAAAAGTACAGTTTTGGCTCTATTGGTCGCATTTATTAAAAATTTCAAATGTTTAATTGAACATGCACAAAATAAGCCCTTGCAGATACAGTATCGTTCAAAGAACATATCAAATCAAATCCTTTTGTGATATTCTAGGGGAAATACGCTAAACTTTTTTGGTTTTCAACAAGTTACTAAAATTAAAATACATTTTAGAAGTCCAGTGGTGAAATAGTTGTTTTGGAGGAGGTTGTCAGCAAATTGTAACTGAGGAAATTTATTTATCTTCATATACGCACACGCACACATAAACACATACACACGCACGCACGCACGCACACACACTCACACAGTTTTAACTTGTGGTCTGGTTGACAACAGATTTTCTCACAGTGAAACTTTCCCACTTCTCCCCTCCAACCTGTTTCCAATTAAAACTAAAAAAAACTCCACAGATGTCTAATTGGTTTTGAAAGTCGAACCTCTGTCTGCTGGATAGTTTCCCCCATCGCAGAAAATTCCACCAAAATCAAAAACCATTACACCCATTAAACACGCACACAAACACAGTAGAGAGAGGAACTTTGCTGATACCTGATACCCAGTCTCAGATGATATAATAAACAAAAAACATTTCAAGTTGGGATAATTTCTCCTCTGAGGAAGTATCATATTTTATTTTGGTTTATTTAATTTGTTGTTCATCACCACAAAGTGTTTCTTCTATACCTGCAATGAGCCATCATTGTATTTTTAACATTTTTACTCATTCACCAGGTAAACCGATGAACTGACGATATAAGTAATTATTACTAATGCTTGATCTGTTGGATGTTTTGTTATGTAATCTGGAAATGTCTTTCATATTGTGATTTTTAAAAAAATCGTATTTGTGTTATGAATCAGCCATTCCTGAGGTTTTTCTTCCTTTCCTTACTCATTACTTTGAGGTCTCTTTATTCAGCTTGTTTAAATAAATAAAACTCAAACTCAGAACAGTTAAAAACATTTTTCCTCCTCATCCCTTCTCAGTCAGCGCTTTCCCTTCATTTGTTTTTCTTCCATCACAATAAGTGCTTCTAATTAAAACTACTACTTCCATAATCTCATTACATGTAATATAATCAGGACTCATTCATACATTTAACAAAGAAGAAAAATAAGAAAAGAAAAGAAAAGAAAAGAAAAGAAAAGAAAAGAAAAGAAAAGAAAAAAGAAAATAGAAAACGTTTGGAAGTGTGTTCATTTGTTTGGCCTCGGGGTTTGGATCCGGTTCCCACGGTGAAAAAACAGCAATGATTGATGTCTGAAATCTCTGACTGTGTTTGTTTTGGTGAATTTGTGGAATACTCACAGGAATAATCTCTGGAATCACATGGAAAATGGAAAATCCAGTTTTGTTTAAGGCCTGGCGGAGCTGAGGTGATGACCATGTTTTGTGCGTGTGTGTGTGTGTGTGCGTGTATATGTGTTTGTGTGTGTGTTTGTTACACATTATTAGCAGTAAGTAGTGGCAGCTGTTGATCAGTTACTAAATCTCCAGTGTTGCAATTTATCTTTTCTGTGTGGGCCAGGACAGAAGCCACGCCCACTACTCCAGGTATCGTAATAATAATAATAATAACAATTATAATAATAATAACAATAATAATAACAATAATAATAGTAATTATTATTATTATTATTATATTAATAATAATAACAACAACCTATGATAATCTTCTTGTGGATCATTCTTGTTTTCATCTTGACTGTTAAAAATGTGAGTAAATTGATGCTTTAAATTGATGTTTTAAAAGTGAAAAGTATTTTTTTAGTTTTAATAATGTGACATTTACCATGTGGACATGAATATTAAAAAAGAGGAAAAGAGAAAAATCACGCAAAATTTCACCGATAAGAATCAAAACCAGATTTCGGTTGTATTTCCGATGGAACACCAACAACTTCTTTGTTTTTTTTTTTTATTTTGTCATTCATTAGAAAAAGGAGGGAAAGGAGTCAGAATTCATGCAAATAAGAGTGATTACAAATGGATTCATTGAGTCTTTTTGTTTGGCATGACAGTTTTTTTTCATCACATTCTGTCAATTGTATTAAAGAGGAAATGATTATCATTATCAGAACAGACGAGCAAAATTCAGTTTCTGTCCAACTGATCCAAGAGGTCGAAATAAAAAAATTAATTTACAACCAGCTAATATGTTATTACCACTATTATAATGTCTTAACCCTTTATTTGTACTGTGACACTTCAGTTAACATCTTTATTTGTAAAGCAGTTCTTAGTAGGTTTGAGTTTGCAGAGATTGCCTCCATTTCCCAGAATAAGTAATATCAGAATTTGGAGATCTGGCCTCACTTGGCACCTTATGAAGTAAGAAAAGGGACTTTAAAGGGATGAATGAAAGGCTTTTTGTCACAAGACTTTCATTCAGAACTTGTTCTTAAAGCTCATCTTCAGGATCTTGATGGATGTAAACAGAAAGTGAAATTGCTCGAAGCTCTGGTCCATGTTCACATTAATCTGGTCAATTTATTGTTTCTCAATCCCACTGATCCATCATATAAAACCCATAGTATTTTTCTATGTACAGCAATGGAGTAAATTGGGTTTCAGTAACACAAACAATCTGTTAGAGTTGAGGAGGTGTTGGTTTACTTCCAGCATGTCTGTCTTGTGGCTCAACCACGACTACGTAAACGTCTGTATTTATTATCACGACACAGATTCCATCAATGGAGTTTAAAAAACCCACTGAAAAAAAGGAATGTGTGTTTAAGTTTTTATCTAACACAAAAATCTGTTCCTGACATAGATTAAGATTTGTGATTCTGTGAAAATGAGATTCTATAAAATGTATTGTTAACATTCACGGTGAATGGAAAAATTGATTACTCCACATACATTTTTTGTTTTTGTTGGAGCAGACTTTACAAATTTGTGATTTAAAAAAAAAAGTTTAAACCTGTTGCCACAGATATGTGGTACTTTCCGTTTGTAGGTTTTATACAGATGAATGAAGTGATTGTTTACAGTGATGTGTTGAAAACCTATGGCAAAAATTAATTTAAGATGTATTCACATCTAAATGGCGGGGTAGCTTCAGATTTCATCTGTCAAACTCCAAAAGGTGATAAAAGGTGAAAGATAAAAAAGTATTATCAGAGCTACATGTTTATTCATATCTTGAATTTTCACAAAATCCACTAAAATCAGAAGGTCTGGACATTTCTTCATTGACCAACAGTTCATTAAGTGGCAACAAGCAGCTCCTAGAATGGAAATGCAGACATTGATGCTGATTGGACCGTGGAACCCAGCATCTATTCACAGCAGCCAATCACAAAACCAGGTCAAAACTACAGACAAAGAGGTGTCTGAAAACCAAACCAACTGGTTAAGTTGGATTTAAATGTTGATCTTGCTGTGACTAAATCTCTGCTAAGGCAGCAGCCGTGTACGAGTTCGCTGTGCCACTCATACAGTCTGGTTCCCTTTGGCGTTTTATGTACAGATTGTGATTAATTACAACTTGCATATGTTGTCACAACTTGGAATACGTATGAAAGAGGTAGATGTGAGCAGATTTTCCACATCTGCAATTCGTAATAATTATAATGATTAAGGTTAAGTGTGACAGTTCTTTCTCAATCTTTGAGTAAACTTACTCAGGAACACTTACATTTTTGTATCAAATTAAAGTTGTTTTTCTGTGGTGAAAAAAACCTCTGAGATTTGGTTTGGACTGCCCACTTACATCCACAACCTTCACAACTGTTGGCCTTTGGGACATTACAGTTTTCAGATTACAGTGCGCCCTCACGCACTCTCGCATCAATGCTTGCGACTTCACCTCATCTTGGATTTTTGGTACGCAGTCACGTGATAAAGTACGCGCATCCTATTGGCGGACAGCATCCGAAAGTGCGCTAAGTTCCATGAGTCTCGGACTTACGTGAGACACAAAAGTGCTTTAAACAGTCTATCAGAGTGTGGGAAAAGGTAATACAGATAGAAGGTGGTTTAACATCAGTATGGGGAGGGTTCATAAACGTTTAAGTTACCGTAAATAATAAGATAAATAGTTTGTCGGTATATCGCGGAATTTGTTAATCGCATGTGGTTTCTGGAATGCATTAACCATGAGGAATGAGGGCACACTGTATTATTATTACCTTTTCCTGTTCATATAACAACTGTGCTTTTACCCTCACTTATCATGAGACAAGGTCTATCATAGTGACACTGGACTATTTACACATCTGAGATTGATTGAGAAGTTGCATTGTGTAGCAAATATATTCTGTGAGACAAGATTAACCATGAGAAAGATTTTTTCAACCAGAAACACTTGCCCTTTTTGGATTTTTTGATATTTGTGTCTAATATCACCAACTAGATCTTCATCTAAAAAACAAAAAAAAACAAATGGATAGAACACAATGTAAAAAATTCACCCTGATAATATTTTAAATGCTTACATAGCAGAAGAAGAGTTTAATCCAAATATTTTTTCAAACACAGCTTGATACTTAACACATCTCTTTATGAACGGCAGGATTCTTTCAGAAGAAATCAAAGCCATCATCTCTTTGAATTTCCCTCCTTTCTCTGCCATCTTTTCATCAGAGCTTCGGAAATTAATTTATCAATCTTTTTAAACAAAAGTGCCTGAAGCATGATATGAGCAGGAAGATAAATATAAATTGTTCCTTCTGTTCTTTCTTTTGTTACTTTTTTAAATAAAACACACAGTCGTTATTGTTTCATTCTTTTCATTTTGTGGTGTAAAATGTCCTCAGATGCAGTGTTGTTGCTCATTGTGCATTCTCAGTCAGTTTGCTTTGGTTGCGCCCCCCTTTGGCATCGCTGTTGCAGAACGAAAAAAGAAACCGAGAAGTAAAGCTACAGACAGAGCATTTGTCTGATTTTTTTGGTATTTCAATGTTTTTAGCCCGGTTTCAAGAAAGAGTTTTCTTTGGAGGGAAACCAGACAGGATTCCCAAAAGTCTCCAATAAATATCCTTACCCCCCTCCCCCAAATATCAAGTTCATTAGTCCGACCCCTTCGTCTCCTCTGATGGAAAAGGGATATCTTTGGTTTGGTTGAATCAAGATTCTCTCCAGCAGGATGAACTTTGGCTTTAACATCTCTGGAAGTCAGTCATTCATTAAAGTCAGAAGTACGATCAGACTGTGTTCACACTGAACCAGCTAAATCTGAAAAAACCTTGAATAACTTATTTTCAGCTAGTCTGAATAAATATCTCCTTCCACACTGAAAGGCCAGGACATCAGGAAGACATTTTTCTCGCAGCAAAGGGACTATGGGACTATGTTTCACTGCAGAATGTCTCTCAATTTAGACACTCATTCATTTGGAAAACTCAACAAACATAAAATACATATTTGATTCTAGTTCCTGTTTACATTCTATTTCAATGATTAGATCGCCACTTCCTGATTGTGAAGTCATTAGTATACATAATGCTAAAAGACAACAACAGTGCCCTGAGCGAGGCTCGGCTGGAATTCCAAATAAAGAAAGACAAACTT